>VWZD01004864.1:0-224181 GCA_013396695.1 Sakesphorus luctuosus | reverse complement strand
GGGGCGGGCCGGGGCCTGCCCGCTCTCGCACGGCCCTCCCTCAGGCGCGGGGCCGGGGCGCTGCACCCCCGGGGCTGCGGAGCCCGGTGTGGGTTAAACCGGGTCTGCACCGTCGGGGCTGCGGAGCCCAGTGTGGGTTAATCCGGGCTCAGCACCCCCGGGGCTCTGGGGCGCGGCGTGGGTTAATCCAGGGGCTGCACCCTCGGGGCTGCGGGGTCCGTGCCCAGTTTGATCCGGGATGTGCCACTCCAGGGATGTCCCCGGGGTGTGACAGGCCCGGCCATTCCCTCACGGAGCTCCGCGGGTCTCCCAGCGGGCGGTTTTGGCGCCGGCGGTCGTGCCAAAATCTGAGCCTTTTAAGCAGGGGGAGGAGCGGGCGTCGCAGGGGCTTTAACTGGAATTTTGTAGCCCAGCCTGTCACCAGCCTGGTGCGCGGGCAGGTTCTGGTAAGTGTGTTTTAAAATACGGTTCTGAGGTGTCCAAGCGTCCCTGCTCTACATTTCCAAGCAGTGCGTGGACAGAGTCCCGCCCCACCATGGAACTGTATGACAGGTCTGAGACCATAACCACGTGTTCAGAAAGTGCTTTAATAACCACAGTTAGAATTCCTTAGTTTTACTGCCAAATTCCTAATTTTCCTATGTGTGGGCACAGCGTTTCCTGGTTCCTGAAGTTCCCCTGTGTGAAATGTGTCCTGATTGTTCCTCTGCCTGGGATGTTTGATCCCCAGAACTGATCAAAAATTGATGCTTTTCTCTGTGGCCCCAGGTTTTCTCTCTGGCAGTTCTTGGATGGGGCTCCAGCTTTTTCTTACTTTGGTTTAACTTATAAAGTATTTTTACTGGGGATATCACGTATAAGGGATAATTAAACCTGAAAGGTGTGGGTAAAAACCAGGTGGAAGGTGGTTCTTTGTACACCTGTAGTTGGGCTGCAGAAGTTTCCTTGATGAGGTTTTCGGGATGCCAAAGGCTCAAGAGGAGACTGGTTGGCTTCATGGAAGTTCTTTCATTAGGGATGAGCCAGGTGGCCATTCTCTGTGAGAAAGTCCTCAGCAGAAGGACATGGGGCCTTTGGAATGAGTCCAGAGAAACTCAGCAGGATGATCAGAGGGATGGAGCAGCTCTGAATTGAGGAAAGGCTGATGGAATTGGGACTGTTCAGCCTGGAGAAGAGAAGGCTCTGGGATGACCTAATTGTGGCCTTCCAGTACCTGAAGGAGCCAACAAGAAACATGGAGAGAGACTGTTTACAGGGGCCTGGAGTGACAGGACAAGGGAGGGATGGCTTCACATTGACAGAGGGCAGGGTTAGATGGGATATTGGGAAGAAATTCCCCCCTGTGAGGGTGGGCAGGCCCTGGCACAGGTTGCCCAGAGAAGCTGTGGCTGCCCCATCCCTGGAAGTGTCCAAGGCCAGGCTGGACAGGGTTTGGAGCAACCTGGGCTGGTGGGAGGTGTCCCTGCCCATGGCAGGGGGTGGGACTGGATGAGCTTTAAGGTGGTTTCCAACCCAAACCATTCTGTGATTCTGTGAAAGTAAATGCAGACCCAGACAAGCAGCTGGAGGACACGAGAGCACACAGAAGTGTGTGTGCTTGTGGTGCTTTATGGCTGGCAGCATTTGGCTGCCTGAGAGGTGACATAAAGGGACATTTAGTTGGGCCTGTTGTGGGAATTTGTACTTAGGCTGTAAGTTGTTCAGTGTGTGTGTGTGGGTAGAGGGATAGATCACAGAATCCCAGGGGGCGTTTGGGTTGGAAGGGATGATAAAGCTCATCTTGTTCTACCCCCTGCCATGGGCACCTTCCACTATCCCAGGTTGCTCAGAACCTGTTTTGAGGGATTTTTTTTGCTTTGGTTTCTATAGGAATGGTAGATGGTAGAATTGTAGATTGGATGAATTACTCTGCTAAGGAGGACACCAGAACTAAGGTTTTGCAGTGCCTGAATACCATTATCAAACCACAGAGAGTTTTACAAGCCTTGTTCCTTCCCATGTATATACCTGAATATTTAATTCTGTATGGAGAGACCAGTTTTGGGGGTGGGTTTCTGGAATTCTTAGGCTTTGGTCCCCCATTGGGAACTTTTGATCCCTCTGTCATTTAATTGCTGGGGATTCCCTGGTTTTGCTTTTTCAAAGGAAATGACCATAGAACTGAGGGTAGTGTAAATCTTTCTGGGTGTTTGCACTGTTCTTCATTTTATGAAGACTTTTGTAAGGGTGAGAGAACATTTGTTTTTTCTCTCTACTCTGTGAGGATTGATCATTGAAATAATACTCAGCTTCAGAAGGACATAGTTTTAATTAATTCAATTGATTGGAGGGGAGGAAGAATTTGGAAGCAGTTCATGAGAATGCATCTGCCTTCTTTGTAAGGATTTTTGGGCTTACCGTACCTTCCTAATTCAAAAGTTGCCTTTTGTGCTGTGCCCATAACTTACAACAAATAGAAAACGTTGTGGTTTCAATTATACCAAGTAAATTTCAGGACAGGTTTTTCAATCCTTTTGTTGTAGATACTTAGTTGTGACTTTAATGTCTACTTCAAAAACATGCTTATGAGCAGACCTGAATAGTGGGTAGGGCTTGAGGAGCAAGGAACAAGCTTGGGTATGTTTTATTAACATAAACATGTGGTGGGTTGAAAACTAATGCCTGTTATATTAAAGAAAATTAAATCTTGGGGTGATCCTATTATTTCCTGAGGTTCCATAGGGAACAGGTTGCAGTGAGGAGTGGGAATGTGTGAGTGTTCTCTAATCGGAGTTTGACAACGATGCTTTCTGTGTTTCAGGGCAAATGACCCAGCTTTGTGAACTGATCAATAAAAGTGGAGAGCTGCTGGCAAAGAACCTTTCCCATCTGGATACGGTGCTCGGTGCCCTGGATGTGCAGGAACACTCTTTAGGTGTTCTTGCTGTCTTGTAAGTGTTGTTTGCTTTTAATTAAATACCTTAATATTAAAACTCCAGGCAGCCTACTGAACTGTCAGCCAAATGTTTTTCTTTTGGACAGAAATGTTTTCAATCTGCATTTCTTAGGGTGGTTTAGTTTCCTTCAACCATGCACATTTTTTAAATGAAAATACCAAGGGAAATTTGTATTTTCAAAAGAAAAAACCCTTTGAAGCTTGTAAATGCCATTACTGTCAAATGGTGATATGGGGAGGTCACCTTCATTCAGACTGTGTGTCTTTCTCATGTTTGTTTTTATAAAACATAAATTTTTATAAAAGATATTTTTTTCTCTGCTGTGAAGACAGGCTGAGAGAATTGGGATTGTTCAGCCTGGAGAAGAGAAGGTTTCAGGGTGACCTAATTGTGGCCTTCCAGTACATGAAGAAAATGGAGAGAGACTGTTTACAAGGGCCTGGAGTGACAGGACAAGTGGGGATGGCTTTAAATGCCAGAAGGTTAGATGGGATATTAGGAAGGAATTCCCCCCTGTGAGGGTGGGCAGGCCCTGGCACAGGTTGCCCAGAGAAGCTGTGGCTGCCCCATCCCTGGGAGTGTCCAAGGCCAGGCTGGACAGGGCTTGGAGCAACCTTGGCTGGTGGAAGGTGTCCCTGCCCATGGCAGGGGTGGCACTGGATGGGCATTAAGGTCCCTTCCAACTCAAACCATTCCATGATTCTACAATAAGTATTTTTCTGTATGTGTTTGGCAAAAATTATAAAATTAGCTTTTAAAACTTGCTTTTCAGGGCATTAGTGCACTGAACTGTAAACATGGAGCAAGATGTTTTATTCCATGGGTTTTATCACAGTCTTTGGGTGTTTGTCTCTCGACAGCACTGAGGCTCTTGCTGCTGTCTGTAGTTTAAGATAATATTTGAATTGCCTTGGGGGTGCTGAAATGAGGGAAAGATACTTGGCCCTGAAGTTCAAACTGGCTGTACCTGATGGCAAGTGAAGTATCTGCAGGTTCCACTATGCTCTTAAACTTGTCTTTTAAAGGGAAAGATCAGAATTCTGGTCCTTGTTTTACTGCCCTTTTGAAACAATATTATATTGCATGGAGATGTTGTTACAATTCACTGGCACCTTGTAAAAATGCATTATGGAAGGCTACAGCCTACAGATGCTCAGAAACCACCAGGGATGGAGAGAAGCTGGATCAGAGGAGAAAGGGCTCCTAATGAGGGAAACATCCAGTAATTTAATAGTTGAGAACTCTTGAGCACCTTCCAGCAGGAGTTGCTGCAGGATAGGCAGAAGTGCCCAGAGAAGTTGTGTGGCTGAGTATTAAAATTCACCAGTGTTTCTGTTATGATTTAACTATTGTACCAGATAAAATGACCTTTGTTTGCCGTGGTTTGTTCTGAATTGTGGTTTGCACTGAATTGAGATGTGCATGGAAAGTTGTTTTCAAATGTTGTGCAGCTGTGGGGAAATCTTAAACACTTTGGGTTTGTTTGCAAGCACCTACATGCAGAGACTTAGCAATGAAGATGAAGCTTTTTTGTGAAGCTCTAGACATGAAGTGCTAAACGCTTTGTTTGTTTCTTTCAGGTTTGTGAAGTTTTCTATGCCCAGCATCCCTGACTTCGAAACGTTATTCTCACAGGTGCAGCTTTTTATCAGCACTTGTAATGGAGAACACATTAGATATGCAACAGACACTTGTAAGTTAAACTTAATTTCAGACTTTATTTTGGGATAGTTCAGTGTTTCTGATTTTTCACTGTGGTGTTTTTTGTTTGTTTTTTACTGTATTTAGTTGCTGGCCTGTGCCACCAGTTAACAAATGCCCTTGTGGAGAGAAAACAGGTGAGAAAGTACCATCTACTACTGCATATCCAAGGCTTAAAGGGGATGTTCCCAGTCTCTTACTCCATGCAGACTTGTCACTAACTTAACATTGAGTATTTCTCTGGAGCTCCTACTTGTTAAGTCTTCTGAGAGGTAGTGAACCAAACCCAGAATTTTAAGATTTCTTTAAGGAAAGTGTAAGGAAGATGAAGTTTTTGGGAGGAGAGTCACTTAAACATGTGCTCTGTGACACAAACTGTGAAATCCACATCACCAAGAATGTTCTTCAGACCGTGTGTGTGTGAGTAGGAGAGAGCTGTAAAAATTATTAGCACTGGTGAGTCAGTGGTATTAGTTTCAGTGTTATATAAGGGTCTTAATGAAATGCCTTAAAATGTACAGAAAACTTGATTAAGAAATATTTGACCATTGATTAAGAAATATTTGGCTTTGTTGCTAAGGTACTGACTTTTTCAGAGCACTTAAGTGAAATCTGGCCAGAGATAGAAGTAGAGGTCAAGAACTTTATTTTCTGAGAGACTTCAGTATCCTACAAAAAGGGAGCCTCAAATAAACTACTACTTAATGGAACCTGTCAATTAGTGTTATTTTTCATTTGTAAGTGTCAACATAAGATCCAATGTGCTGCCATCTATGAGAAATTATCTGAAAGAGCTGTAATTTCTGACAGCCCCTGCGAGGAATTAGCATTCTCAGACAAGCCATAGACAAGATGCAGATGAACACAAACCAGCTGACCTCAATACACGCAGATCTCTGCCAGGTAAGGGGAGCCTCAGGGCTTTTTGTGTCAGTAAAGGCTTATAAAACACCTATAACCCTTTGAGGAAATGCATGTTCACTTACTGCAATATAAAAATAGCTTTTGAACTGTTCTAGGGTTTTTTCCAGTAGTAAATATATGATACACTGAAATAGAATCTGATATACAGATTAATTATTAATTTTAAATGGTCCGTGCACATCCCCAGATCTTTGGTTTTGCTGGTGACTTCTGAAAGTCCTTTGACATCCCTTCTTTGTGGGCTGAAAGTCACACACAGCTTATCTTGGGTAGAATCAGTGTAATATCCAGCTACTCTGCTCAAGTCTGACAAAAGACATGTTTGTCTTGGTGTCTTTGGCCTGGATTTGCACTTCTGTCTCGTTTTTGGCTCCTGGGAGTTGGGGTTGGACAGGAATGTTCAGAGCAATATTTAGTGCTGCCAGCACTGTAGTTTGGCAGGCCTGGAGTTTCAAGCAGCTTTGTCAGAGTTTAATTTCTTTAGGAGTCAGATAATTTATAGCAGTTCATAATCTGTGTTAAGGGTTTTCAGCCATGCTACAATGAATAAACTGTTACAGCACTACTGACACTGGTTTTTCACTCATGGAGAAGTATTACTTATTAAATAGTACTAATTAACTTACTTTCAACTTCTTCCTCATGGAAATTTGAATGGAAATGGCTAATTTATGAAAACTTGATTTCTTTTCTTGTAGCTCTGTTTGTTAGCAAAATGCTTTAAACCTGCCCTCCCGTATCTAGATGTGGACATGATGGATATTTGTAAGGAGAATGGGGCATATGATGCCAAGCACTTTTTATGTTACTACTACTATGGTGGGATGATATACACTGGGCTAAAGAACTTTGAAAGAGCACTCTACTTTTATGAACAGGTAACTTTAAATGAAGTGGTAAGTCTGAAGTGTGATCAGTGGAAAGGCCCAAGTAGAGGTGCAATAGTGCTGAGAGAACACAGCCCCTCTGAATTGGCACAACCAAACTGCCTTTGGAGGTGTTTTCCTTTAAGAAAGTCTCTTACAGCCTTATTGCCCCATAAATCTGTGCAGCTCAAAGGGTGATGTTAAATTTATCTCACTATAAATATTATTCAGCTGCCTGCTTAGAGCTGCAGCGCAGAAACAGGTCACAGCCTGACACACAGTTAGTTGTGTGTCCTCAAAAACAGTCCAGGGCCTTGCTGATTTTATGAGGGGAGTTACACTTCTTCAAGGCTGTTACAATATTTTCTGATTTTACTTTATCTGGGAAAGTAAAGAAAATACCAAAACTGGGAAAACTTTGTGTAAGGGGAAAATGCTGTAAATGTGCAAAATAAACTGGTGCAGCATTTTTGTTTTCTGTAAACAAGGGTCAGCTCTTGGGTAGTTTCAGTATCACAGCAAACTAATATCCCTTTTCCCTATTCTGCAGACCTCTTTCATACTTAAATATGAGATCTGATGATGTAATAGCTTTCTAAAGCCTTTTCAGGGATTTGTGTAAATCCAGTTTCTACAAGAACTATATAACCATTCCTGATTAACAAGTAGCTACAGGTGATGTCTGGTACAACTTTAGATATATACCAAGGAAAGAAATTCTGATTCAGTCTGAACAGGGTAATTTTAAAGTAGGCATCACTGTAACATGATATGTTTTGACTGGCTTCTACAAAATTTCCCTCTTTTTTGGATATTTTTGGATAGTTAATTTTGACAGAAGTTAGTTAAGCTTCAATGCTCAAAGGAGAACTTTGTATGTCCTGGTGTCCTTTCTGCATGCAGTTTGAGGTTTTTATTAAAGCAGTAGCTGGCAGGATCTGCCAGTGAGTATACTAAATTTCTGTTCTGTTTCTCTCTTGCTTAGGCAATAACTACTCCAGCCATGGCAGTCAGTCATATTATGTTGGAATCATATAAGAAGTATATCCTAGTTTCTTTGATACTACTTGGTAAAGTTCAGCAGCTACCAAAATACACTTCCCAGATAGTTGGTAGATTCATTAAGGTAAGTCTTGCAAATACAGCTAAATAATAGAACAACAATTCTGAATTTGTATTTTTTTTCTGCCCTCAGCTGATGGTGCTGTTTAACACTGGAGATCATGGGAAATAATTAACAGTGTGCCACAGTACAACCCCATATGCTTCCTTTCCAGTGTGCAATAGATAAAGGTTGTTTGGCAGTTTTTACATCTATTGCAAGCAAACTGTGTTGTTCTGGCATTGGTACAGGTTGCCCAGGGAATTTGTGGCTGCCCCATCCCTGGAAGTGTCCCAGGCCAGGCTGGACAGGGCTTGGAGAAACCTGGGATAGTGGAAGGAGTCCCTGCCCATGGGCGGGGTGGCACTGGATGATCCTCTGGGTCCCCTTTCAACCCACACCATTCTATGATTCTGTGATATTGGTGATACAGGTTTTTTAATTTAAATTTTGAAAAACTTCAGGGTTGAATAGTACTGAGCAATGTTCTCTTCACTGCTACTGCACATCCCTATATAGCTTTTCATGTTAGAATTTTAAAAATAATCAGATTTTACTTGGATATCAAGATGCAGAGTCCTTGGAAAAGATTCAACCTATAACTTCATCTAATTGAAGTACAAAATACTAAACAGTTTATTCCCAAACTCCAGCTTTTTAAACAATAAGAGCTTCTAAAAAAACTGCAAGTTTGGAGTCTGTAGGCATTCAGAGAAGGAGGTGTAGGGTGGGAGACAAAACTGGCAGTGAGAGAGTTCTGATCCTAAGGAAACAGCACACTTGAAGTGAGTAAGTTCTTACTGAACTCTGAGTTTGCTGATTTGTGACCAAAATTCTAGAGAGTTCCAAAAATCTTCCAACTTAAGATACTAATAAACAAACTCAAACCGTTTTAAGGTGATACAGGTGACATTGTTTCACCCTGAGTATCTTTTCCATGCTGTGACACATTGTGGTCAAGGATGAGACACTCAAAGGGCAAAACAAATCTAATGGATGGGCAGTGACAAGGCAATATCCTACTTACCTTAAACTCAGCTTTCTTCTTGTGCTGGTCACCTAAGGGAGTTTTTTTTCATACTGCTGTCAGTAAAACTGTCACACAGAGGTCCTTGAATTATGTTTATTAAATCTTACACTGCAGCACTACAGATTTAGTGTATGAGGATCTGTCATTGCCATAAAGGCATGTATTTTTTATGAGGAATGCTCAAGCTACTTAAATTTACTTTAATGCCTGCATGGCTTGTAATGTTGAGGCACTGAATAGGTGTTGTGGTGCAGGTTGAACACTGTGTTCTCTGAGAAGGGTTCTCATTTCTCTCATTGCAGCCTCTTAGCAATGCTTACCATGAATTAGCACAAGTTTATTCAACCAATAAACCCTCGGAGCTTCGAAATCTGGTGAACAAACACAGTGAAACATTCACAAGGGATAACAATATGGGGCTGGTTAAGCAATGCTTGTCATCTCTCTACAAAAAGAATATTCAGAGGCTAACCAAGGTAAGAGAAATTGGGAGTGGGTTTCCTCTAAGAGTGTCTCTCTGAAATGTATTCCATTTAAAGCAATGTGATGATGTAGTAACGTGGTAGAGAATTGTCTAAAACTGAGGTTTGTGTCTGAAACAAATGAGACTAAAATGCTCTATATAGAAAAGCAATTCAGTTGGCTACTTATTTTAGAAGTGATTCAGTCTGTTTGTCAGAGGAGTTTTCCCATGTGAGGTTTTCAGACATAATCAAAAAAGTGAGCACTGTCAGCCAGTGACCTTCATCTCTTCACAAAATAGGAAAGCTGAACTTTACAGGCTGCTTCATTAGAGTTACTGAATAGGACAGATTTTAGAAATAAAAGAAGAAACAGCAGCAGTGGAGTGATGTGCTCCTTCACCCGAGAGATTGGATTAATCCTGAAAGATGATTGGGGAAAGATAGTTTTTGGTTTGGCAAGCTGAAATTTAATTTGTTGCAGTAGAACAAAACACAGAAGGAATGCAATATATGCATCTCTTGAAGGAAATTCAAAGGATGGACAGTTGCCCTTTTCATGTAAAAAGGAGAGGGAAGAGATGGGATAAAAAGGAATTGTAGAAATGTTAATGACTCCATATGTGCAGAGTGTAACAAATTAATGTCTTTGGAGGGAGAACTGACTCACTCTTACAGTCCCTTTATAAGTAATAACTAAGTGTTCCACTTGTTTCTTCCATCAGACTTCCAAAATAAGATTATTAGGCCATGAAGGATTGACAGGGAAAATTCTTAACATCTGGTTTTAACAATTTGATACTTTCTAAATTTCAGACGTTTTTAACATTGTCACTACAAGACATGGCAAGTCGAGTGCAGCTGTCGGGGCCCCAAGAAGCAGAAAAATACGTCCTCCACATGGTGAGACCTGAGACTTGGCTAAAAATGATGCTAAAATTAGTGTTGGGTTTGGCAGTGCATGGTCTGAGTTGTTCTTTTTCATGGTGGAGGAAATGCTATCAGTCTGCTGTGGGTTTTAGACTGTTCTCAAAAAATCTAAAAAGATGTTTTCCCCTGAGGATAAGGCATGAATTATGTGTCTTTGGGAAGCTGTTAAAAAATAAAAACAGTCAAGTTAAAGATGATTCCACAAGGAGTATGTGTGTGTGGTGGTTACCTGAATTCAGTTGTTGGTGATAATTTACATTAAACCCTCTCTCCTTTCAGATAGAAGATGGTGAAATCTTTGCAAGTATTAATCAGAAAGATGGTATGGTCTGTTTCCATGATAATCCTGAAAAATATAACAATCCAGCTATGCTTCATAACATTGATCAGGAGGTAAAGCTTTAACTGCTTTTGGAGTTCTTACCAAAGAGCCCTGTCTGTAAAAAGAGAAGCCAGTGTAGGGAACTGTGGATGCAGAGACTGAGGACTGTGAGCCATTATTTCACTGTTTCACAGTACCAGTATTTAAATGTTTTACTTTGATAGTTACTGTCAATATATTCCCTGTTGTGTCCTGCACAGCTTGAGCTGCTTCAGGAGACTGACTGCTTGCTGCTGGTGATGGGAACATCCTTGAATTGAATGGATTAGAAAGATTGTTTTTAGAGTTTTAGACTTCAAGTATCTCTGCCACTGGCTGTCAATAACCTGCCTGTAGGTTAAGGTGGTTGACCCTCAAGGGACTGTCAATCAGTGGCCTTAAAAAGAATTGTTAGGAAGACCTGGATCAAATTAAGGGATTAAAAATGGTCTGACACTTGGGAGATGAGGCATGAGAATATTTTGATGTGGAACTTTAGCATTGGCAGAAGTTACTGGTTCTACATGGCACAGTCATGAAATGTCCATAAAGATCATATACAAGCTGATGAAGTAATCAACTGGACAAAGTAATCAACTTAATATATATATTATTTTAAGATGCTGAAATGTATAGAGCTTGATGAACGACTGAAAGCCATGGATCAAGAGATCACTGTGAACCCTCAGTTTGTGCAGAAGGTAATTGATTTTGGTGTCTTGTAAGAGTATGTAAATCATTCAGTGCAGTGAGTATGTTGTACTGAATGTCAGTATTTACAGTGTTAATATTGCATATTTTTAATAATAATATGTGCATAATCATGAAACATCATAACAATACTAATGATTTTTGAAGGGCATTTGTCCTAATTAATCCTGCAGTGATTTCAATCAAAAAGGAAGTGCATGTTAATTTCATATGCACTTTATTTTCCTGCCTGTTAACTTCAAAGAACTGTCTTTCTCAAACCTTCAGGCCTGTTTCTGAACAGCACTAACTCTCTCCCTTTCAGAGTATGGGCTCTCAAGAAGATGACTCAGGGACCAAACCATCCAGTTATTCTTGAAATTAATGTTGCTCACCACTCCGCTTTCAAGTAAAAGCTTATGAAAGAATCACGCCTGGAGAAGGGCATTGAGGAGTTCCACGACGAGAGCAGAGAGAACTGAGCTTTGCTTTTCACCTGGACATTAAGAAATTAAAAGAACACCCTCTCAGTACTGTATAATATCAGAAATATTCTCTTCAAAGAAAAGGAAATCTCAAAAAGAAACTTAAAAGTCTGTTGTGGATTTATTTATCTTCAGATTAACATCGTTAATGCATTAAATAATCTACCTTTTGTTTTAAAGGGTTTGAATGTTGCTGTGTTTCTGTAGCAGTCCTTCTCTTCTGCAAAAAAAGTGTTATTCAGGGAAGAATACAAACTAGTGTTGGCTCACTTACAAGATAATTACTGGTTCATTATTCTGTATTTAAAGTTGGCTCAAAGTGCAGACTTACATGTGTGGTGGGGGCAGAGGGGTGGAGTTTAAGCAAATCATAATTAGAGAATTTGCATATGGCTGGTGTAGCTGGTGCTGTCTGTTAAATGAGGAAATAAGAACTGTTCTTCCCAGAAGGATGAGGATATCAAGGAGTCCTTGTGAGGAAATTCGCTGCAAAGCAGGAATCGCCATAGGGAAACCAGACAGGACAGCTGTTTATGATTTTAAGTTTCTGATACAAAATATCTGCTAATATTATTTGCTTTTAGATGAAACTTACTAGACCTAAACAAAAGGATATTTGGAAGATGTTGGTGTTCTGGAGGATTCTAGATAGGAAGTTGTTTACACTGAAAGAAATTTAAATGTTGGTTCATGTACAACTGGCACGAAGGTATCAACAGGCTCTTCTGTGGTGGAAACCAGTATTTCTACATGGAACATAAATAGAATTCTAAACAGCTCTCAGAATGCAAGATTTTATTTTGAGATAATATGCTGGAATGTTACTTGTTTTTTAATTCAGTATTTTAAACTTCAAAACTTTGTTGTTGGATTCTTTAAAGTGCTTCACCCCTTAAATCAATGGGTTGTTTAATTTTCTGTCGTTCTCATGTATCTGAAGATTCTCACTGTTGAGACACCTTCCTGTCAGTGCAGTTCTGCTGTCAGGCAGAAATAAACCTGTCATCAAGTAAGAATACGAGAAGCTCAGCGGCCTCTGCTTCCTACTGAAACACCTGACTAGGAGCTGCTTGGCACTGCTAACCTGGCACTTTGTTTTCAGGAGCTCAAGTGGGAGCTGAGCATTTCTGGCTCTTGCTGTGTGAAGTTTGTGGCTGAAAATACTCCATTTGTGCTTCCAGTGCTGATACAGAAATGTTGAGGTTTTCACCCCAGTGTCTCAACTCCAGCAGAGCCTCTGTGACAGTGGGGTGGAGAGGAGAGAGGTGGCCCAGGTTGTTTGGCTGGTGGATGGTGTTTTTAAAAGTGCAAAACAGCACTTTTTACTGAACAGCAGTTCAGTATTGAACACAGTGGAGGTCCGTGGTGTGAGCAGCTCACTTGTGCTTCCTCCTGTAGAGACTTCCATGGAGGCAACTTTTACACCTGATTTAAAGCAAAACCTTGTGTTTATTCATAACTTGCCTTACCAGTCTTGTAACTAAAGAGATTTATGATTTTTAAGGGTTTTTTTTTCTAATTAATCCTGCAGTGATTTCAGTGCTGGATATACACCATTTTCTTCTCTGGTCCCACGGAAGTGTTAAATGAGTGGATTAGTGATGCTGTGGGCTCGAGCACAAAGTGGGATTGTTGTTACAACCACTGTGGCACTCACAGAAAGCACTGCAAACAACTGACCCCAAACCCCACCCATCCAGAAACGTGCCTGGCTCGCCTCTCCTTGCCAAGGGCTCACTTGCCTGGGGAGAATGTATGCAGGACACTGTCATGGATTTGGAGAACAACCAGGAATGTCCACTTTTACACCACTAGTTCCTATTAGTGAGCGTGGATTTGCCTGCTGAGAGCTGCAGGATGGCTTTCCACCTGTGAAATTGGAAGCAGACTAAAATATGCAGCTGGCAAATAGCTGCTACATTTTTCTCTTCTTTTTTCTTGCCTACAGTAGGTAAAATAAATCCATGCTCACATCAAAAGGCTGGCAAAAATAGCTGTGTAATAGTTTCAAGTGATTCAAGTTATATATCTGATTTTTAAGAGGGCAAATGCTTTTAAACTTAGAGAACTGCTGAGATTCCTTTTCTGACGTGGATGGTTGTGCTGTTAATCTCTGATTTCTGTTAAAAATTCCAAGTCAGGTCCCTCCTGTAGAATCAGTACATAAAAAATTCACCTAAAGTGCTTTGGGGAAGGACTTTTAAGTCCTAGTTTGATAAACACACACGATCTGGCATCTGCTTGTCT
This sequence comes from Sakesphorus luctuosus, assembly GCA_013396695.1. Taxonomy (NCBI): domain Eukaryota; kingdom Metazoa; phylum Chordata; class Aves; order Passeriformes; family Thamnophilidae; genus Sakesphorus; species Sakesphorus luctuosus. Next base: position 210,448 of record VWZD01004864.1, on the reverse strand, counting down.
TGAGATACTGCTGAAATTAAGTCAGATTTTTAATGAAGCAGCTCCTTCAAGACTTGGAACTAATTGCATGGGCTGGTCAGCTGAGACGCTTCGAGAGCACTTGAGCTTTCTGGTTTTAATTTGTGTTTCCTGCAGGGAAGGACTTTTGCCCAAATCTGAGAACAGTGTGTGCTGTGCTGCTCTGACCTCGGACTCTCAGAGGGCCCAGGGCTGGTTCTTCCCATCCTGCATGGCCACAACATGTGTCCACAGAACACTTGAGTGCACGCTTTGATATCTGACTCCAATTTTGATGTATCTCAATTAGCAAAGACACAAAATGTGGTTCTGAAGGCAGCATTAGATGTGCAACTACCACTCGTAGCCACAGGAGGGGTCTCTAGGCCAGTTCCTGTTCGGTTTTTAAATGTTTTTAAGAACAGTTCAAAGCTGTCTGTGTACAAACCCCCCTCCTGTTTCTGTGCCACTGAGGAGCCCCAGTTTGTGACCTCCACTGACACCCCCAGCGCTGCCATCGCGCCACTGTAACTCCAGCTGCCCCTTTCCCAACTCCCCTCCTCTGTCCCGCAGCACAGCCGGTGTTTGTGTTGTCATAGGCCATCTGTATAACTAGGAAATGTTCTCTCTGTGGCCACACTGGCCTGGGAGGTTAGTCCTGAGAAGTTGTTTCAATGTACTATTGGAAAATAAAGATAACAAACGAGTCATTCTTAGTTTGTCTTAAATGAGATTATAGGTCTTCTGTGTTTGGGTTTTCCTTAGATTTTGGGGGCTCTTTTTCCTTTTGGTTCTCAGATGTGGTTCTGGCTGATGGGTGGGATGCTGCTGGTTCGTGTGTGTGGCTCAGGAGCTGTTCAGGCTCTGCTCGTGGCATCTCTGAGCAATCCTGAGTAGGAATAGTAATTCTTTTGTGTGTGTTCTTTAGGAAGTGCTGCTGCAGGTCGTTGTCCGAGATGGGCTACAGGATTTTGGATGAACATTTCTGTTCTCTCTGAGCAACCTGGGCTGGTGGAAGGTGTCCCTGCCCAAGGCAGGGGGTTAGAACCAGATGGTCAAGGCCCCCTTACAACCCAAACCATTCTGGGGTTTGTGTCTGAGCTCTGTGTTTCCATAACTATCCATCTCGCTGACCATCTCAGTATTTTTTTTCATCAGAGACATAATTATTAGGACATGTGTGGCTGTTTGAATCCAGAGGTCTGTATTGCAGTGGTGTCAGCAATAGCTGCTCATTCTTGGTGTTTAAGTACAAAGTTTTATTCAGTTAAATAATCTCCCCTGTTATATTGTTGAAAACTACTTTTATTCTAATTCAGGTATTTAAAACTCTGCAAGGAGCAACTCCAATGGGAAGAGGAGAATCTAGTACTTTAATTATTTTGAAGCCTGAAAGGAGTAATAGTTCACATGGAATTTTATCTTTCCATCACAGATTCCTAAGGCTAAATAATCCTCTAATGCTTAAACTTGATACCCTGAAAAGAAACTGGAGCAGTTTAATGGAGTGAAGGGTCTGTAGTGAAGAACCTTAACAGGTTAACTTGGGTTCCCTGCCCTTCCTGAGCTGTACCTGCGTGAACACCTCGATAGAGCTGCTTTATAAGCTGGGAGAAGACAACGCTTTGAAGCCTTTACCTGCCCTAATCCTACATTCCAAGCAATTTAAAGAATTAGAACACAGGGTGGGTGCTGCCAGTGTGTCGAGTGAGTGGCGAAGAGGCTGCGGAGAGCACGGCACCGCCCTGGGGCGGATACAGAGGGGGAAAGGGGCTCTGTGGCGGCAGGGGCCAGGCTCGGTAGCCCGGTATCCAAAATCCCGTCCCCGTCGTGTCCCGCCGGTCCCGGTTCTATTCCCGTTTCCATTCCCCGTTCCCGTCCCGGTCCCCTCGGGGGCTCCGCCCGGGTCCCCTCCGGTCGGTCACGTGACCCGCCGCGCGGCCCGCACCACCCCGCGGGGGGAGCACGGCCCGATCCCGGTGCGGCCCCCGCGGGTTGCAGCCGGCGGCTCGTCCCCTCTGGGCTCCCCGGTGACCAGACAGCGCAGTCCGCGCTCCGCGCTGTTAAAGCGGGGCAGGGGCGCAGCGCGGGAGGGAACGAGGTGCCTCCGGACTTCCTTGTTTCTCCCCGCTCTTGAGGTAATGGCTCCGCCCGATCCCTGTGGACAGGGCGGCCCTGGGCCGTGCCACTGCCGCATCGGGGGGTGTTAGGGACCCCCGGGAGGGCGACGGCAAGGCCCGGCTCGGTCCCGCGGTAAGAACGGGATCCTCATCCGTCTCTTCCGCTTTCTGCTCTGTCTTCTCGGCTCTCCTTGGCGGCGGCGGGCGGGAGGGCGGGGAGCTGTCTTCCCCTGTCCTCCCCCCTGGCTGGAGGTGGCGGTGGTACGGCCGGTGGGTCAGTCCGTGTCAGGCGCCCGCGGACACGGCCGGGCCGGGCCGGGGGGACCGCGGTGAGCGGGGACGGGGGACGAGGGGCGGGCACGGGAACCGGCACGGGAACGGGAACCGGCACGGGAAACCGGCACCGGATCCTGCACGACAGGCCGGCCCCGGTCCGGCAGGGCCTGAGGCGTTCGGGTCCTCGGGTGCTCAGCAGGACAGGCCCGGCCCGGCCTGAGGTTCCGGGCAGGGGGGCCTGGTCTGTGAGACTTCAGCCTTGAGCAGAGGAGGCACCAAGCTGATCAGAGCGTGGAGCACTTCTCCAGTGAGGAAAAGCTGAGAGAATTGGGATTGTTCAGCCTGGAGAAGGGAAGGCTCGGCGTGACCTACTTGTGGCCTTCCAGAACCTGAAAGGAATTTATAGGAAAGAGGAGGCAAGACTATTTACAAGGGCCTGGAGTGACAGTACAAGGGGGAACGGGTTCTAATTGAAAAAAAGTAGGTTTAGATTAGATGTTAGGAGGAAATTCTTACCTTTGAGGGTGGGGAGGCCCTGGCACAGGTTGTCCAGAGAAGCTGTGGCTGCCTCATCCCTGGAAGTGTCCAAGGCCAGGTTGGGCAGGGCTTGGAGCAGCCTGGGCTGGTGGAAGGGAATTGGAACAAGTTGATCTTCAAGGTCCCCTTCTAACCCAAACCATTCTGGGATTCTGGGAACCTGCCCCTGTAAGGCCAAAGGTGTCTGGGCATGAGGAGTCAGTCCAGCCCCATCCCATCCCCATGGAGCATGAGGTGTCCTGGCTCAGCACCAGGAACCCACATTTGGGGGGTCAGGCTGCTCAGCTCCCATCCCATTGGGGCATGGAATGTTGGTCCTGGGTCAGCGGGGTCCCCATTCCTGGAAGTGTTCAAGGAATGATTGGGCATGGCACTCAGTACCATGGTCTGGTGACAAGGTGGTGATTGGTCACAGGTTGGACTTGGTGATCCTGGAGATCCAACCCAATCCATTCTATGATTCTATGAGATTGGACGTGGCATGGAGTGCCATGGATCTGGTAAAGGGACTGGAGTTGGACCAAGGGTTGGACTTGATGATCTTGGAGGTCTTTTCCAACCCAATCCATTCTATGATTCTGTGATCTTTTCCAACCTAAAAGACTGATTCTGTGATTAGGCTGGTCCCTTAGGCTAAGCTTAAAGCCAGCTGCTCCCAGAGGGATGCAGGGTGGGACTGGCACCGCTCAGACCCAGGAGATGCTGTAATACCCCGTGTGCTGATGTTGTGTGTTCTCTCCCTCTCTGCAGGAGGCCTGGCAGGTGTGCCGAGCCCTCACTATGAATGCCATCGTTGCCCTCTGCCACTTCTGTGAGCTCCACGGCCCTCGCACCCTGTTCTGCACCGAGGTGCTGCACTCGCCGCTGCCCCAGGGCGCTGGCAGCGGGGACATCTCTGGGCAGAATGAGCAGGCGGAGGAGGAGGAAGGCGGGATCCAGATGAGCAGCCGGATCCGCTCGCACAGCCCGGCTGAAGGCGCCAGCGCCGACTCCAGCAGCCCAGGGCCGAAGAAGTCAGACATGTGCGAGGCAAGTGTGGAGACCTGTGTGTGGACATTGACTGAAGGGCTCAGGGATTCTCTAATTGAGTTATTTACAAACAAAAAACTCTGTGAATTTCGCTTCTTTGTATGTGATTGCTGGTGCCAGAAGATCTCCAAGTCCTCTTAGACTGTAATGATCCATAAGAAGAGAATGAAGGAGCTGTTGTTGAGTACATAGACCTTTGTCTTGAGGTCTCTCTAAACCCTGTGATCTGTGATTCTGTTGTGTCTGAGAAATGCTTTTGTCATCCTTGAAGAGCATTTACTTTGATAGATTAAGGCAGACAGTTTATTATTAATAATTTTAAAAGCAGTCTTGATTAAGAAACACAAAATAATGCAAAACTAATTAAAACAATAGATCAAATATATATTCTCAGTCATTCAGGGATGTTCAGCCTGGAGAAGAGAAGTTTGTGTGGAAGTCTCCCAGCAGCTTTCCAGGATCTGAAGGGGCCTGCAGGGAATCCAGAGAGGGACTCTTCATCAGGAACTGGAGTGATAGGACAAGGAGTAATGGGTTCGAACTGAAAGAGGGGGAATTCAGGTTAGATATAAGGAAGGAATTCTTCACTGTGAGGGTGGGGAGGCCCTGGCACAGGTTGGGCAGAGAAGCTGTGGCTGCCCCATCCCTGGAAGTGTCCAAGACCAGGTTGGACAGGGCTTGGAGCAACCTGGGATACTGGAAGGTGCCCCTGCCCATAGTGGGAGGTTGGAATGAAGTGATCTTTAGGGTCCCTTCCAACCTAAACCATTCCATGGTTCTGTGATGCTCACACTTGCCTTCTATTAATATTTGCTCTGAGGTATCTCACTTACTTTTCCTTCAGTTATGGCCAGTTTTGTTTGGCCAGTTGGTTTCACAGCTGCTGTAACTGAATTTTACCACTTGTAGAGTAAGCACCAAGTTCACAATGAAATTAAATAGTGGAAAATTAGCATGAGAGCAGAGGAAGTATATCATGGAGTTCTGTGTGAGGAGGTGGACTCAGATCCTGACCCTGACCCTCATTTCTTGTCTTCTAAGTAGTTATGCTCCTATTTATATGTGTAAGTAACATTTCCCAGTGTTTTGAAGGGAATATTCAGGGGTCTTTGGAAGCCTGAAGAACTGCACGCTCATTTATGGCTGTATCTGCCTTTCTGCCTTCAGGGGTGCCGCTCTCTTGCAGGAGGACACCCAGGGTACGTCAGCCACGACAAAGAAACCTCCATCAAGTACGTCAGTCACCAGCACCCCAACCACCCGCAGCTGTTCAGCATCGTGCGCCAGGCCTGCGTGCGCAGCCTCAGCTGTGAGGTGAGCCCTGGGCGGCAGGGACAGACCTGTCTGTGGCCTTCTGGATGCTTTCAAATCCAGGATGCTGCTTCGCTGATCCTGGCTGCTCTGGGCAGCCTGAAACAAGGAGTGAATGAGGTGGAAGGCAAAGAAGTCTGCATTCATTCCAGAATTGGTGGTCATTTGTAAGGTTGATTTTTGATAACCTCGAGGGTTCCTTCCTCTTACCTTATGAGACTAAAAATATCTCTTTCTTGCTCTTGGTCCTTATGTTTATTGTCTTTATTTCTAAGATAAACTGTTTTTGTAAAAACTTGTGAATCTATTGTTGAGTGCCAAGAAATAATTGGTCTTTGTAGAGCATTAACATTCATCATCTCATAGAACTGAAGGGAAAACCTTACAGATTAATGAGCATGGGTGTGTCAGGATCAGCAAAATCCCTTTTGGACTCTCAGTGTTGTAGTCAAATGGATCTGAATCCATAAAATACAATTAAGGGTTTGGAGGGTACCTCTGGGGGTCTGTTTAACCACACTTTTGGATAGTAGCTTGAAAAGGGCTTCATTTATTCACCAGGTGTGTGTGAAAGTTCAGGAAGCTGTTCATTTTTTTACTGTGTGATGTGTTGAACCACTTTAATGTGTCCCTTCCCGTCAGGTCTGCCCAGGGCGTGAAGGTCCTATATTTTTTGGAGATGAACAGCATGGGTTTGTGTTCAGCCACACCTTCTTTATCAAAGACAGCCTGGCTCGAGGTTTCCAGCGCTGGTACAGCATCATCACTATCATGATGGACCGAATTTACCTCATCAACTCCTGGCCTTTCTTGTTGGGAAAAATTAGAGGCATCATTGATGAGCTTCAGGGCAAAGCACTGAAGGTGGGTCAGAGCACAGAGTCCCTTTGACTCAACAGCAGCAAAACATGATGGCTGACTGAGAGCTGAGTCAAAAAGCTGATCCAGCTCATGCCAGGGTGGTCATTAAGGCTCACATAAGGGACAAGAGGATGGTGCATATCCCCACCCCTGGCAGTGTTCAAGGCCAGGTTGGACAGGGCTTGAAGCAACCTAGTCTAGTGGAAGGTGTCCCTGCCCATGGCAGGAGGGTGGAACAAGATGGTCTTTAAGGTCCTTTACAACCTAAACCATTCCAGGATTCTGTATCTGGGGGTGTAGGAGGGAAGGAACAGGATGCATTTGTTGTTTTAAACAGGCAGTGCTTTTCACAGACCTAGTAGACAATAGCTGTGTTAGAAATTTAAGTAAATGAAGTTGTGAAGGACAGTGATTTTGGAGCACAAGTGTTACTTAATGATAACTTTAGTCAACCTAAGAATGAGATGTCCTTTCTCTGTTGTCCCATGATTGGATGAGTGTGTGTGACACCCCCTTTTCAGCTGGTTTTTTGCTGTGTGTTTTTGGCTCTGTGTAAACATCTAATCTGTTCCAGTGTGACAATGCCCTTCCTGTGTGTGCAGGTGTTTGAGGCAGAGCAGTATGGGTGCCCTCAGCGTGCCCAGCGCATGAACACGGCCTTCACTCCCTTCCTGCACCAGCGGAACGGGAACGCCGCCCGCTCCTTAACGTCCCTGACCAACGACGAGAACCTGTGGGCATGTCTGCACACCTCCTTTGCTTGGTGAGGCCACTGGTGCTTCTGCAGCTCCTTCCTGAGGGGAATACTGCCACATTCTGAAAGGGTGGGGATGTGATTGAGTGTTTGTGTGCTTTTTGTTCTTGAGGTAAAAAATTGAACTTGGCTACATAATGTCTGAATAGGAAGGAACCAACACTGATGCATTTAGGACAAAACATTGTGGTTTTGCTGTGAAGTAAAACTAATGTGGCACGCAATAGAAGCCATGTCTCTGTAGATGGAAAGGTTTTGCAGTGTAAAAGTGTGGAAGAAAGGAGTAAAAGATGCTGCTACTCCCAGTGTGTTGTACCTTGAATTGATGTACCATGGTGATTCCTCTGGAAGTGCCCGTGGTTTGTGATCAGCAGTGTGGGAGGTGCAGCTATTTGGCTCTATGGGAGTCCAGTTGCTCCAGTGCCTGACTGGCTCATTAAACTTCCCTGGAAAGATGCCACAGAGAGGGTTGCAACACTGGCATGTGATTTGGATGAAGGATAAGCATGTTGCACAAAGAAGTTGCAAAGTGATGGGATCTGGGTGACTTTGCATGGCAGCAATTATAAGATGTGTTGATAGTTCCACACTGAGGAAAGCACAGGGATGTTTTGGAAGGAAACACGGAGTGATTAGTGGTTGGATTTTTTGCTGAGCTCATGGCACCAGCTTGTTTAGTGGATTTTTGCACCTAACAAGCAGCCTGCATAAACACTGCTGCTCTTTCTTTCCATGTCTCCAGGCTTCTGAAAGCTTGTGGTAGCCGACTTACAGAGAAACTTCTGGAGGGAGCACCCACAGAAGACACCCTTGTTCAGATGGAAAAACTGGCAGGTGAGACAGAGGTTTCCAGAGCTGGAAAGACCCTCTGAGAATGGTTTGTGTCCTCTGATCAGCATTGCAAGCACAGCATCTCATCAGCTCTACCTTCGTGGTAGTCTCAGTGGCAGCTGATGCTCTGTCATCTGGAGATGACTCTGACAAGAATGTGAAATCCAGGCGCCTCAAAGGCTCTCTCTGCATGCAGCCTGTGGTGTTTGTCACTTGAGTAGGAGTGTTGCATCATCATCATGATTATTGTTCTCTCTGGCTGTGCTGGCCCTTCCAGTGAATCTCTCCAGCCAGAGGAATTTGCAGTCACAGCATATAGACTTCTTGCTTCTCTTTCTATGAACTCTCTGAAATTAAAGGATCTTTCACTTGCATTGAATTCTTTTATTAACCTATTTAGACTAAAGCTTTGGTCATAACCTTTAAAACTAAATAGAGACCACATAGCTGGTCAAAAGATGTGACTCTGTGTTCTGTAGAAGATGAAAATTCCTTCTTGACCCTTCAGTGGTTATCTTTCAGCTGAATTAACCTTAACCTTTAGGTGTGTCTCTGCTTCTGCCAGTACTTTCATTTACTGTAATCTGGGCTCTGTCTTCCCACATACAGCCAAAATCACATGGCTGCAGCATGTGGGCACTTTGGAGACAGTTTCCATTCCTAGAGAGCAGCAATTTATATGACCACTCTGCCTTTTTTTTTGCCTAGATCTGAAAGAAGAGTCGGAGGGCTGGGATGGTTCTGAGGAAGAAGAGAAGCCTTCTTCCCAGCCAGATGTCGTGGAAGGGCAGGAACTATCTAAATGCTCACCTGAAACATCTCTGATGCCAGACTGCAACAGCTGGAACGTAGCTCACAGAAGGTTGTCTGTCTTTCGCTCTCTCAGGCACATGAGACAGGTAAGAGAGGATGCTGAATTCACAAACTATGCTCCTGATAATGTTTTTTGAAAAGATAAATTTATTTCCTGCAATCTGCACTTGTTTCCTGGTTCTGTGCTCAGCACAGTGCCTGCCCAGCCAGTAACATGCTGTGAACTGCATCTCTGGGGACACTCCCTTACTCAGGGATCATGTGGGCCTCTAGTGATCATCAGTCATGTGGGATGGGGTCGAATGATTTCACTCAAATTCTGCACTTCTTCCCCAGAACAATGATAGTAATTTAATACAGAAGTTGTGCAGCATCTCCAAGGCTGTTGTCCCTACGTGTCAGCCATGTTTTTGACAGGGCAAACTGGACATTTCACTCATTTTCATAACCAATGCAGAATGGTTTGGGGTTTTTTTCAGGTTCTTGGGGCATCAGCATTCCGAATGCTGGCTTGGCATGTTCTGATGGGGAACCAGGTCATCTGGAAAGCTCGAGATAGGGATCTTGTCCAGTCTGCCTTTGACGTGCTACAGGTAGAAACTTTTTCCTTTGTTTCCTGGCTGCATATTTTTACATGTATTTCTTTAGTAGTCCAGACTTCATAGTGACCTGTCTCTGACACGTAGTCTTGTGAAGAATATATTCTAAACCAAGTGGCTTTGAAAAAACAACCACCAAAAAAACCCTAAAACATGCACCAAATGAAAACTCGTCAACCTTTGTCTTGCTTGTCCTCAGCAACTGCGTAGTCTTTCAAACCGAGGAGGACAATTTGATCCCCCAAATGAGGAGCATCTCCCTGAGCAGTGCTCCAGCTCTTGGCTGGCGCTGGAAGTCAGGGAGAAAACTGTACTTTACTCGTTTAGTTCCAGTGTTTCTCTTGCCATGTTTGCTCCCCTCTGCAGACGATGCTGCCCATCGGGTGTGTGCGGATCATCCCCTACAGTGACCAGTATGAAGAGGCCTATCGGTGTAACTTCCTAGGGCTGAGCCCACATGTCCAAATCCCACCCCACATCCTATCATCTGGTAAGAACCTGCTGCAGAACCCTCTCCTTTACTTGTCCTCTTACGTTAAAGGACACCAGATTAATATTTTTTTATTAACTGTTGTGCCACTTCTTTTTGTTTTCCTTGTGTCCTTGCCTGCTCAGTGGCTCAAAGATGCAACACCTTTAAGTACTGATTATAGCAGGGTCTGTAGCTGTATTTTACAGTCTGGGCTAGCACAGTTCATGCTCTTTTGGGCTCCTGTTGCTCTAGAGTTTGCAGTCCTGGTAGAAGTCCGTGCTGCCACCCGCTCCAGTCTCTACCCAACTCTGTTTGAAGATGAGCAGTCCCTCAACAAGTACGAGTTTGTTGTCACCAGTGGTAGCCCTGTTGCAGCAGATCGAGGTGGGTCATTTGAAAGTAGAAAGAACCTGTGTCACTGAGACTAAAAGAGCATCTTGATCTCTAACTGGTTTTTGTGCTGTTCATGTACTGACCCTTAAGGAAGTCTAAGCAGAAAGCCAGGTCAGTTTACAACTGAGGTGTTGGTTTTTGAGGTGAGGTTCACAATAGACTGTTTAATTATACAGAATTTGCTTTACCAGATCAGCATTTTGCTTATTAATTTTTATAAATGAGAAATGGATTCTGTAACATGGGTACAGAAATAATTGTAGGGAAATTCTGTGACCCACAGTTAACACTTTCTGTTCTGGATTACTTGTGTGTTTATTTTGACAAAGTTTAACTGACAAGGTTGACCTTACTCATCCCCCATGTTCCACTTGATAGGCAAGTGTGACTGATAAAGAAATACCCAGACTTTTTTACCTGCTTTGTCCAGGCACTTGAACACTTGCATCTAGATGTGTCCATCACTCTTGTGTTTTCTGGGAAGTCTTAATTTAGATGAATTGTCCTCCCTGAGTGTCTCAAAAGACATGGCAGGTTGTTCATCCTTCCTGCTCTGTCCCCTGAAGATGCAAAGCAGAGACTCTCTCTCCATGGTTTTCTTCCTGTTGTAGATCCCATGTGTATAATTACAGTAGTCTACTTTGCAACCAACCAAGGGCATGTCCAGAAGCTTCTGGACAAAAATAGTCATTGAAAGGGCTTTTTTTACACCACAGCATCAAACTTAGTAGGCCGTGGACTGCTGGGAAGAAGCTTCCTAGGGAATTCCAAAAAGTGGTCCAGGAGTACCTTGGGTTGGTTGTTGGTTTATTTTTGCACCAAGTATCCTGGAACTGCCCTTAACAAGAGGAACATTAAATCAAGAGTAAGTGGAGACTTCAGAATTGAGGGTTTATATTTTTAAATACACATTTTTATATTGTACAAAGCATGAAGATTTTTTCATAGCCTCATGTTTATAATGAGCTTTTGATAAGGGAACAACAAAATTTAAGCAGCGTTTTAAAAGTGGGTCTGAGGAAAACAAGGGCCCTGGACCTGTTTGCACATCCCAGGATCCTTCATTAAATTCCATTTTGCTTCTTGGATCAGATGTTATTCTAGTGGGGTCACCTTTAGCTCCTCTTCATGGAAATGAAATCCAGACAGGCCACTGGGGGGTATATTTAACAGTCAGTAGTAAAGGTGTGAGCAGGTAATGTTTAGCTTGTGTGTCCTCCTTCTCACCCTTTCCCCCTCTTTCTGCTCCCATAGTTGGCCCAACAATCTTGAACAAGATCGAAGCTGCCCTGACCAACCAGAACCTCTCTGTAGATGTTGTGGATCAGTGCCTTGTTTGCCTGAAGGAGGAGTGGATGAAGTAAGTACAGCTGTGTTGCTTTCAGAGAAGCAGCTTTGGCACCGATCCTGGACAGTTACAGCAGAGTGCAGGCCAGACTTGCAGTCAGGTACTTCTGCTGCAGTCAGGCAGTAGCTGGATTTACAGGAGTAAATGAAGTCAGGAGTTAAGAATATCAGAGCTTTTCTGCTCTAGTCCTAACTCTCTTTTTTGCTTTCAGCAGTTCTTAACCTTTATGCTTCAGTTCACACATCTGTAGGTTACCTGCATGACAACACCTGTCTGCCTCCCCCACCTGAGGAGGGTTAAGTATGCAAATCCCTCAGTGCCTGTCAGTGCAGCCACAGGGGACACACCAGACAGATGGCAGGGCTGTGCCTGCAGGCACTGCATTTCAAAGGTGCAAGTAGCTGTAAAGGAAGACCAGTCAGTCATGTGAAACAATTCATGGAACATCATGATTTTGTGAATTTACCTGAAGGCCAGGTGGACAGTGGATGTATCTCCCAAGGAGATTCCAAGTTGTCTCAATTAATTGTTATACTTTCCACTAGAATGAAAAAAAACAAACTAGAAATATGCTTATTAATCAGTCATCTCTCCAACTAATCCCCCTTCTTCGTCAAAGCATGAGAATAGTTTTTATCAAACACCTGTTGAAGCTTTTATTAATATTTACTTGCAGTAGGTGCCAGGAGAAACTCCAGTTCCTGCTTGTTCCCTGTTTGAATCCATTGAATAGTGACAGCAGTCTCTTGTTTCTGCAGTAAAGTGAAAGTCCTCTTCAAATTCACTAAAGTGGACAGCAGACCCAAGGAGGATACCCAAAAACTGCTGAGCATTCTGGGAGCTGCAGAGGAGGACAATGTCAAGCTCCTCAAGTTCTGGATGACAGGCCTGAGCAAGACCTACAAGTCCCACCTGATGTCAACAGTTCGCAGCCCAACGTCCTCAGAGTCACGAAATTAAACGGTGCCCAACCTGCCCTGCTGCCTTCAGAGAAGGGCAGGAACCCTGAGTTACCTCTGCTGAGCCTGCAGCATGTGCTTTGGGTGGAAAGTGCAGCCCCAGCACTGTCCTCCTGATCCTCAAACCAACTTGAAGAGTGACTTGAGTCTTTTCTAATTGCTGTGAGACTGGACTAATAAGTGCTAACACACAGTGCTGCTCTCTGTCCTGACACTCAACTCTCAATCTAGGCCTGCACACTCAAGACTAAAACGCAGCAACGCTCAAAGAATCAGAGTGAATTAATCAAAATCCCATCCTGTCCTCGTTAAGTATTTTGGTGTGGCAGCAGACCTCAGTTTTAGATTCCTTGGCAAGACTCGGATACCTGTGACAACATCCAGAACTCCTGGGAGTGGATATGGTTAATCTCACCAAATCCCACATAAATCTCCTAAATGCCTGAGAGAACAAGAACCAAAAATAAGAGACACATCACAGGGTATGGATCACATGTAAATTATTTCAAACCACTTTTATGCTCGGATTTAAGAGACTATTTTCTGCTGTAGCATAAGTCAGGATATCCCACGGGAGTCCTGTCACTCCTCTTTATTTATTTATATCTTAACTTGAGATGGTTTCAGCATTTGCTTTGGAAATCTTGTCTGGGAGGGTGAATTGTAAAATAAGAAGTCTCAAAGTGCAGCCTGCTTGCCTCTCAGAGGGTAAAATACTTGCCTTGTTTTGCCTGTGGTTGCTGAACTTCCATGAAGTCATGAAGATACCCTCACCAGGATAAGGTTCTGGAGTTCTTCTGTCTTCAGAAGTAGTTTTTTAGCTTCCTAATTAAATTAAGCAGAAGAGATTCAACCTGTAGGTGCTCCCTTATATAACTCTATAGTAGCCATTTTTGCTTAATAGTTCATGGAAACATTGGTGCATTTTTTAATTACCTAAACAGATATTCCTTATCTGTACTGTAAGGAGTCACTGTTCCTGTTGTGAAGTCTGGGGTTTATGTCTTTTTTTTGTTTTTCTGGATCATTATTGGGAAAACTTGACATTACCATAGACATTTTGAACTAGCTGAAGGCAGGTTTTACCCAGGTGACCTTCTACCCTCATTCAAGCTCAGAGAGGATGTTCCAACTTCACGAATTCTGTTCTTATATATAAAATATGCAGGTTGATTTTTGTTTGGAACATCTGTAAAATGGAGACAGGCATTAAATCTCACAAGAGCTATTTTTCTAAAATGAACAAAGCCTGTTTTTGTGTTAATTTGCAATGTGTGTGTTGTGGGGGCGGGGGCGGAAACAGCAGTTGATCCACAAGATTCCTGCATCTTAGCCTCAATCTAACCTACAGAATTTTATAGTATTTTCCTCTTAATGCTGTTTGTATTAGTTTCTTGTAGACTGACCTGGTCTTCTTTATTTTGTACTTGAAAACTATTCTGGTGCAATTCAGAGCTCTATCACCCAGCAGGTGAGACATTACTTGGCATTTGGACTTTCTCAATTGCTGAACTGGTTTTATCTTTTAAAAAACAGCTCTCTCAAGCAATCCAACATCAAAACCTTATCTGGTGGATTCTTCCAAAACAGCAAAAAGGTTGTCACAAGGTCAAGGCTGAGGCTGCTGCTTCTTCCTTGTGCTTGGTGAGTGATCTGCAATGCCAATCCATCTCCATCCTGCTGTCATGGACACCCAGACTCTGGATAACACGTCATTACTGAGCCAGGGCAAGGAAACCACCAACTTAATGCTTACAGAATGTCCACAGGAAAGAAGGGGGAGAGCTGCTAAGTCAGTGAGCACATAACCCAGATGTTCCTGGCTGCCAGAACACATCTATATGTGGGATTACCAAATAATTGTCTGGGCAAGTTCCTGCAGCTCGGTGAGGCCGCGGGTGCTCCCTTTGCCGTCAGCGATGGCTGGAATGTGCACAACTTAATTAACAAGAAGTCATGTCTGCAGACATCTCTCACCACCCTCCTCCCCTCCAAACGATACGCCTTAGAGACAACTGATTAAGGCAGGATAATTCTTTATTCCAGTGCGATTTCCTTTTCTGCCCGGCCGAGCAGAGCGTACCTTGGAGCGAGGTGGGAGCAGCGAGTGCCAGAGGGCCAGGCTGGGTCACTGCTGGGGGCAGTTACAGACAAAGCCTTTTTGCACCAGTTCTGCCACCCCTGTCCCCTCAGCCAGGCAGGATCCAGCAGGCTGAGGCAGGTGATTGTCCCCCTCTATCCTGCCCTTGTGAGACCCTACCTGGGGTACTGTGTCCAGCTCTGGTGCTCCCAACACCAGAAGGATGTGGAGCTGCTGGAGCAAGCCTGGAGGAGGCCACGGAGATGCTCCAAAGGCTGGAGCCCCCCTGCTCTGGAGACAGGCTGGGAAAGCTGGGGGGGTTCACCTGGAGAAGGATCCAGAAAGACCTGAGAGCCCCTTCCAGTGCCTACAGGGGCCCCAGGAGAGCTGGAGAGGGACTTGGGACAAAGGATGGAGGGACAGGACAAGGGGAATGGCTTCCCACTGCCACAGAGCATGGTTAGATGGGATATTGGGAAGAAATTCTACCTTGTGCCCAGAGAAGCTGTGGCTGCCCCATCCCTGGAAGTGTCCAAGATCAGGTTGGATGGGGCTTGGGCTAGTGGAAGGTGTCCCTGGCCATGGCGGGGCAGTGGAACTGGGTGATCCTTAAAGTCCCTTCTAACCCAAACCATTCTGTGATAAAAGGCTGTGTTGCACCTCTGTAGCACACGGGGCCGTGCTTGGTTCGGTGTTACGGGAAGGGCGAGTTACTCAGGGAAGGGTTCGGGGTATAAGGAAGGATCTGGTGTGCGGAGAGCGCTCGGTGTGCGAGGGTTCGCTGGGGAAGGCTCTGGCTCTGGCTCAGGCTCGGCCCAGGCGGCTGCAGCTCCTCCCTGGAGCCGCTCCCATCGGTCCCGCGATTGCGCGCGGGGATCCCGAGGGATGCGGGGGGCGGTCCCGGTGGATGCAGGGGGCGGTCCCAGGGATACGGGGGGCGGTCTCGGTGGATGCAGTGGGCGGTCCCGGGAGATAAGGACGGTGGCCCCGGGGGATGTGGGCGGTGGGGTNCCAGCCCTGCCCGTGCCCCCTGCCAAGGGCGGACACCTCGCTGAGCCGCCTCGTGCGCCGCCTCCTCTCCGCCCGCCGCTCCCTCGACCTCTGCATCTTCTCCTTCTCCTGCCCCCTGCTCGCCCGCGCCGTCCGCCTCCTGCACCGCCGCGGGGTCCGCGTCCGCCTCGTCACCGACTCGCAGTACATGGAGCTGCAGGGCTCGCAGATCGGCCGCCTACGCCAGGAGGGTGAGCGGGGCGGCCCCGGGCGCTGGGGGAGGCTCGGCCGGCCCTCAACCCCTGCCGTGTCTTTGCAGGGATCCAGGTGCGCCATGACCAGCACAGCGGGTACATGCACCACAAGTTCGCCATCGTGGACCGGAGGATGCTCATCACGGGCTCCCTCAACTGGACCAGACAGGCCATCCAGAGCAACAGGGAGAACGTGCTGGTCGTCGACGACGCCGAGTGTGTGAAGCCTTTTCTGGAGGAGTTTGAAAGGATGTGGGAAGAGTACAATCCCACCAATTACAGTTTTCCCAAAGGCAGTAAGTGATCGAGCTGCTTTACAGGGCTGGCGGAGCACTTGGATAACACCCACGAATTTATTATTTATGTGTAGGCATCATTGTTCTACCTATCTGGGTGGAACTTGGGTAAACTCCAGAGAAGTCTCACTGCCCTAAAACGCCACAGATCCCTTGCCATGGGTCATTCCCGTGCTAGAGGGAATGACCCAGCTGTTTGGTGAGTTGTTTTGTGAGAATGATAGTGACAGAACTGCATTCATAGGCATTAAAACTTTGGGCAGGCTCATTGCTGTGCCCTGGTGCAGTCAGGGTACATTCCTACAGTGCTGGGCAGGTGTTTCAGTGGTAAAAGGAACATTTTCCAACTTGGAATACTGCAAATGGAATTGTAGGCCAATGGCTCCTCTGCACCAGTAACTAAAGGAGAGGTTAGAGGGCTACAGCAGTTAAGAGTCTGTATAGATTAAGCACCTAAGTTAGTTTTTTTGTTGGCATTAGTTGAAAGTTTGTACAAGGAAATTTGTGGGAAATGCACAGAAATTTGTAAGTTTTATTGTGTACGTTTCCTTCAGTTAAAGCTCAGCAGAGCTCCAGTTTAAAAGAAGGAGCACAGATAGTCATGACAGCTCATCTTCCAGCAAGGAAGTGTAGGGAAGTCTGGAAGGAAATGAGAGAAAACTGTTCTCTGGGATCAGTCAGTCTGTCTGGAGAGCAGACATGGCTGGAGTTGGGTCACCCACTTCAGGAGAGGTCTGGAGATGCTGGTTCATTGAGGTGTTGGGACACTGTCCTAGTCTGGGTCAGTGACCTCACCTGTGCTGGGACAGCAAGGGGAGGGAGGTGGAACAAAAATGGTGTAAACTTAAGGATTTCCAACTCTAAACAGAGACTGTGTAAGAATTGTTTCACAGTGAATAGGAAGTGCCTTAACCTTTTTAATTTTGAGACATTTTTTGATATTCTGTTACCAGTTTTTGCCAGCGGTGCTGTGATTGACACTGCTAAATAAATCATTTTCACAGAAAACCTCAACATCTTCCTCTGGTTTTTACACTGCAATTCCTGTAGATCCTCAGGTGTTTTACTTAGGATACAGATTGTAGATTTGTTCTGTTCTGTTCTGAGAAAGTTGTATGGAGGAAAGAACACGATGTTACCTGTGGTGTAGCAACCATGGAAGCACTGGGGGAAGGTCATTCTCTAGTAAATCCCATTCAACAACACGAGGTTTAAACTACTTTAAATATATTACTGCTTATTAAAATGCTGCCTGTTGTGTTTCCTTTGTGAAGTGTGACTATAAAAGCAAACAGCTGCTGCATTTTCAGGCTCTGGCCTCTGCCCTCTGACCTCTTCCTTCCTTCTGAAAGAAACACCTCACACACGGCATGCAAAGGGTGGTGCAAAAATAGTTTATTATTATAGTTAATGTAAAGTTAGGTAATTGTATTTACAAAGTAAAAATGGTCAGCTACATCCAGGGGAGCCTACCATGCCACACAGGGTTTTGTAAGGAATAAATACTGTGAGAAAAAATGATGTGTCTATTACAGTGAGCAGCTCATCGGGAATGGTGGCTCTTAAAAAAGCACTGAAATAAACTGGGAGTGGAATGGAGAAGGGAAGGAGAGAGGAACTCCCACGCACTGAGAAACAGGGGCCTCCCACAGCCTTCCCCTCTGCAGAGGGGAAATCCCCGTGTGGGAGGGCAGAGGCTGCAGCCCCAGCACCCCCCGGGCACCGCCGCCCCTGCTCTGGTGCCACTTTGCTGCTCAGCCACGTCACAGGCTGGGGTGGGGGACTGGCTGCAGCATCACCTCATCACAGAAAGGACTCAGAAATTACCCTTGCACCCTCCTTGCTCACAATACCATTTCTGGGCACGGTGTGTGCGGATTTAACCCAGAGTGGGTCCCCCCTAGTTATGGCTCAGTCGTGGGGTAAAGCTGCACTCAGAGACAACCAAGGCAAAGGTGTTTTCCACAGGGTGGTGAGTACTGACCATTGGTACCTGAACAGCCTGGTCAGACACCACCCACAGCCTTGCAGAGCTTCCTTCTCTCTCCCAGACCTCCATCCTTTCAAATGATTCTTTAAACTCTTAAGCCACCCAGAACTCCAGGTCCCAGGAGGGTGGACATGGGCCAAAGCCAGAGCATTCCTGCTTTCTACTTACCATAGCCTTGAGTGTTTTACACGGTTTACTGTCTCTAGTTTAGAACAAACAGTGAGTGTTCCTGTCATCCTGCACACAGGGTGAAGAAAGCATGAAGAAAACAATGGTAACTGCACCAATTATTTACGAGTTCAGCTGGGTTAGTCCAGTTGGTACCAAATTGTGTGCCTCACCAGGTTTCTCTGGTAAATCCCACACCCTGTCCTTTAGCAGCCTCACACAGAGGCCAGGCAGGCCCATGTTGTTCCCAGCCTGGTGCTCCCTGCTCCTGCAGCAGCACATTGGATCCTCCAGTAAGAAGTGGTTTGTACCACGGGATCACATACATTGAACTCAGTGGTTGTAGTGACAGCTGTGTTTGAAGTTCCACTGCACTGCCACGCTGCTGTGGGGGGTCAGTCTGTGCACTGGGGGCTGTGGATCCCTTGCAAACTCCAAGAGCATCCCAAATGTGCTGTACAAGGAAGTGCCTCCCAAATCAGGGGCTGGCTGTGCTCACTGTGCCAGCCCCAGGTGACTGTGCAAGGAGAGCTGTGTCTCACCAAGGAGCTGTTGCTGCTCTTCATAACCACAGGTAACACTCTGCACATGCACAGTGTTGATGCCACTATCAAACACAAGAGAATTATTGAGACCTCTGAATGGAAAAAAATAACCCAAATTTATAGCAAAGTAGGTTACAGTGGTCAAATGGACTGTACAGAATCTTTGGACAGGTACCTTCAAAACTAAAGGTGCAGATCAGGAGAAAAGGTTTGGAAAGATATTTATCACAGTCCTACAACCCCCCAAAGAAATGGTTTCCCAGGGAAGACAGGGTGGGTTGGACACATTACACTCATTTCTGCTTTCCCAACCCACACGTGGAACCTCTGCTGGGACAAGATTTAAAAACCAACCCCACAACTCAGTCACAAGAGAACCCTCCCCTAATTGCTGAGGAATAAATATTTACACTGCGTGCTTGGAATGCTGTACAGATTTTAAATTACTTTTTTTTTTTCCAAGATAAGAATAACAAAACTTTTTTTCCTTAAAAAAGGGGGAAAAATTACAGAGCAAAGGCAAACTACAGTGAGTGTGTGTGTGCCTGAGTGTCCACAACAAACAGAGTATCTGAACCAGGAAAAAATGCAAAGGTCTTGTGGAAATGACATCGAGAGTCAGTACAAAAATGAGATTATTTTGCAATGTGAGGGGGTAACACTTTTACTGCAGCCCAGTTCTCTGGTACAGAAAAATAAAAGCGACTTTTCTGGTGTGCAAGTCAGCACCAATTCTAAACAATTCTGGTTTTAAAGAAAATGAACACAATTTGCTTCTTTTTTTTAATATGTGGGCAAAGAAAGGCGACATTTAAAGAAGGATTCAGTCCAGTTCAGGGGAGATGGTGTCAATGGGAGGAAAATTTTACTCAGGAAAAATAAGATTACTTGGAGCTGATGAGCAGATGCCTGTGCCTTCATTGCACTTGACTTTTCCTAAGCCTCCCATGTCAGTGCTATCAATAGTGTGGAGTGATGCAAAATGCAGCAGTTGCCCACACACTTTCCTATTTAAATAGCCACTGATTAATCCCAAAAGACAGATGAAGCCTGGAGCAGGAAGAAGGAAGAGGATAACTAAGGACCATTGCTATGACTAATAAGCTTTCCAGCTGGCTTTGTTGCTCACCTCTCCCCACCTTATTTTCAAGCACTGCTCTCTGCAGGAAAATTTCAGTTTTTGGCTGTTTACTGGTGCTGCAGGTTCTGCCTCTTTTATTGACCACCACCACCAGGTTCATTAAAGACCCCCTGGCTTAGAAATATTTTAAACCCACAAGTTCAGCAGTAAGATTGATTAATTTGGCTTATTAAACATCACTGAAGCCCTGACAGTGGTGGCTGCTCCCTCCATCTCTGCACACCATGTTCCCTGTGGTTGTTCTCCCTGTTCCCTGGGGTTGTTCTCTTGCCAGCCAACACATTTTATTTCAGCTACACATGTAGTTAGTGCCAGGGTGTTTTGAGGTGTTTTTTTCCAGCAAACTTGCCTGTTTTGCTTTTCCAACCAATTTGAATGTCCAGGCCAATATGGATTAAATAAAAGTTCCCCAATAGGGAAACTCTGAGCAGCTGATTCCTGGGAGCTGATTACACAGTCTGAGTAATCCTTAATTCAAACCCTTTTACAGATGTTTCAGGGAGCCCCTAAAAGAGGGAGGGGGGTGATATGAGGACTGACATTTTCTATACAACAAAGTAAAAAAACAGTGGAAAGAGAGAAGAAAATTCCTGATGCTGCTGGATCCCTGGCAGTGCCTCTCTGGAGAGATTCAGTGCTGTTCCTTAGGTGAAGAACTTACAAAAGTGGCTCAGAAGTTTACATAATCTCTTGCTTAGCTCAGGGACATGTCTATAGGAAAGGAGGAAAAGCTGTACAAGTGTTCCTGGGCTGTTCCTCCCCCCACTAACCAGCAGTAATATATTTATATGTGTATAAATAAGAATATCCCCCACCAGCCTCTCTTCACAGGGTGATTTAGGGCTGGAGCACCACACAGAAAGGGCAGCTCTGGACCTTCCCTGTCTTCAGCAGGGCTTTGCCAACACATGCAGTGTCTTGCTGCCCAACCTCAACCCTTTTTTAAAAAAAGAAAATCGTGTTAATGTATTTACAGATGCTGAGTCAAAAGCTGGGGATGATCCGCTCCCTGTGTGCCCTCCACTTGCCCAGCTGGTCTCTACATTAAGAAATAAGCCTGGAAGCAGGAACTTCCTGGCAAGGAAATCCAGTGCTCTAACTAAGCTTAATACCTAGCCCCGAACAGGACACTAAGCTGCCACTAAGAGAGGATTTTTTGGTATGAGCAAGTGTACAGCAGAAATCTTCCCTCCATGGGGAGCATCACAATCCTCATCAGAGGGTCCATCCTGTGCGCCCCACACCCCACCAAGCCAATGCAAACAGCAAGGTATGGAAGTGCCAGTCCTCACACTTGGAATTAGGGCTCCTGAGCCAGTGAAGCATCCGAAGGAAAAGCAGGATTTGCTGGGGGATGTAAGAAGGGTCAAGGTCCACATGGCAAGAAGGAGACCAGCACGTTCTGCTCTGTCGGCTAAACAGGACAAAGCCCCATTACAAGTCTTAAGAGAAAAGGAGAAGGAGGAGGTGTTCTCCCAGAGCCAGTGACATTTTGTAAGGGAAGAGCAATGACAATGACAAGGCCTACATCCCACCCCACATCCATGCTGCACCCACAGCCTGTGCTGGGAGAGCACAGCTCACCACAGACCCAGAGCAGCCAGGGATGAAGTGCAAGATGCTGTCAGGAAAAGAGAAAAAGAGAGAGAAACCTGCACACAGCCAGTGACAAAGGCCCCTCCTCCTCCAGAAGGGGATTTCTAAGCACAACACCTGTACTTGATCCAGAGAAGGCTGAATTTGGGACGGCTATGTCAGGGAGTGCTGCATTTGGGTCTCCTCAGCTGGAAGGGAAGCAGGACCCCAAGCCATGGCTATAAAAAGCCCCTGCTAAGCATGACCAACACACATGGGTTTATCATGTTGTCTATGCTTTAGATGGCCATTCCCAGCTCAGTGTGGTGGGAGCAGGTGTTTCCACAGCCCCAGGACAGCTCTAAGGTGACCATTTCCACATTGGGGGTCCCCAGTTTGGACTCCCATCATGAAGACAAGCAGCTGGTAATAAGCAATCTTGGGACCAAAGGCCACATTCTTCCACAAGGGATTGAACGACTAAGGCAGCCACTGACATGGGTGAAAGCAAACCCAACAAAGGGAGCAGCTCTGAGGCTCCTGCAGCAGCTGCTTGGAGAGGTGGTCCTGGTGGGTCATGGCTGGGAAGGCTCCTGGGTCCTCCAATGCTCACATTATGGATCAGGGTGAGCAGCTTTCTCACATTGAAACACCTCAGAGGGCACGTGCCTGCTGACGAGGAAAAGACTTTGTATCCGAGTGGCTGAGCATCTTTCCTACCCTGCTCCCATTTCCAGGACTTTCCTGCACAGCCAGGCACACGGAGCATCATAGGAGTGTCCCTGTACATGCCCTGCCCACTGCAAGGTGCTGACATCTCGGCCCAGGGGCAGGACCAGAGTCCTGCCAGGCGCTGCCACAAGTGCTCTGGGAGGTTCCAAGACGAGCCCTTGGCCATGGCAAGGCCACAAAGCTGGACAAGAGCCTGATTCACACCATGTTTTGATGACACTGTCTCCTTTGGAGGAGAGTCTGGTGACTGGAACACAGATGTTGCTCCAAGTGGGAGGATGAGAGCGACTCTCATGGTCCATCCTAGCAGGACAGGAGGTGGCTGTCACCAGCCCTGTGGTGGTCTGGGAGCTGTGCTGGTACTGCCTGACGGACCCAAAATCAGCAGGGAAGGAGCCAGAGCTGCCTCAACCAGTGATAAGTGCCTGAAGAACAAGAGGAATCTTTGCTCCAGGTGAAGGCCAGAATGTGCCTTTAACAACCCAGCCTGATGTCATGCAGGTTTCTTGGCATCTAAACAGGGCTGGGAAGCCAAAGTGCTGGAGTGCTCCTTCAACCCTGGCGATGGGCAAGGCAGGACCTGAGGGCTTTCCAGGTGACATCTTGAAATTTAGCCTGGGATGAAGCCCCCACACCTGGGCAGCTGCTGCAAAACAACACAGGCTTCTTCTAGAAAGCCTCTGCTCAGCTGGTTGCAACCATCTAGTGCTACCAGCTCCTCAACTCACTTTCAGTTTGTTTCCATGAATCAGCCTCATGATGCTAAATCATGTATTTTAAATACAAAAGCTATTAGGACTGAGAAGGTCTGAAGCATATACTGGTTTTGAGATTTTTATTTCAGGAAAAGATTAAAGAATTAAAATAGGAGCTGCCCTGCTGACAAGAAGAGTTGAATTCAAGAAGCTGATAAAAAAGGAGCATTATACGCATTGAGCACTGTGCATTTTCAGTCAATATTGGCTCTACTTTCTACTCTACTTTCCTTTGACTAGGAAAAGGGAGTTTCACATGCGCACAGACCCTGGGATACACGGGACTCAATGAGAGGAAGGGAGTAACAGCAAAAAAAAGAATGCTGGGCTTGATCTAACAGAGGCAAGAAAGTGATCTTACAGCTCAGCCCCTGGAACACCAACTCCGACCACCAGTGAGACGGGAGCGAGGACACGCCGACGGGGCAGACTTGGTGCATTTCAGTAGCTGCAGCTCCCTATCCAAAACCACCTGGGCAGCCACCAAAGCTCGCCAGGCTTCGGTGGCACCTACATTCAGGATACGGCACAGTCACGGGGCAGGAGAATCACTTCTTGTATCCTTCTCCAGCGAGATGTCAGTGTTGTACCTCCAGGCTGCGCGTGCCGGCACACAATGGCGCTCCCCGACAGCTTCCCCCGGCTTTCCCCCCTTGTAGGTGCAAGTAATGCAGTCGAGATCAATGATTAGATCAGGCTCCTGGCGTGCTCTGAGCACTGGGTCTCTAGACAGCAGTAAGAGCTCGGTGTGGCCGGCACCACCCAGGCCCTGCTCGCGCACCAGAGCGGCCGGCACGACAGAGCTATAGCTTATTAACAGGCTACTGAGCCTTAATACTGACACTTAGTGTAATGGTTTACAGTAAAGAAAGGATTCTCCTACAAAGCGCTGAAGAGAGGGGGGAAAAACCCCATTCCAATCCCTTCCTCTCTCTCTTTCTCTCTCTCGGGAGTCTCTGGAGCATCTCACAAGCAGGGAAAGGAGCCGGGGAGGTGAAGGGGTGGCGGGGGCACCCCCGCGGCGCCGGGTCCTGTCGGGAGCCTCAAGACGAACGACAGCAAAAGGACAGTCGTAAGGAACGAGAGACAAACGGTGCTGGTGCTGTGCTGCCTCAAGCTGGGAGGTGCGCGTGGTCAAGCGGAGCGGGGAGAACTAGTCTTTCTTCAAGTCCCTGGATTCAAAAAGCTTCAGGCGTTCTTGCACAGTCAGGCCTTCCTTCAGACTCTGGGAGAGAGAAAAGACAGAGTGTGGGATGGGGTGGGTGCCGGGCACATGGAGAGGGAGCGGTGCTCGGGCAGAGGAGACTGGTAGCGCAGGGATGGGCTCCGTGGCCGAGAGATTAGTGGGACATGCCGAGAGAAAACACACGGTTATGGAGGGTGGTTACTGGCGGATGGTGCCTAGAGAGAGGGTGAGACTGCAATGACCCAGGCAACGGACCAGAAGCGAATGAGAGGCACACACCATGCTGCAAGCGGGATAAGCTGACTTGGTAATGACCCCCGGGATCTGGGGGGGTCACAGCTGGGCAGAGCTGGATGGGGCAATTCCAGTGGGGCTCTGGCACCTCAGGAGCCTCAGGTGTAACTGGGGTTTGGTACAGTAAAGCCCCAGGATGCTGAGCAGGGCCCTCATGCTGGTCCTTCCCTGCCTCCCACACCACTGTGGCACTGATGGGGACAGTCCTGGCTCTGATCAATGCAGGATTTGCTCAAGGAACCCTGAAAACTGCTGTGTGCTGCCAGAGGGCGATTCCAACCCCTCTCTAATCCCAGCCTGGAATTATCCCAAGCCCAAACTGCCTTGACTGCCCAGGGCTAGACAGGACTCCTAAATGCTGTTCAGGTCTGGCAGGGTCTGATGGCTGATGGACTTCAGATGCAGCACCCAGATTTCAAAGCACAACACTCATCCCTGCTTGGCCTCAGCATTTGGAACTGTGAAATCCCTCACCTACACGTGGGAACCCAGGAAAACAGAAATGAGAGGGGCAGAAACCCAGAAACAAATTGCTTGACTCCTCCTGTACATCAGCTTCACGCTGAAACCAGCCCAAGGGGATGCAGCAGCCTAAACTCAGCCTCTCTCCTTCCTGCAGCCCCAAACCTGTGGCATGAGGGACTCAAGGGAGCAAAGCATTGGGAAGTGAGTTGTCCCTGCTTGTGGTGGATGAGGTGGCATAGCCACCCCTCCTAAAAACAGCCCTCAGAGCCAGGGCTCTGCCCCTCTGTGTCCCACTGCTGGGACAGGCAGCTGCCTGCTCCCACCCCACAGTGCTGCCTGCCAGCCTGTTCCCTGGAACTTGCAAGGAATTCACTCTGCAGCTGGAACATTATTTACTTTACAGATCAAGACTTGGCACCTTCAAAGGCACAGACTGGAGGGATGGAACTCAGCTCCTGTGAGGAAAGTCTGAGGGAATTGGGATTGTTCAGCCTGGAAAAAAGAAGAATCCAGGGAGATCTTACAGCCCTTTCCAGTTCTTAAGGGGCTTCAAGAGAGCTAGAGAGGGACATTAGACAAGGGCATGAAGTGACAGGACAAGGGGGAATCACTTCCCACTGAGAGAGGGCAGGGTTAGATGGGATATTAGGAAGAATTTCTTCTCTGTCAGGGTAGAGAGGCCCTGGCACAGGGTGCCCAGAGAAGCTGTGGCTGCCCCATCCCTGGAAGTGTCCAAGGCCAGGTTGGATGGAGCTTGGAGCAACCTGGGCTGGTGGAAGGTGCCCCTGCCCATGGCAGGGGGTTGGAACTGGATGATTTTTAAGATCACTTCCAACCCAAACTAACCTGGGACTCTATGATTCTACTAGCAAACAGCCATGTCCTCTTCCTTTTCCTTTTCCTTTCCCTTCCCTGACTGTGGTGCCACAGGACTGTTCAATCACAGCAGCAGGTTAGATTTTTGGACTGGGTTTTTTTTCCCCATGTGTTTATCAAGGCAGGACTCCATGATAAACTTGCCCCAAGGCTGTGAATATTCCCATGGTTACTGTATTTCTGGAAATGTTTTTCCTCCCACAGACCCACAGAACTCGGAACGGCTTTGCCAGGCAGCACGGAAATGAAAGCACTGAGTTGGACTGAATTGCCAAATGCTCTGTGCTTTCTTTCCAATGGGCAGCAGAGTCTCCTGGGATGTGAGTCTCTGAGCACACACTTCCTGAGGGAAGTTTACTTTGGGCCTCTTTAAATGGGAGCAACCCGTGCATTCCAGTTCGTGCATCTGATTTCTCATTAGATGGAAGGAGACACGAGGAATCTTTGGACTGTTCTGCCTGATGGTACAAATTCCAGCAAATTCAGCCCCCAGGCAGTCTCACAACCCATTTGAGTTGCTCATGAGGGGAGCCTGATGAAGTGAGACTAATGTGGGATGATATCTGTGATAAAGGGATCCTCCATCAGACTTCCTGGGGCTCTCCAGCCATCCCTCTGACACCATGCTGGGAGCGGGAGCTCCCCTCCCCTCTCCTCTAAACTGCCTCTGCAGGTGCTCCAACCTCAGTCTTTGTCACAGGCCAGTAAATTTAACTATTTCTCAAGTTAATGGAGACATCTGGCTCATTAGGGGCAGCCTCATTTCTCATCAGCTCCTTCCTTTTGCTGGATGAGCTTGGAAGCCACTGTATGGGATGCCCGCACAGTGCCAAGGGATGGAGAGCAGCTAGTTGAACACTGGGGGCTGGAAGAAGACTGGAGAGGAGGAAGAAGAGGCTACTGGGCAAGGAAGACTCTTGCTCAGGCACAGATCAACCTAAAGAGGCAGCAATTATGGGTAAAGGGAACTTAGGGCAGCCCAGGACATCCCCTCCGCAGCTGAGGCAGGGGCCACCATTTTCCATGCTCTGGGCCACTGTGGAAATGCACTTAGGGGCATCCCTGACCATTCCTCCACCTGGCTGACAGCAAATTGGGTATTTTCCTGTGAGACCTGGACAGTGGTGGAGTTTAGTCTGAGGCATGCAGAGTCATTCAGGCATGCACACTCAGTGTCCCACACTCCCAACACAGCACACAGGAAAACGTGCCCCACCATGTCCAAATCCTCTCCGTGTCAGTGAGCTGTGTTGGAAAGGGTGGGAGGAGCAGGAAGACGAGAAAGCCACACTCCCCAGGGAAAAGCCAGAGAGACTGTGTCACATGGATCTTGGGTGCACTGACTTCTCCCTTCCCTTCTCTTTCCTTCCCCCTCCCCCAGGAAAAGAATTATCCATAAATAAACGGGTCAGTCATCAAAAGAAGGAGGGCTCTGGGTTGCCATGGAGGAGTGAGCAGGGCATGCAAGAGTGGGGCTGTTCCCGTGGGCAGCTGCGTCGCTGGGCGGGTGTCGCTTGTTTACCTACGTGGCAGGGAACCTGGACTCGGGTTCATTTCAGTTATCCCATGAGACCTGCTCAATAACGGACTGTTGAAGGAAAAAGCAAAATAAAGAAAAACAAAAAATAAAGAAAACAAGAAGCTCATGAATCCCAGGTGCACTGGCGCTGGTACAGCCCCAGCCCCCGCCCTGCAGTGACAGTGCCCAGCACAGCCACTGCTTGCTCTCCTTTCCTCCTGCCCCACCAAGCAAAACACACAGTGACCACATAAAAAGTGACTTGAGTTGAAGCGGTGAAGGGAAACCCCCCATCAGACTGGCCCAGCAGGTCTGGCTGCCGCAAAATGCACACAGAGGTCTCTCTGTGTTCACTGGGTGCAGTGCAGACACCCCGAGCTGAGGAGCTGCAGCTCACAGAGCTCTGGGAGTGACTGTTTCCCCACATGGGCACTGAGCTTGAAGCCTTTTGCCTCTCCTGCAAGGGCCCAACCACTTCAAACATCAGCATGAGACACCAGGTGAGAAGCAAAGCAGGTTTGCTCATGCTGATCTTTCTCCCAACAGATCTATGTTTAATGCTGACTCCTGATCAGCATTATTTGCCCTGTTTTATCCCTGTGGTCCCATATGATGTAACTGGCTGCCAAGGACAGCTTGGCACAGCATCACTGGGCTTTGGGACCAACAGCAAGCACAGAAGGGCCACAGAAGCACAGGGCCATCTGCACCATGTTAACACACAAGCAAAGCGTGTGTTAAATATGCCCAGGACCAAGGCATTGTTGTTACACAGAAAGACCAAAACTCTTGCAGTGATGAAGACTAAAACCTAGAATGATGTGCACACTGCCACCTGAATTGCAACTGAAAACAGGGAGTGAATACTTGGATAGTCCTCCTGTGAAAGACCAAAGAACGGGGTGAAGTTCATCTTTTTCTCCAAGCAGGGAGCAGCTTCATGCCTCCATCTCAGCAGGGTCAGGAGAGGGGGATCAGGCCCTGCCTGGCTGCAGAGTCAGTCCTTTTGCAGTCAAAGACCATCCAGGCTAGCACTAGTGACTGGGAAAGTCTCAGTTTTCTTCCCCTATCAATTCTTCCCATCTGGGACCCCCACTGGAAAGTAATGTGGCCATCTCCCATTCCCACCCCACTGGGCAGGAGATCTGAGCTCACCTTTGACCTGATATTCCTTAGTTGCCGGCTAACACTGGATCTGTCTTTCTTCAAGAAATCAGGGTTGCTTTTTGATTTCATAATATCTGGGAAGAAGCAAAAGAAGTGGGGTTAGCCTGGTGCCCACTGCATTCCTGCAAGGACAGGGCTGGGGCTCATCTGCCCTCCCAGCCCAGGCAAGTGTCCTGAAGGGCCCAGCTCAAGCAGCACTGCCCTAAGGGCAGAGGGGGCTTCTGGGGGTCTGTGCCTCTGCTGCATCATGAGGTTTTCCTGATGAAAAATGCCAGAAGGCTTTCAAAGCCCATCAGCTTCCCCTCTTGGAAGGCCAAGTCCTACACTCAGACCCATTACTGCAGGATGCACGTGTTAGCTCGGGACACCCAGGACTATTAGAGCTGCTGGAGGAGGACTGACCATATCCCGATACAGTGGTGTTCACAGGGGATTTCTCTCCCTGAGCTTCTGTGGCTGCTTTCAGCTGCTCTTTCAACCTGCTGATATCACAGTCTGCCTTGGCCTTCACGATGCTCAGCTCCGTGTAGATGTCTTTGTACTTGTCGCTGGCGTATTTCTTATCCTGGCAAGGGAACAAGAACAACCCGCTGGAGCCAGACAGACAGCTGGAGCCGAGGGTTTGTGGATGCACTGAAGAGGAGCTTGGCAAATGCCAACGGAAGAAGAGCCGGCAGCAGGAGAAGTGCTTGGCTGGGGCAACACACACCCTCGGAGCTGCTTCCAACAACGACACGGGACTACGGGACCTCGGGAGGTGGAAAGCTGTGAGCCAACGGCGAGCACACAGTGCTGCCCGTGCATGCAGCCCCTCGGCTACAGGGTTGTTTGTGGCTTTTGGTTTTAGCCAAGACACAGAATTCAAGCTGAATTCCCAGAAATGGCCTTGGCTTGTCCAGAACAAACCAGATCCACTGCTGCGAGGCTGGAAAGATCTCTAACAGTGATTATTTTTACCATTTAAATCTGATTTGATGCGACAGAAAATGGGGAAATCACACTAAAGGGGATGTTTTCCCACACTGTCTCCTTTGTGGGGTAAAATCCTAAACTGATACAGTCACAGTGGAGTGCTTTACTGATGACAGCAAAATGGGTATTGAATTCCATTCAGGGGAAAAATTAAATATTGTTTCAAATCTGGGTGTAAGTGGTCTGAAATCTAAGCACACACATACACAGAGGAGCAAAGCACAGTAAGAGGATTTGCAGAACCATTCCTGGCATTACCCTCAGTGCTGTCTGCAGCTCGTCTTTGAGGGAGCTGATCTCCTGCTTCAGGTACTGGATTTCAGATTCTTTGACCCGCAGCAGGACCTGTGGGAACAAAACCAGCGTGTTTTCCACCCAAGCAGATGCAGTTTGATCCTGAGATGTTCACCCGCTGTGCTGGGTGACAACTGAGCCAGGGCTGGAGGCTCAGCCCCACGAAGCCTCTGGTTTACCCATCTTCTGATGCAAGAAAATTTCTCCTGAATCCCTTGGGAATTTGCCCAATCTTGCACCATTGATGTGCTCCCTGCACAGCCCTCAGCTGGTCCCCACTGCTCTGCATGGACTGGACCCTGGGGACAAGCAGGGGCTGGAGAAGGAAGAGCTCTGGTTCGACATGGTGAGAAGGGAAGTTCAGGACCCCAAAACCTCCTGTCTCCCTTGCAGCCCACAATGCAGAGTGCTGAGCAGCCACACAAACCCAGTGTGGGAGGGACAGATGGCTGTGACAGTGACACAGGATGGCTCCCAGTGGCCACAGCACTTGTGCTCACCCACGTGCCCCTCGGCAGAGCTCACCTCCAGCTCATAGGCGTCCTTGCCCTGAGTGAGAGGCGACCCAGCAGCCTCTCCCCCGCCCTCCCCCATCAGCAGGCTCCGCAGTTGTGTGATCTCTTCAGCCAGGCGGTTATTCAGCTCCTGGGAAGAGGAGAAGAGCTGTTGTGGGAAGGGGGAGCACGGGCACTGTTCAGAGCAGAGCACAACGTCACCCATGGGGGCTGCCCTGGGCAGGGTGGGACTCTCACCTGGTTGTGGGCATTGAGCTCCTGGTTCTCCCGCTGGCACTGGCGGAGGGCCTGCCTCTCAGCCTCCAGCGCCTGCGCCAGGTGGGCATTCTCCAAACACTTCTGTGAATACTGCTCCGAAAGCACCTCCAGCTCCCGCTGCACCGACTGCAGCTCCTCCCTGGCGAAACACATGTCAGGTAGTGTCCTCTCCACACACACACACCCATGCCCACTCTTCCTTCAGCATCCTAGCACAACCCAACAGGGATCTAAGCATGGAGAATGAGGATTGCATACTCCTTTTGGGAAAAAACTCAAGCCCAGAGTGAGTCAACCCCTCCCTCTCCTGGCAGAGCAGTGCTGGGGACCAAAGAGGACGAGAGGTCATTCTCCCACAGGTTAAGTGTCAGAACTTCCTCAGGTTTCCACAAACTGAGGTGAGTTCTATCAAAGTCTACCTACGAGAAAATCTTCCCTGTGAGGGTGGTGAGGCCCTGGCACAGCTTGGTTCTGGTAGGTACAGCTGGGTCGGGAAGGAAGAGGTCCCTGCAATGGCTCGTCTGCCTCAACTCATTGCCAAAACCAAAGGGGAGAGAAAAGTCTGCCATACACAACATCTGCCTACAAGACAGTGACAGACTGAGGATGATGATGGTCTTACAGGTATTGCCTTTGGAGGGCCTCGATGTCGGCGTTGACGCTGCTGATCTGGGAGCGCTGGGACTTTTCCAGCTCTCGCTCCAGCTCTTCCCGGTGTGCGTTCTTCATGGCTTCGATGGCTGTGTGGGACAGCTTGGCATCAGCACCAGCACCCACACCCAAGGGAAGGTTTTTTGAGTTGTTACTTGTTTTCTAAAGTAACAAAACCTGAATGATCCCAGTGAACCTCCTACTGCACCACAGCCCCTTCAGTCTGTGTTCAGGGTTCTGCAAATTCCACTGTTTCATACAGTCCAAATGATTGTCCAGTTTGCATGTTGCTTCCTGCATTGTGGGATTCCTAATGCAGAGCCCCTGAGCTCCAGTGTTTTTACATTCTCTGGGGCACCGAAGAATGAATTCAGTGTGGAACTGGCAATAAATTAACCACAGGAATGACTAGTGCCTTTCTGAGCTGGAACGGAAAACAGATCAGACTGTACACCGGCCAAGGAGAGGGGCACCAAACCCAGATGAGGACCAGGAGATGGGCCTCTGTCCAACACCACTCTCCCACAAGCCCTTTCCCATCTCCCTTTGCTCCCCACTCAGCCCTCATCCCATCTTTTCTCTGCTCCTCTGTGGAGCAATCACCATCCCTGTGTGCCTGTCACCACAGAGCTGCTCTGCCATGGGGGACCCTCTGGTGTGTCCCGTACCTGAAATGGTGGCAGCTGTCTCCTCTGCCAGCAGGCGATCCTTCTCTTCCCGCAGCTTCTCCAGCTCCCGCTGGTGCTGCCTCTGCAGGTCCTCAATCTTCTTCTGGTGTGTCTCCTCCATGGCTGCAAAGCCCCTTTCACATGTTGCCTGCAAAGGGACGAGGGGAAGGGGTTTGCCCAGGAGTGCAGGGCTGGTGTCACAGCAGTGGTGAGCCCAGGAGCCACATGCCAGCAGGTAGGTCAGCTCCCAGGGTTCATCACGGATCTTCTCCTTCCCCAGCCACGGGGGAGGATGGACCTTGCAAGGTCAGGGCTTACTCCTGCACATGCTTGACCCCTGACAGCTCCAGTGAAAGGGAAGCACAGGGTAGGTCTGGGGACAGACCCAGTTGGGGAATGCAAATATATGTCAAAAAAACAACAAAAAAGCCTTCTGTGCCCCTTCTGCTCTCTTTTCAATGCCTGGTTTTAAGCAGCCACCTCTGGGTGGAAGCAGATGACATGTGACAGTAATAGGACCTTAACTGCCAACCAAGTCTTGCTGCAAAGCGTGCAGGGGCAATTACTTACTATTTGAATTACTAGGAGTGAACTCAGGCCAGGACATGGCCATGACCCCCAGCACTCAGGGGTGAGATCCTGAATTCCAGCCTGGCCATTCTGCCCCCGGCACAGCCCCCACTCTGGCCTGTGCAGCAGATAAATGCCAAAGCCTGTTGCCAGCTCAGCTGCCAGCCCAAGCACATCGGGATCCCGGATGGACACACGGCCGCAGGACACAGACAGGACCAGCAAAGCCATGAGCAGGCCCAAGCCACGAGCAGAGAAGGGGCACAGGCTGGGGACAAGGTGCTGAGCCCCATCAGACAGCTTGGGACAAACCTGATGCCAAGCACTGCACCAGGTTGGCGTTACTCCCTGATTTCAAAGGATTCCTTCTTGATTAACACTGGTGTTTTCCAGGGGAAGTGAGAACCCCAGGAGAAATTTAGTGGGGACAAATTCACTCTCCCAGTAACAAAACTGCTCAGGACAGTCCAACACCATTGACACTCACTAACACACACCCTCAGCATCCCTTCGTTGTCTAATGCTCTGTAACTTCTACCATCCTCATTCCAAATTTTCAGCTCTGGTGGTTTTTTTCCTCCCCTTTAAGTTTTAATCCCAAGGCATTCTTCACTTTCTCAGCCTTGCATTTTTATTTTTTTTTCTCTAGACTCCTAACTCAGTGCCAGAACCTGCCTGGACTTGGCTGACTGGAATAGCATGGAGCAGCCCTGCAGGATTCTTCATTACACCCAGAAACAGAGAATATGCTGAGTTGGAAGGGATCCATACAATCGGATTAGAGTCCAACTCCTGAAACACCTCTAATATTGGAGGAAAAAGATGAACACTCCTCTGTAGGTCTGGCTGTAGATTCACTTTTTTGATGTATTGTAAATGCATTGCCATAAATCCAGGAGATTTGAACATGTACAAACCAGTATCTCATAGAATCACAGCTGGGAACTGGATTGGAAGGGACCTTAAAGCTCATCTGGTTCCAACCCTCTGCCAAAGGCAGGGACACCTTCCACTATCCCAGGTTGCTCCAAGCCCCATCCATCCTGGCCTTGGACACTCCCAGGGATGGGGCAGCCACAGCTTCTCTGGGCAACCTGTGCCAGGGCCTGCCCACCCTCACAGGGAAGAATTTCTTCCCAGTATGCCATCTAACCCTGCGCTCTGGCAGTGGGAATCCTGAGTGGGGATTAAGAAGGGACTTTCCTTTGTAAGAGTTAAGATGGAGGAGAGAGCATTCAGTGACCACCACCCCTCACTCCGACAGGATGCAGCAGAACTACTGCTCTTCCCGGGCTAAAACCAGGTTTTGGCTGGAGCTGAGCCATGCTTTACCACCAGCCCAAATGTGTCCTAGATCTCACGGCTGGAAGCAAGCTCTCCCACATTTTTCTGACTCTGATCGGCAACTGCTCTGTGAAAGCCTCACCAGCACAGCCTCTGCATCGCTGCCCTTTTAGTTTCCTGTTCAGCCTGGCAGCCTCCCTTGGTACTGCTGGAGTCCTCTACCACCATAAACTCACTTCCTAATTGGGAATGCGCTCCTATGAAAAGCAAAACACCAAACCCAGGAGTTTTTTTAGATGCTGGACCATCTCAGGCCAGTTTTACAGCCAGTCTGACTGGTGGAGCAATCTGAATGGTGGCATTTCATTGCCAGTGGGTTTCTCTGCACCTCTCCTGGGTGTCCTGTAACTGTGCACTGTTTGTTGTGTACACACTCGCTGTGTCCAGCACCAGCAGGGTCCTCACAGCCTCCTGCAGAGGAGCTTTGCTTTGCCATAGAATTTGGCATCTGTTTGCAGCTACTTTCCCCAGGAACATACATTTTGAAAGCATCAAGTTTTCGTTTCATCCTGCAGTTTTGAAGGCAGCAGAGACAGACTACAGATTTGATCAGATTGGGAAAGACAGAGTTGAGGAATGCTTTTAAAGGGAAGCCACAAACAAAATGTATGCCTTAGGTACAAGGAGAAACACTGTGGTCTTCGTGTTGAAGGAGAGCATGATGTTACTGAGCTGCTTTGAGACTCTCTCTCCCTCTCCACACAGAGACCACCTCGGAAAACCCACCCTCTCAAGCCCTCAGCAATGCATTTAGAATACCCAGCATGGGGAAAAGGCAACACCATGCTTTACAGAGGCCTGTCTAACACCATGGGACTTGCTTTGGCACACTGGCTCTTTTGGGAGATGCCTCTTGGTTCAGCAAGCAAACCCCAGGACCACATATGCCCTCCCACACACTCAGCAGCAGAAAGCATAAAGTGTTAAACATATCAAGACCTTTAAGTTTTCAAAGTCTTTCTGGTATTTTTCCCTCAAAGTGGAAGCGCTCCCTTCCAGATGTTTGTTCTCCAGCTCGTCCCTCATGACGTTCATCTGGGCCTCCAGCTCCTGGATGCGTTCCCTCAGGCCGTGCATGGAGTCCAGGTCACTGCTGGGGTCCTGCCCGGTGCCACCCGCCTTGGTGGCCGCCCAGGTGTCCCCACTGCCCGGGACCATCGCGGGGGACACCTCTGGGTGCTGCCTCTGGTACTCGTCAAGGGTGTCCTGCAGGTGCTGCAGGTTCTGGCTGTAGTGCTCCTGCAGTGCCTGCAGCTCCTCGCCGTGGATGACCTGCAGCTCCTTGATCTTGGCCTGGAACTTTTCCTCCAGCGTCTGCATCTGCTCCAGGTGATACTGCTCCATGTTCTGCTTGTCACGGACAATGGCATCCAGCTGGCTGAGGCCCTCGGTCCTCTCAGCCTTCAGAGCATCCTCTGTCCTGTTAAGCTGCTCTATCACATTCCGGATCTCCTCCTCGTAACGTCCCTGGAGCTCACTCAAGCTCTTGCTGTGCTTATGCTCTTCCTCCTCCAAGAGCCTCCGCTGGCTGTCCAGCTGGGACACCTGTGCTTTGAGATCAGCATTCTCCCTTTCCAGCATGGTGATCACCTCGCTGTACTCACCCTGCTGCTTCCTGAGCAACTCTTCGTACTCGTCCCGCAGGAGAGAGACCGTCTTCACGCGCTCTTGGCACAGCGCATCCATGCTCTGCAAGGACTCCTTGTAGGACTTCATCTCCCTCTCGTGCTCCAGTCGGACTTTGCAAGCAGCGTAACAAACCTGAGCCTGAACAATTGCATCATGGACTAACAAAGAGGAATACCGCTCCAGGTCTCCCATGCACGAATGGTAGGAAAGACCCTGGGATATCTTCAGGAGCTTCTGACAGTCCCTCATTGCCTCCTCGGGAGGCAGAGAGAGTAAGGCAACAGATATCTCCTTCAGAACATTGGATTTGTCCTTTAGTTGTTGGGCAAGATCTTCCTGAATGGAAACAAGAGCTCCACTACTATGGTCTGGCATGCTGCCAGTCTCCTCCACCTTGGCTAATTCCTGGCAAAGGACCATCCTGGGATGGCTCCCATCCCAGGAGATTTGTGTTCTTTCTGAAGCATCTTTTTGTATTTCAAGTGCTTCAGAAATCTGGTGCATAACTCTGTCAAACTCAGGAGTCCTGTAGGCTTTGATGATCTCCTCCAGCATGCATTTGTGCTGCTGGAGAGCTGTTTTGGTATTATGGAGGTCTTCTTCAATTGTTTTTAATCTCTGATGAAAAGATTCTCTCATTTTTTGTGCAACAAACCCAAGTTCTGCCTTGATCAACGTAGCATCTGCTACAGC
This sequence comes from Sakesphorus luctuosus, assembly GCA_013396695.1. NCBI lineage: Eukaryota > Metazoa > Chordata > Aves > Passeriformes > Thamnophilidae > Sakesphorus > Sakesphorus luctuosus. Next base: position 174,521 of record VWZD01004864.1, on the reverse strand, counting down.
ACTGAGAAAACACTGGGAAAACCCCAAACTTGTTTCTGTTTTGCCCTCGGCTTCTGCTTCTCTGGTGCTCAAGTGTGCTCTCAGCTCCTCCACCTGGCTCCAGAACTCCCCTTCCAGCAGCAGCTTCTTAGATAGGACGCCGGCCAAATCGATGGCTGTATGAGAAACACTTGCTGGCTCCAAGAGAACCAACTCAGCTGTTCCCTGGATCTCTCTCAGAAGCTGGCCTATCTCAGAGCTTGCATTTTTCAAAGATTCTGCTATTTGGTTGATGAGAGAGGCCTCAAATGCCACCCTTTCAGAAAGCCATCTCAGCTGGCTGGCATCAAACACTTCCACTTGCTGCTCCTTGGAGACGTGCTCCTCTTCTCCCAAACCCCCTCCTTCTGGAGTGGGGCTTTCTGTGATAAGGCTTTCACTCTGCTGATACTCCAACGGGACTGGCGCCCCGCTCAGGGCTTGGATTGCATTTGATAAGGTTGTTTCCATGTTGGAAAGAGTAACAAGGAACAAATCACCCTCTTTTTCCTTGTCTGATTTGGGCAAGGATCTTAGCTGCTCCCTGCACTTCTCTAAGCAAGTCAGTGCTTGATCATTTTTCATTTGGAAACCTCCCAGCTCACTGACGTGACTTTCTATGAGCTTGAACTTCTCCTGCCTCTCACTCTCCAGCTGTGAGATCAAAGCACTGACTTGGGACAAGCTGGTCTGAAGCTGTTCCCGCAGCTGGGACTCTGTGCTGGCCCACTGATGGTGCAGGGCGATGAGTGTCTCCTGGTTATGGCCATGCTGGCTTTCCAGCTTCATCGTTACATCTTTGAGTTTTTCCTCTGTAATATACAGTTTGGTTTCCAGGGAATGGATGATGGAGAGGTAAGTCTCAGAGTCACTTGTCCCTGATGAGGGGTAACCCAGAGGTGGCTCTGAAGACATGCTTTCCTCAGACAGTGATCTGTCCTGGCTCGTATCTGAAGAGGTACTGCTTGTCCAGTTTTTCTCTGTTCCATCTGGATGGATGTATTTTTGACACTGGATGCTTGAAAAACGGATCCTTTGCCTCTTGGCCCCCATGATTCCCACATCAGGCTTTGCTAAGGCTTTCTGAACCAACTCTTGGTCCTGGAGCTCTACAGCTTTGGATGGGGAGCCGAATTCCTCCACTTGCCTCTGGCTGGTCTCAAGAACCTCCTCCTCCTCCTCCTCCTTCAGTGCATAAGTCAGAGCTGGGAGAACATCCTGAGTTTGCAGAGCCTGTCCCAGTTGGGATGGATGACTTTCATCAGCCTCGAGACTGGGGCCAAGGTCTTCTGTCTCCTCAGCACATGGACCTGTGCCCACACTAGCCAATTTCTTTAAAGCCTCCTCCTTGGCCTTTAGCTTTACTTTAGTCTCCTCTAAACTGCTATCTAAAGCAACCATTTTAACTAAAGCCTCACTGAGATCTTGATCTTTCTTCTCCACAGTTCTCAAGTGCATTTCCTTAACGTGTCTCAGCTCTTCTTCTTTCTCTTTCAGCACCTCCTGCACACCCCGGAACTGATCTGACACCTGCTCGAACGATCGCTCCAGATTGTGGTAGTTGGTCTCTTCCATTTTCAACTTTGCTTGTAGCTTGGCAACTTCGTTATCTGACTCAGCAACCTGATTCATGAGCTCGTGGAACCGACATTTGATCTCATCCCTCTCTCTTTCGAGCTCCTTGATGTGCTCAGTGAGTTTCTGGATGCTGGCCTCCTTCATCCCCAGCTGCTCCTCCAGCTGATGGACCAGCTCGCTGCCCTCGAACTTGGCGCTCAGCTTCTCCTTCTGCAGAATTTCCATTTGCTGCTCACTGTTTTGCAGCTGGTTCTCATACTCGTTGGCCTTGTCCTCCATCTCCTTGAGACTCCGTATCAAAACCTGCTTTTCCCTCTCGCAGCTCTCCAGCAGAGCCTCGTAGTTCTTCTGCAGCTTCTCCTCCATGAGGACCCGCGCTTGCTCGCTGGCGTTCAGCTGCCCACTGAGGTCTGCAATCCTGTCCTGGAGCCGCTGCACTTCCTTCTGGTGGTCCCTCTGCAGAGCCTGCTGCATCTCCAGGTTCCGCAGCTCCTGCGTCTTCTCCAGCAGCAGAGCCTCTGCGCTCTTCAGCTTCTGCTCACTGGCCTTCAGCTGGGAGCTGAGCGCGGCCTCGCCGTGCTGCCACTCCTCCAGCTGCTCTTTGGCTTTCTCCTTCTCACTCCTCAGGTCACTCTTGAGCTTGGCCAGGGTCTGCTCCTTGATGGAGAGCTCGGCCGCTGCGTTACTGAGCCTCGCCTGCAGGCTCTGAATCTCGGCCTCGTGGTGCCGGATCACATCCTTGGCCTCGGCGTAGCTGCGCTTCAGCGACTGAATCTGCTGATTGATCACCTCTTGACGCTGGCATTGGGCTTCCAGCTCGCTTTGGAGGTCTTGGTTGACTTTGTGGAGCCTCTGCCAGGCACCTGATGGCGAGGCGGCCACCTCGGTCTTAAAAAAATTGATTAAATACTAGATTAGTAACACTCTTGGCTCTCCCTTCTGAGTGTCACACCTCTGGCCAGGCAGGCCATGGAAAAGCTCCTCGCAGCGATTTGGCTGCTACCCACATGCTCCAATTGGGATGATTTGTTCTTGGCACAATTTGTTTTGTTTAACCAACTTTTTTCCTTTTTTTTTTTTTTTTTTAATGAGCAACAACTGCTTTCCAGTAACAGAAAACACTGACCATGACATCAAAACAGCTGTACAGTAACAGGCTAAAAGGAAAAAAAAAATAAACCCAAACTCAAACAGAACCAAACAACAATGAAACAGAAACACCAGCAGTAAAACAGAGACGGACAGACAAGAAAAAAATGGGAAGGATGAGGAGGAGGAGTGGATGCAACAAGGTGGAGGAGAAAGGAACTGCTTTTTTTTCAGCAGGTTTGTTCGTTTGGTTGTGAAACAAAAAGTGCACAGTTCAGGTAACACAATCCTACCAACCAAAAGCAATAACAGAAAGTGAGGTGACAGCAAATGACATCACATCCCACCCAAATGCAGGGACACAGGCCAGCTGCGGTGGCGATGTCATTTCTGTGCCTGCAGAACAGGACTGAGTGGCTGCTCAACGCATTGCAGAGATGCTGTTACACTAAAGCTTAAGGCTAGGGAGGATCTAATTTCTCTACCTGCAAAATAAAATAAACCAACAAAGGACAAAATAAAAAGCCCGACAAGTGGAGGGAGGGAAAAGGTGTGATGAGAATGTAAAAATGAAAGAAACCAACCTTTGTGAGATTCAAACCAAAGCAATGGAGCATGCAAAAAGAAAACTCACAGAAAGCGTCATGCAAAAGGCGACAGAAATTATGTATCTTAAAAAAAAAAATACACAGACAGGAAGAGGCGAGAGAAGCACAGCGTTAAGCCTGGGAATTTGGCCTGCCTTGCTGTACTCTGGTTGCTGATAAGGAAAGCCCACAGATGTGACACTCAGTTATGTTAAGTTAAATTTCATGCTTTACACCAAAAACATGCAAGAACATCCGCCTGGGACAGGTTAGTACGTGCCCACTCCCACCCGCCATGGCTGGAGCCAGGGGATGTCTCTGCTCCGTTTGTGAGGAGCAGGAGCCCCCAGGGCTTCTCCCAGTAGGGAGCTAAGTTGGGGTCCTGAGGAAGCTGAGAGCAAGAGAGGGGTTACACGAGTCCGGAGAGGCTTCAGTGCATGGCACATGCATGGGGTGGGTGTCAGTGGCTGCCTCGTGAAATGGGTTTGGTGCCCCCCAGGGCAGCTCAGGAGGGATGGGCTGGCAGCAGTCAGGGTTCTCCATCATCCCTCCCCTTAGATAATGTAGGAACCACCCTGAAGTTAGGCATGATGGAGGAGGGGCACATGAAAGTCTAAGGGTTTCTCAAAAAAAATGCTGTGATGTTTGTCTGCAGTTTGGGGCTGCAGAATTTCCTCAGTGACTCCACTCCCTCCACCCCAGCAGGTTTGGTGGGGTTACTCCCTTCTACAATAGGATTTTAATCCCTCTGGTTCCCAGCAAACACTAGGGAAATCCCTAGAAACAATTAGAGCAGGCAAAATCCTCCAACCTTTCCAAAAACCCACTCCAACTTCCACGTCCAAGTTTGGGTCACTGCAGCAATGATTTGCTCAGCCTGTTGCAGACTTCCCCTCTTTCCACCCCTCCTCCTACTGAGGCACTATATCCAACTTCAGCACAGCCAATCTGATGGTGGATTCAGGATCCAGCTTTTATCCCCATTCCTTGATTTTTTCCATGCTTTGGGAGGTTGGATGCCTTTGCCCCAGGGAAGTGGGAGTTAGTTACTCTTCCAGCACTGCCAAGTGAAAATGGAACTCCTCCAAGCAGGCATTGTCAGCTCAGAGACTCCAGAAATAAATGAATTAATAACTCCTCCTGGGAGATCATGGGCAAGGAAGGCAATATGTCCCCCACTCAGGGCTGGCTCCACTGCCTGTGCATCTTCTTCAGGGGAAATTTTCCTGTGAGAAATAAGGACGCAAGGTTTGGCATCGACCTGCCACAGGAGCGCAGTGTTTGGCCACTTCGATCCACAGCCAGATTGGTCACGTAGATTTGAGCAGGGCAAAATGCTGCCCCTGCACAGAACAGGACTATGGACCCATGACAGCAGACAGAAGCTGCCCTGTGGGTGTCACAGCTCCTCTGGGCATGGATGTTCCCCAGGGAAGGGCTGGGAAAAGTTCACTTTGTTTGGAGGATGGGAGGAAAGGTTTCCCAAGAGACCATCCCATCTCTTCTGCCAGATCCTCCAAAACACATTTCTAGGCTTAGTTGAGGAAAGGTATCTTGTAACAGAAGAAACCACGAAAATGATCCAAGATACCAGGTTGTCCCAGGGCAAATCCCACCCTGGCTGCAGGGAACATGCCGAGGAGATACCTCTGCATGTGCTGTGTTTGCCCATGTAACTGTCACACAATCCCCAGCCAGGAACAACTGCTGGGCTACAGGATATTTGGAAGCCCTTTCTGTGCACCCCACTTCCTGAGGGGATATGTGGGGTACAGAAAGGGGGAGACAGCTGTTGCAGAGGCAAACACAATATGGGATGGATCAGAGGTGGACATTGCTGAGATCCCATCTCCCTACCATGGCTGTGTTTTGTCTTCACTGGGGAATGCTAATAGGAAATGCTATCTCCTACCCCAGATCAGAAGTTTTGTTAAGCAGATGATTCTGGTAAAGCGACAGAATTAACAACGCTGGCAAGAAGGTCGAATCTCTTGGAGCCCACTCAGTGGCCCACGTCTCTGTGTCCATGCAGGATATCCCCACGAACGTCCCAGACTGAAGCCCACCAGGGATCCCCTCGGGCACACAGGAAGGTGGATATCTCTCTCCTCCCTGCTCTCCTACCTGCAACACGTATCCCTCCCGGGCACTTTGCTCCCGGCCCAGTGCCACTTTCAGCTGGTCCTGCAGGTGCCGGTTCTGCTCCAGGAGCTCCAGGGCCTCCTTCTGCTTCTGCTCCAGCTGGAGGGACACGAACAGAGACAGCGTCCAGGGAGTGGGCAGGGGGTCAGCCATAAGGAACAGGAGGCTCAGAGGGGACACAGAGCAGAATGAACGGGGCTTTTGATGGTACTGCTGCTCTGCTCTGCTCTGGGATGTGGATTTCATTTTGCCAGGAAAAATCCCTCCCCACTGAAAGAATTAAATTATGCATTAGTATAATTCCTAAAGCTCACTGTGGCAAAGATGAATGGTACCAGCTCGTGCCAGGCATGATCCCAGCAAATCCTCGCCCAGTTCAGCTCGGCAATACTCCTGGTTACTCCATGCCTGCACCCCTTTCATTCCTGCTAATACACCTTAATCCCAATGAACAACCACCTTTGTTATCCCAGGCATGGACCTCTTCCAAGTGAGCTGAGCCTCTTCCTTCCTTTTCCTAAAATCGTAAGACTTTTTAATGTAGACTTCACAGAAAGGGAACCTTTGTGGTCTGTGCTACAACTCAAGGCAGTTTATAACTGCAGACACAAATCTCTACAGCTGCAGAGGCACACAGGATTAGGAGCCTGAATTTGGGGTCTGGTTGATACACCTCCATTTCACCCATCTCATCAGAGACAGGGTGCCTACAACAAACATAAATCAGGCTGCACTGGCTAGGAGGGGTAAGGAAGTACCAGGCTGTAAGAACAGCCCTTTTTGCAACTGTGGGAACACGAAAGCTGCCAGCAGGGCTGAACTGGAATGGACATGGATCTGTGCCCTGCCAGCTCCCAATGGACCTACACCATCCCTACTTGTTGCTACGACAAGGCGACAATAAATGCAGCTTTTCTTAAGCCTATCCCAGACTTCCTGGGATTGTTACTGCTGCACCTGGAGGCCACTTTGCCAGGTAGCCCGGACCCCACACACCCCTTTACCTCCTTCTCCAGCAGTGTAGTCAGGTGCTGCTTTGTCAGCCCCTCGTCCTGGTCCTCAGCGTGGGCGAGGTGCAGAGGCGTGATGGGGATCTGCTTCTCCTCCCGCAGCGGAGTGGTCTCCACCTGGTGCCAGCGCTGCTCGATCTCCACGTGCACGTTCTGCGGTTTGATGTCTGCCGGGACAGGCAGGATCCGATCCACCTCCATCCTCAGTGCCTCTTCCGACCCTGTCCCGTCCACAGCATCGATCATCTCGAAGCGCTTACGCCTCTCCTCGCGCCGCCGGGCCCGCTCCCGCTCCAGCTCTGCCGGGTCAGTGTCAGCAGCACCGGCATCCCTGGGGAAGGGGACCACACTGCTGACAGAGGAGTCTGCAGCGTTTGCACGCTCCTGCACCAGGGCCTGCTGGATAGGGCGAAATTCAGCCCAGTCAAAAGTCTTGGACCGTCCTTCTCGTCGGCGTTCCCGAGCACGGCTCCGCTTCTGCTCCGGGTCCAGCTCAGCTTGCTCCACATCCGGCTTCTCACTCGGCTTTGGACCAGTCTCGAAGGAAGAGCTTGTTTTGCTTTTCTCTTCTGGCAGCGAGCTGTGAGGACAGAGAGAGGGTGAAGGAAGGTGTCAGTGGGTGCTGGAGACAGCCAGGCGCTGCCATGCATGCCTGAGGTGAAAAGGGGCTGCTGGAAGCCCAAGCCAATGCCATGTGGGTGCCCCTTTGCCCCTCCATCTCCCACTGCCTCTCAGACACAGGAGCTTCTGCTGCCCTTCCCCAGGGTCGTGCTGGTGTGCAAAGCCTTGGTGCAAGCGGTCCCAGCTGCTCCCAAGACACCTGAGCCCGCGGAGAGTGGCTGATCCCAACCTTGCTCCTGCTTGGCGGCTGCATCCAGGCCAATGACCAGGACCCAGCAGCAGCCCATGGCTGAGGCAGCACCCCCAAACTGTGCTGCCAGGCGTAAAGAGGCTCTGAAAGCTCCTCCAGCGCCCTGGCTGTGGGGCTCCATGCACACCCACTTCTCAGCAGGGCCATAGTCACGTGCTCGAGGGAAGGATGCCACCAATCCCACCAAAGTCAGGCTGGCTTTGGAGCTGTGGGGTGGAGAAGCACAGAGCAGCTGCAAGAGGTCTGGGGAAACAAGGGGAAGTTTCCCTCCATCTTGGCAAAGTATCAAAGGTTCGAAAACTTCTCAGTGCCACTATCTGCACTGAAGGCACAGACCTTCCCAGGGCACCCAGCCTCATGGGCAGCCCCCCAGCACCGGTATGCATCCTGTACACACAGGGATCAGTGCAGCAAGGAGAGCAACTTACTCAACACACTGTGGAAATCACTAAAAACGTCGATTGCTCAAGCAAGGAATGACTTTTAGTGCCAAAGGTGGTAGGTTGAGGGGGGAGACATACTTGTCAAGCAGGGAAAGTTAATATGGTAAGGTAATACTGTTTCCAACCTATAGATAATCCATAATGCAGTATTAGCTTTAACACATGTGGACATTCCAGCCTTGTAACATGCACATCAAAATTAAAACAGAAAATAGCAGTATGCTAAGCCTGTGGAGGAAGCCTGTCTCAAAGGAGTGGTGCACACTTGCTGAACCCTCTCTGCTACCTGAAGTCCCCGAGATGTCTCCTATGGCACAGACCTGCTGCTCAGGCTGATTCTGGCTCTCCCTGCTTCCTCCAGCATCCCCCCAGGGCTCCACCCTCCAGCACAGCCTTGAAAAGCTTTCTAGAAGAGCTGGAAAACAGCTCCCTGGGCCCTGGGACCACATGCATTGAGATTGCTGTGATGGGGAGCAGCATCAGCATCACGGCTTCTCCCGCCTTGGAAACGCATCCCAGGTCCCACAGCCAACAGCCTCAGGGATGTGCACAGGCCCAAAACAAAGGATAGAGCAGAAGAGATGGTTCTGCGTGGGGCTGGGCTAGTATCTTCCGATGCACTGTCATCCACCATCAAACCACAGGCTCAGTAGAGCTGGGTTTTGAGAAGCTCTGGCAGTTACAGGCTAAAACCAGCTCAGAGATAATTCTTTCTTCAGCGCTGTCACTTGCAGCTAATAAAATAAACCCAAAAGGCACCACGATGAAACACTGCTGCTCCTCAACCACAACTCCAGAGCCAGGCTTTCAATCTGGAGTCAGTTAGTGATTACAGCTGCATTTTGAAGAAGTGAAATGGGGATGAGGTTGAGTCTTAATATGGAGAGGAGTGATAGAAAAAATGGGGGTCCCGGGGCCCCTCAGATGGTGTTGGGACACAGAAATTATGCTGTTCTAAATCCTACAAAGAAAAATCTCAGCATTTCTAGAGGTGACATCTCTCACAAGCTCATTTCTTCTCTGCTCTTTCCAAAGGGCATGGGGATGTGCGTCAGGGAGTGGAGGGATGGCCACTGGGAACAGAGTGAAGAGACTCAGAAGACTGACCCAAAGTTTCTCATTTCATCTCCCACAAGTGCCCCATGGCTATTCATTCTACTCAAACAATTCCCATCTCCTCCATTCCAGACAAATTAATTGACATCACATGGGGGGGGGTTCTTTGCCTCCCAATGTTATTTATAGGTCAAAATAAAAGGGCTTTTTTTTAATAGGGGTGGGTGCGGGAGCAGTGCAAGCTGCGAGCTGAGCACGCTGTGGCAAGAAGCACATGAAGGCTGCAGGGAACTGGGGGAGCACTGGGGAACTCAGCCTCCCCAGCGCTGTGAGCTAAATATGGATCCAGTGCCTTCTTGGGGGTTTTTCCTATTTGCCCCATCGTCATTAGCAGGGTAATGAGTGTCTCTGCAGACTGCAGGGCACTGCTGAGGGCAGGCAGCAGTGCAGCATCTGCTCCCCATGCCGGGTGCTGACACACACAGCAGTATAAACAGTCATTAGGACTTGAGAAACCAAGAAAAGATGCATTTGGCTCGGTGGAGACACGGCAGCAGGTTAATGAGATACGACAAAGGGCTGCAGGAGTGTGCGGGCGGGACGGCCTGGAGGATTGGGAGAATGCTGTCAGACACCCTCCCAGCACGCCAAGCACCCACACTAACACCCCCCTGCACCCTGGCCACAATGTGCCAGTGCTTGCCATCCCTCCATCGTGAGCCTTGGGTAGTCTGTCCTTTGGCTTTCCAGCAGCCCCCTTCACAAGCTGCTTCCTGGGTGTGGAATGTGGTGACATCCCAAAGCCAGGTGGGATGCGCTGGGATAGCCCACACCCGGTGAAGGCAGCCCTGCTGCACACACAGCACGGGACCTCTCAGCAACGTGACTAACCCACGCCAGCCTCTCCCCCAGCCGAAACCAGCTCAGTGGGGAACGACAGAAGCACACACACAATTTCCTTTTCCCAGCTCAGGATGGATTCACAGTCTATCTGTGCAGTGTAACAAGTTACTGCCCAGCCAGGACCTGCGCTTGGACCCTCTCAGAGGGAAAGCCAAGTGAAACCACTTTGCGTGGGCTCAGAGCAGGTGCAGATAGTGAGCACAGGACTATCGTGCTGCAGTAACCTGTGAGCAACCATAAATACATGTGGCTCTTTAAAGGCAGAGAGGTCCCCTCAAATTTCCTTGGTCTTCATCTTCATATCTAGTCACATCGGAAGATACCAGTGTGGGGAAATCAAGTGTCAACACCAGGTTGCTTCTTCCCTTCTCTCTGGCTTTTATTTAAAGAAAAAAAAAAGGAAGGGGGAGAAGAAAAGAAAGAAAAATAAATGGAAACTGCAGGACTTCTCATCCGAGGTGCAGAAAAGGAGGAGCATGCAGTGAATCACGAGATATACAAACCACAGAACGTTAATACAGGAGAGAACACAGTTTTCCAACCTGGGCTTCAGCACGGATAGTTTCAAAGAGAAGTTTTTCCTGGGATTGCATGGAAATCAAACATACACAGGAGTGAGGAGAGAGGTGGTTTCCCCAAGACCCCCATGAGATCCACCAGAGCTCAGGCAGGGCTGGGAAACAGCAGCTGAGTACCAAGTGGGATAGGGAAAGAGGCTGGAGCATCTCCAGGTCAACAGCACTGGGTGAGAAGAGCCATTCCACGAACATGGGGACAAACCTGGCAAAAACCTGCTTGCTGCAGCTACAGTAAGGACAGGAGACAGAGTCAGTGGTGTGGCCACGTCCACGCAGCCTGTAAGAGGTGGCCTGTATGAGTGTGGCCAGCAGGGTCAGCTGTGAGAAGGCCAAACACCCTGTACCTACAGCCATAAGCGCCCACAGAAGGTACTCTGTGACGCAGGGGGTCCCTTCCTCTGGCACTGGCACAGGAGGAGACGTCAGCGTTACTCATGTGTAAGGGGAACCAGCTGCTGCAGCTTCTGGAAGATCAGAAGAGGAGGGAAGACGATTTGCTGGCTGGAGTTTAAAATAGATCAGAGCCAAACAGCTTCTAAATTGAACCCTGGGCTCCTGCTGCTGTGACCCACAGAGGGGCTGGGCAGCTCGTGCTGAACAGTAGCCAGAGGAAAGGGGGAACCCAGCACAACTCAGTCCAAGTGGTTTCACAATACCTGGTGAGAATCCAGAGAAGTCTTGATATAGGAACAGTATTTCATATTCCTATGCACAAATTAAAGCCACATTTTCAACCCTCTTTGAAATCTGCACATGTAAGAATAACTCAGCGTATCAGTGACCCCACAAAGCGTATCCAAATTACGCCCAGAGAAAGGGACATGAGAAAGAGCCACAGCTTCCAGGAACAGACAGGCTCAGAAAGAGGAAAGACAAGGGATGAAGGAAGAGTTATTCCTGCACAGCAAACCACTCAACTGCAGGGGCTGCTACACTCCCCCCTTACCTTGTTACATCAGGAGCAGTGGTGGGGCGAACGTGCTTCATGATGGTCTGGATCCAGTTGCGGCGAATGCCTGATGTCATGGCAGAGAGGGTGAACTCCCCTTCCTTTGTCTGGGGAGAGAGGAGGAACAGCTCAGAGCAGCTGACTGCACCCATCAGCACCTTCCCACCCTCCCAAAACCACTCTGTACCCAGCCCCAAGTCCACAGTGCTGGGGCACTGCTTGCTGGCCAAAGAGAGTTCACACCAAGCCCCTCTATCCCCCAGCATGCTCCTGGTGGGAATTAGCATGTCCCAGCAATCAGGCTAATTTTGTCATAGCTGAGATCCTAAGGCTGAGACAAAACTTTCCCTTTCCTTCTTCCCCAGCTAAAAAATTGGCTCTCAGACCCAAAGCTACAGCTCTCTTGAGCATTGTTGAGGGTGATGGGTGGACTTTCTTGGGTGTCTGGGGAGACGTTTCCCTTCTCACAGATGAACATCCCCACCAGCTGTACTTCAGCCAGACTCTTCCTTCTCTCCACATTTTCCTTACGTGGATCTGGAAGCCGTAGTTCCGCTGAACTGGGTACTCAGTGACATCATAGCATGTGGATAAATCGATTTCTCCATCCAGGTCAGCTGCCTGCAGAGGGAAGAGGTAAAATCAGCTGTAAAGCTCTGCAGGCCCAAAGCACAGTGGGCTCACAGGGAGGCACAGCAGCTCCCTGAGAAGCACAAAGGCCTGAAGAGTGATGCTCCAGGACCTTGGCATCTGGGAAGGCAACCTGCCTGGGGGCAGTTTGGGAGCACTGGGAGCTCCCCTGGGTGCAGCGATGGGTTGAACACTGACAGGAAGACACTCACCTCCTCTGCCACCGAATCCCGATAGTATCTCAGGCTCTGGTCAGTCAGCACAAACCAGTGTTTCTTCCACTAGGAAACAACCAAGATGGGGCAGTTACAATCCTGCTCCTTCCCCAACAGTGCAAACACAGTGGCTCATCACAGGTCAGCTGGCAGAGACGCTCCACAGAAGGCAGCTCGACATCTCTCCCCTCCCAGCTCCACACACAGCGTCATTGAGAAGGGGAGACCCAAACAGGCAGCAAGGCAAGGAATGGTGATGGTCTGCATGACCAGGACCCCAAATCCTCTGGTGCTGCCACACTGAAGAGCACTGGACCCTCAGCAGCACAAACCTTGCATGTGATGATGACACACAGCAACAGCCATTGGGGCAGTTGGAGCTTTCCCACCAAGATGATGCTTTTAGGAACTGCACTTAAAGCCTTTTAACAACATCATCAAAAAGCAGTAAAACATTCATGTTTTATCTGCAGTACCTACAAACTGAGTTGGAGTCTATTCCTGGCCCTTGCTCTATACAAATCTGCCCCTGCACGCTCCCAGCCAGACACAGGCTCACCCAAGGCAGCTTTCAGTCAATAAAGCACAATCCAGTGGCTGATTCTCCCTCAGCTGGCTATGGATGTGCCCTCAGCTCCAGCACCCACAGCAGAGCCCAGGCCACAGCACTCACAGCCACAGGAGAGTCGTCCTCATTTTCCCTCAACAGCTGAGCAGGAGGGAAGGAAATCCAGGGAAGGGGCAGTTTGCAAATAGCCAGGACCATCAATGCTGCCTTGGCATCAGTGCCCACCACTCAGGCTCTGATGGAGCAGCACATCCCACATCCCTTCAGGAGCAGGCAGTGGGAAAGCAGCACCATCTGCTTCCCTCAGTGTCAACTCGATGGCATTTATTTAATTTATTTATTTATTGGTCTTGCCATTCCCCTGGTGTTCAGGAGACTTTACCTGAGCCTCATCACTGACACCAAAGAGGTCGCTGGGTTGCAAGGGAGATGAGACTGATAAATAGAGAACAGGAACATGAAACCAGTGCTGCTATCCAAGCTGCCCTGGCTCCCTAGAAACCCACAATATGATATCCTCCTGTGGGGCTTCGAACCCCCACCAAGGACAGAGGACCAGCAGTTCTCACTCCAAGGCTGATCCACCCAGCAGGGACATCAGGGCTCTGCCAGAGCAGCTCCATGTGCAGCTGGCACAGCCAGGATGTTGGGAGTGAGTGGGCATAAAGTGCAGAGCTTCCCCCTGACTCACCTGCCCATCCTCATACTGCTTTGTCAACCAGCCCTTCTTGAAGTTCAGCAGGTCGGGCTGGAAGAAAGGAGAGAGGGATCAGAGGAGAGGGAAGAAGTGTCTGTGCCCAGAAGGCAACAGTAGCAACTTGATAAAACACAGTGCTGCAACAAAAGAGACCAGCAACAGTTAAATTCAGAGAATCATAGATTAGTTTGGGCTGGAAGGGACATTTAAAGGTTATCTAGTCCAAACTGGATCATTACACTGTGTGGTGACTAATATTTGCACCCAGGAGGAGCAGAGACCTGATGCATGGTATATTCAGGCTGTTCCCTTCCTACCATTTTCTCTTGCAATTTCCTACTGCTCCACCAGCATTACAGGGGAAGGAGAAATAAGAATTAGCAAGACTTCAGGCAGTTTTGTACCTCTATTATATATTATGAAAGAAAAAACTATGTGCTATTGATGCAAGGCTGCAGGGTTCAAAACAGGCTGAGTTCCCAAGGCTGGAAATACAGGGAATCTGAGCCCTGCACCACCCAAATGGCACCTGCTCTTTCCTCCAAAGTGGGTGCATGGGGATGTTGAATTCCTGAGAAAAGCACCAAGACAGCGTGGGATAACTGCTGCCAGCCCCTCCTCCCAGGCCTGCCCATGCACAGGGAAGGATGTGGTGGAAATGCTTTCACTCCCTTGAGCCTGAGCTCCTCCAGCTGCTCCACGTGCTGCAGAGTGGAGGAGGAGAAAGGACAGCAGTGTGTGAAATCCAGCTGCAGTGTCTGGAACTGGCTACAGCAAGGGGAGCAATGGAAACTGGGGTCTGGAAGGCCATTCAATCAAACCTGCACTGTAGGGCAGCACATCCTACATTTGAGTGATTCCATGGTGGTGGGAATCCTATTCTGCTCCACAAAAACACAAGGCAAAGCAAATGACTGAATTACAGAATCATGCAATGGTTTAGGTTGGAAGGGACCTTAAAGATCACCTTGTTCCAACTCCCTGCCACGGGCAGGGACACCTTCCATTAGACCAAGTTGCTCCAAGCCCTGTCCAACCTGGCCTTGGACATTTCCAGGGATGGGGCAGCCACAGCTTCTCTGGGTAACCTGTGCCAGGGCCTCACCTCCCTCACAGGGAAGAACTTCTTCCTAATACCTAATCTAAACCTGCATGATTTTCTTCCCTTCACTTGATAATGTGCACTGCCACTTCATATGCACTTCTTGCACCTTTTTATTCCCATCAAGAATTTAAAACTCACCCTTGTGGCTGTACAAGTCAGCATGAGAAGCTCCAGGAACACCAAGCTACTGCATTTTTCTGAGAAGTCCTTGAATAGAAACTATCTATCCACAAAATTTGTATTTACAGTAGCTCTGTAATCTATCTGAGAGATTAGCAAGTGTATTTATTTTGTCCCAGTAGAAGGGTGGTGAGGGAGAGGAGAGCATTTTGTGTTTGTTCTGTACTGTTTGCCTCCAGGTCTGCTGAGCATTTGAAATATGCAAAGGGAGGAAAGCTCAGGAGGGCAGGTTCAACCCTTCCTTGCAGCCTTCATCCCACTCACACCCATTTCCAACTGCATAAACATCAAGGAAGTGCCATTACAAAACTGGGACATGTGTTGGCTCTCTGGAAACACTCTGAGTAGCTTGGTTGAGTGGAATGAGATGATCTTGAAGGTCCTTTCCATCCCCAAACATTCTAGGATTCTGTGACTGTATGGAAATGCATCAGTCATGACCCAGTAGCTGGTCCAAGTCCAGAAATTGGACTGACCCTCTGCTGAGCTGGAAATGCCCTACTGCAGCCTCTGCTGGGGGACAGCACAGGGCAAAGAGGGGCTCTGGCCCAGCAACGTGACCCCAGCACCTCTAGGGTGACCTACAGCATCAGTGTCTAACACATCAAGGAAAGTATCAAGGAAACTGGGTATTCCAGGGGAAAATAACAAGCAAAACAGGGTCTGCTTCCCAAGCTGCTGCTGTACTTTAAGGAAAAGGGCTCCTTGCAAGACTCTGTTTTAAATTCTGCAACAGGCAAAAAGTGCAGCTTTTCTCCAGCTGAGCCCCTGTGACTCTCAGATCAGTCACATCTGATTCAGGTCACTGAAACTTGCTCCAAATCTGAGCATATCCCACGTCCTATACACTGACCATGAGGAAAGCAGCAGACAGCCCAGTTTCCACTGGACCCACTGCCCCAAGGCAGGGAACATGGCCCCACTGGCTCACCGTCATAGAGGACTCCGTGGACCTCCTGTCCAGTGACTTTGCCCGGCGATGTGGGGACAGAGGAGACGCAGACACGTCCAGGATGGAGCCCACGGCTGCTCCTTCACATGTGAAGTCCTGTGTGAACAGGATTAGCCCAGATCACTTCAGGAACTAGGACAGAGTCCTGCTCTCTTGGCTCATGGCATAAAAATCTGCTTTATTTAAGGGGCATCTCAGGCTCAGAACAAGTGTAATTTCCTTGGCAATACATTTTTTTGTCCTCTCAGGCATTAATTTGTTCCCAATATATCCAAGCATATCTGGGACTCTCAAAACTGCCTGTTTCTTTTGTTACTTCACCCCACCCTGATGTGTCCTGTCATGCTAGATCTGAAGTTTGCCCTTATATTTCAGAAAAAGGAGAAAAAACAGCCTGATTTTCCACTCTACACCCTGGCCAAAGGAGCAGAGCAGAGAGTGGCAAACCTGCAGAGACTGAGCACATGCAGCATGTGGCTCCTGCAGGAGCTGCCTGTGAATCCAGATCCACACTCAGGGACAAACCCAAGGGCTAAACCCTCTATCCTGTGCTGCAGGTGCCATCCTCCAAACCCACCAGGAGACCTCAGATGGGCAGCTCACCCTTTTCCGTGGGAAAACCCTCTTCTCGCTCCTGCCCTGCCGCGTCTCACTGGAAAGGGCAGCACCTCCTGACACATTTGTTTCCATGTGCTCTGCATTCTCAATATCTAACGCCTCAAACTTTTCAATTACTTGGGATCGCCTGGAAAACAGAGAGAAAAGGGAAACCAGAGAGGGTTTAAACAAAAGAGCAGCAACTGCAGAGCTGTACAACCCCACAAATATAAGGATGTAGAATTGCTTGACCCAGAGTTCATGCACACCTGGCTTTTGGTTTGTCTTTCTGTGAGCTCCAGCATGATCAAATCCAGGGTGAAACCCCTGACACACATCCTTTTACCCAGGGCCAAAGTGGGAAAAAAACTCACACTATACTCAGCTCCGCATGTAGCATCTTAAATAACTAGAAAACCCTTGTGAAACCAACAGTAACATTTTACTTGTGGATTTTACAGCCCTTTGGGAAGCAGGGACTATGGAGCAGCTTGGGTTTAAGCTTTGGCTCTATCCTCTACCACTGCAGCTACTGACAGCCCCTCAGGCCACACAGCACAGACACGTTAGACCAAGCTGGGGTGCAGAAGTAAAGGGGTGGCTCCAGCTTCCCCAGTGTGTTCACTGCAATAGGTACCCTCTAAAAACTCAGCCCCATACAGGGAACAGCCACAGGACTGCACGGAACAAGGAGTGTCCATTGGTGCCTCCAGACCATGGGTCTGGCTCACAGGGTGCACCAGCTGAAGGGGAATGAGATGATGAGCACCCTGTGCCATGGCAGGGCACTCCCTGAAAAACCTGGGCCCCTTCCCTCCTCTGAATGGGGCTGCAAATCCAATATGGACAGCAGGGAGCACAACTTGGGCTCTCAGACACTGCCTTGGTGGCCCATCACACTACAGCACTTGTGTCTCTGAGGATGGAGAACTATGAAGAAATGTGGATGGAGCAGGAGCCAACCCTGGACCAAAACCAAATGGCAGGCTCCTAAGGACAAGCAAACAGGTCTCTGCAGGTGGAACTAAAAGTGCTAGTTCAGCATTAAAAGGTGCTAGCTGACCCACAGGAGAGGAAGCCTTGGAATTTTCAAAGGACCTGCTGGTGTCTAAGTTTGCATTCCCAGGGGTCTGGGCAAGAATCAACCTCAGGTCTTTAATCACATCCTGGGAACATGAAGCAATAACCCACCACCAGCACACACCAGCTGGGCTCCAAGTTGTGAGGTTTAAGCTGTTTCAAACCTCCCCAAAAAGCTCAGTTCAGGTGGTTTCCTGACACAAAATCTGGACCTACATATGCCACAACTAAACTTGGGGCTGCTTGCTCTGTGTGAACCTCAAATGTGCATGAAAATCACAATGGCAACCACATGAGAGGTAACAGGTTATCCAAAAAAAACCATTTTTAACACTTCCCACAAAAAAGAACAGCAGGTTAAGGGCTCAAAGACCATGAGTTGTTCAGTTTTCAACCAGAATTTGCACCAAATTCCATCAATGAGAGGAACAGACTGAGCATATCACATCCCCCGGGGGTTTGGGGGCCTCCACTGCTGCTCAGAGCCAGGCTGCCAGGACACAACCAAGGAGAAAGGGACAAAATTGGTGGGGAAGACTTTACTTCCCCACCAATTCAAAGATCTTTGATGGGACCTCTGTTCAGCCCCTGCTGCCCCCCAGTTTGCAAACTGGGACTGGGCAGATCCTGGGTTTGTGCAGAGCTCCCAGTTTCCTTGGGATGTTCTGCTTATGAGATATTCAACATAAGTCAGGCTGTGGAACATAAATCCATGTTCTCTGTTCACTGACAGACAGGGAACTGTTTTGGAGCCCCAATTTTTTAACCCTTTTTACACTGGCCCAGCCTTCTCTGAGTTTCAGTTTAGGAGGGAATAAGAGATCCATGAATTCACATTGTCTGTGCCCTACTGAGTGAAGGCCTGAAGAAAAACATCAGGAGAAAAAAAAGAACAAAAACCCAACCAAAAAAACATAAAATCAAAAGCAGGTTGATTTCTCATGAAAGGGGCTGCACCACCAGGTTGTTCTACGGCTTGAGATTGAGATGAGATGGTAGCGAAGCAGGCGAAGTAAAGGTGGACACGTCACACAGCAACACAGCAGGAGAAGGTGGAGAGCAACAAGACCTGGAAGAAAACAAGGCTGGAAAATGAATGAACAGAAGAGGAAATTATATCTCTGCATCTACATACAAAACAAAATCAAAATCATTCCAGTTCATTCGTCATTGAAAAGGGGAGGAGGAAAATAAATCACTGCAACCAAATCACAGCCCCAAGGGTTAATATCATCCGGATTACAGGAAAGAATCTTTTTTTTTTCCCATTAGATCAACATTTCAGAGCTGTTATTGCCAGAGATCCTGGGGGAACAGGGAGGGAAGGGCTCTCCACCCCTCCAAAACGTCTCAGAGAGAGCTGCTCCCTCTGCACGAAGCTCCGTGTGGACAAAACAAGGCTGGGACAGGTAGGAAAAGAAGCATTTTAAAAGCTGCAGTGCCATTTAGTGCTGTTTAACTACAAAAGCTCATCCCAAGGAATTCCTCGGCCATGCAGGCTGTTAATCTTTTCCAGGCCACTAAACCCAGGCTGCAGATCTCGCTGTTAGTGTGGGGGGTGTGCAGTGGGAAGGAAAGCTCTAAAAACCAGCACGAGCCATTGTTCAAGTGATTTTCTTTGATTGCAAAAAAGGGCTTGTTTTTATTGGATTCATTCATTATTTAGCAGCAAGAAAGATAGTGAGTGTCAGGGAAAGGAAGAATAAGTTCCCCAAGAGGTCCACAAGTATGAAGAGGATAGTTTTACAAAGAGAAAAAACCTATATTTGGGAGAGCAGACACTCATTTGTATGGAGAAAGGCAGAATTCAGAGCTGAGTTTTGCATCTCAAGAAGCTTCAAAGGAGAAATTTGAGAAAGAAAAATCTTTCCAGTGATTTCAGGCAGTTCTGCTGTTTACTGAGGCTGGAAATACACCTCAGCCCCCAAGCACACTCCTACAGCAGGTCCAGCAGATGTCACAGTGGACTCTTGCCAGTGTGAGAACATGGGGTCAATGGGAAAGCTGTGGATTTAGAGGCTGCACCTCTGGAATTGCAAAAGGAAGCCAAGCTTGCCAACCAGAAATCCTGGTGCCCCCCAGGCTGCTGCAGAAGGTGGGGGTGAGTCAGCAGCTGCACATCGAGAGGAAGGGGCTCCAGGTCTCTGCATCCCAGAGACTCCCCACCCAACGGTGGTCTCCTTCCCCAAACTGCTGGCACCGTGCTGAGATGTGCCAGGATTTATCCCTGCAGCTGCTGAGCCCCGCTGGGACATGGGGACAGATCCCTGCAGCTCCTTTCAGCTCTGATTCTGTGTGCAAAACTTCCAAGATTCATCCATGGGGTTTCCCTGCCCTATGGATGGCTCTGAGATGGGAGACAGGAGATGGCTCCACCTCTCTGGCCAAGCTCCTCTCCCACAGCCCAGAGGGGCATCCCAGTGGGTGCCTCAGCCCCGTCCTGCCACGTGCCAGCAGAGGGAACTCGCACTCTGCCGCTGCGCCAAAATCATGGAGATTATCTCCTGTTTTGTGATTCCTGGCGCTGAGTGGCTGCGAGCCCAGACGTCGGCATGGGGCGTGGGGGCAGTGTCAGGTATAAATGGTCAACAGGGAAAATTCCTGGACTTGAGTCACATAAGATCTCTTACAATAAGGAAGCAGGAGGAGAAGCCGTGACAAACAGCTTTATCTGGAGCTAAGCCCAAGGTGTGTCACTCAGGATGCAGCACTGGGTACCTAAAATAATTATTTTCCATCTATAGCTCTGACACTTGCACTAATTTACACAAAAAAACGGGAGGAAGAGCTGAAAATATCAACAGAATCAGAGGTAATTTGTTTGGCTGCACTGAAAGGCAGATCTGAACAATGCCTTTGGGGTTGGCATGGGGCAAGTGATTTTGAACAAATGTTCCCTGACATGTTAGTGGGTTACGGAGAAGGATTATTAGAAATGGTGTTAAACCAAGGGGAAAAAGCCAACCCCACAGCATGGAAGTGAGTTATTGTATCTGTTCAACCCCAAACAGCACAGTCTGAGCTTGGAGGAGAAAAATGAGAGGGATACGGGGACTCAGTAAACTCAAGTTTAGAAAGCAGCCAAGCCAAGCTGAGCAGGGTGCTGGGGAATGTTAATTCTCTGGTGCGACGCTGGGCTGTGTCTCTGTGCTCTGTTGAGTCCACCTGAGAGCTCCAACATGGGTGTCCCAGCTCTGGAACACAGGACCTCTCCACCCACACCACCTGCATGGGCCGATTCCCAGGTTACCAGAGGAAAAAACAAATGTGCCCATCCCTGAATATCCACTGAACCATCCCTGTTCAGAGCACACTCTTCCAGCACAGCAGGCTGCAATCTCTGGCCAAATCCTCTGGCAGGTGGGGACCACTCACCTTACTCTGCCATCACCCCCCTCCCAAATGCTGGACTGGGCTCAGCCCCATGGGTAGCAAGTCCTCAGTGCCTGGTGCAGTGTCTGCCCTTCTCCCTACATGAGTCCTGCTCTGATAAAGGCCCTGGGCTAATACAGGGCAATTCCTGACAATACTGATAAAGCCCCAGTTGGGCTGGGGCTGACATTAAAGAAGGACAGTCTCTGGCAGCAATGTCCTCTTCTAGGCCCTGCTATCTGTTGTAAATCCACTCTCCAGCTCTGTGCAGGATGATCTCAGGATCCTGCATGATATCCCAGGGCTGGAGGAAGGGACTGCTGGCACTGGAGGAATGCACTGGCCTGCCACACTGGGGACAGGCACTCATCAGGGCATCCTGTGCAAACAAACCCAGCAGGGACACAATGTCCCCCACAGGCAGCACCAGCTCAGCCTGCAAACCTGCAGCCACCAGCCTTTTTTCAGCCCTGGCCCAAAGCAGGATGGCCAAGGGACCAGTGTGACATCCTCCTACTCCATCCTGGGGAAAAGCCAATTCCCATGGCAGAGAAAGCCAAACCTGAGCTCTCCTCATTTATTCCCAGTCCAGCACTCATTGTGCATGCTGTGGGCCAGACTTGGGATCCTCCTACTGACTGGTAGCACCAGCACAAAGCTGTGCTGTACATCCCAAACCTGCTCCCAGCTCTCGGAAGCCAGGCTGGAAAACAGTCCTTTAGGGGCTGGGAAGAAACAGAGGAAAAGCTCCTGCTGAAACTGTGCGAGAGAGAACATGCCCGGAGGAAAACCAGGGCACGAAAATCAGACTGGCAGGCGGCCCTCTCGCCCGGGGCCTGTCTCCCAGTGTGCTCCACTGCCCTCACTGCACAAATGTGTCTGTTCCAGGGCAAGTGGAGCCCGTCCTTGGCGTCTCCCAGAGAGCACCCGGCACGCCGGCGCACGCAGATGCCCTTCCCACCCTCCTCCACACTGAGCTGTTCTGCAGCCCTGCCTTGGCGCTGCACCCGCCTCTCCCTCTTCTCCCAGATTAATGCCGTGACATTTTGAAACCTCTCTCAGCTCATTAAGCAGTTGCGCAACACACCTGGCACTAACACCATTTAGTGAACTCACCTAATTAATGGTGCCGGCTCCCAGCGTGTGCCACGCCTGGAGCGGACCAGGAGGGTGGGCTGCATGGCAAATATGGTCACCCAACACAACTGAACACCAGAGCAGGCTGAGATTGGATGTTTTATGAAGAAATTCTTCCCTATGAGGGTGGGCAGGCCCTGGTACAGGTTGCCCAAAGCTGTGGCTGCCCCATCCCCGCCAAGTGTCCAAGGCCAGGTTGGATGGAGCTTGGAGCAACCTGGGCTGGTGGAAGGGAGGTGGAATCCCATGGCAGGGGGGTGGAACAAGATCAGTTTTAAGGTTCCTTCCAACCCAAACCATTCCATAATTCCGTGACTTGGTGATTGCCCACCTCAGCCAGCTGCCCCCAGAGCAGCTAGGCAAGCTGGCACTACTAAAGACATCCCTCCACCTGGGTGGTGTGGATGGGCATCCTTAAATCCAGCAGCACTGGAACACAAAGGGGCTTCACCTGGAAAATTCCACCTCCTTTATCCAGGCTGTGCTGGGGACACAACCTTGGTGCTGCTATAAGCATGCAGGGAGATGAGCCACTCATCCCTTACCTTCTCTCATTCCCAAAGAGCCGGGCCACTTCTTCTCTCCCAGGGCTACGAGCCCGGGTTCTCCGCTCTAGCCGCTTCCTCTCCACCTGGAAGGCCTCACGATTACTGATCCTAATGGCCTTGGGAACGTCGGCCAGGGTGGTGTACTGCCGGCTGGCTTTAAAAGAAAGGGGACGCCCCGAGTTTTCAGCTCCCCTTCCTACATCTCTGTTGTTGGAGTCCTTGTGCATGGGGCAACTGCTCTTCGAGTCCAAGGAGTTCAGAGAGAAGCTGTGAATCACTCGGTCGCCTGATCGGGTACCTGGGGAAGGAAAGGGCTGGGCATGCTCCTGTGAGGGCGATTTGGGATAACTGTACCTGTTGTTCGGGGTGCTGGGGCTGGGTGGGCTCGGTGGGGGCGGCAGTTGCTGCTCTTCCAGCTTTGAGTCTTGTTTGGTCTTCTCCAAGGAGAAATATCCGCTCTCGACACGCGTCTTCCGCCCACAGTCTATCCGGTCTCCGTTCATGGAGCTCTCATCTAAGGGACAGAGGAGTCATCGTGCTTGGTTTCAAGTCTGAGCTCTGATTTTAACAAAAAACATCCCAATTCTACCCAGGACATGGGCAGGAAGCAAGAGCAGAGACAGTCTTGGTCCCAGCTCCACACTGTGTCATCTCTTGCACCCTTGGCTTTTCTCCCTCATGCCCACAGAGACAGTGGAATGGTTTGCAGGGAACTGGGGATGCTGGTCCAACTCTTGAGTTGGGCTTGCACATGTGAAACACCTTCAAACCAAGACATGGATGGCCGCAGTCATTGTTGTGCACCCATTTCCATCTCTGCCCTTCCCAGCCCAGCGTTAGCCACAGCTCTGCGGGTGCAAGGCAATGGACAACTCCCTTCTGGCAAGCAGGAGCTGTGAGAAAGCATTCTCCATCCGAGTGGGCAAGTAAAGGAAATGGCCACAGCACCAGGACCTGTCCATGGTCCAGCAGGAAGAGCCCCAGCCCCCACTGTTCCAGGGAGAACAATGCCACGGAGCCAGCACCTTCCAGGGAATCATCATGGAGACCAAACATAAACAGGGCTTGAAGAGGAAGCAGAGCTCAGCACTTGGTAGCCTGGATGGCCAGGCTGAGTGTGACATGGCCCTGTACCCTCTGGGTACTTGAGTGGGGATGTGAAGGGGCTAGAAAAGGCATTTTCCCTCTCATTTTGCCCCAGTGTGAGGGCAGGCAGCCCCATCTCCCTGCCAGGGCAAGATTGGGCCCCACACTGTGATTATCCAGCACATAATGTCACTTTTTTCCTTCCTGAACTCCAGCTTGCAATGCCTCACTGTGGTCCCCACACAGCAAGGAGCAGGTCTGCCTCCCTCTCCTTGCTGGGATGCTCCAGGAACCAAACTCAGGGAAAACTTTTCCTTCTATGCTGGTTTTCTGCCAGCTCAGCTGCCTAAACAAGGTCCCCACACTGTCACACCAGTGCTGGCACTTTTGCCCCTCACCTTCCTTGCTGTCCAGCACGGGATCCTTCAGGGCACCGGCAGCCCCGGTCTGGCCTTGCACAGGGCTCTGTGCTGGGCTGATGCCACTGCCCCCATCCACTTGGTCTTTGCCCCTCATTTCTTCCTGCCAGAGCGTGGACTTGGTGGCAGGGACCTTCTCTGCGCTGGGGATGTTGCTGCTGGTCACAGCCATCTTAGCAGGACCAGGCTCCTGGAAAGAATACGGGACACAGCAAGGTTAGAGAGTTCACCCCAGCTCCACACTCAGGGTCCCCAGGGGCTTGGCCCTGAGGTCCCACACAGTTTGGGTGCTGCCCATGATGTGTCACAGCACAACAGGGAGAGGACAGGGCTGCTCAGCCACATGTCACCGCTTTATGCTATTTTAAAACAATCCCCATCATCTCAAATGCTTGTCTTGCTAACAAGGACCTCCCAAGTCCATCAGATGATGGATAATGCCACTTTGGTGGCCATGGCCAGGCCAGCTCAGGTTCGGAGTGTGACCCAAAGAGTCAGCAGCTTTCCCAACTCCTTCCTTGGCTTTGTTTGTTAGCAGATGTTTTGCTGTTGTCATATTAAGCTTCTGCATTCGGAAATTATTTTTCTTAAAGCCACCAATAAATCAATGACAATTAACTCCCCTCCAAAGAGTCTGGATTGTGGGAAGTTTTCCAGCTGCTCGTTCCTTTTCCATGGAGCAGGGAGAACCCAGGAGTGCATGACCCAGCAGCCACAGGCTGGGGACAGGAGCTGCCAAGAGCATCTCCTCCATCCCCTTCTCCTAGCCCTGCACCTCCAAATTGGCACTCGCAGGGCTGTGCCAGGGCCACGGAGGATCTCCCAGGGAGTGGGTCCTGGCTCTGTGCTCAGCCATGACAAGCAACAAATGACCCCAAATTTAAAAAAACTCCCCTTGGAAATTTCACACCAAAGGAATGCAGTGTCGGAGGTAAACGATCCAGAGTTCACAGGCATCCTGCTCAAGGGGACCCTGCTTGAGGAGGGGGTCAGGCCAATCAACCAGGTCCCCTCCACCCTCAACCACACATTCACTGATCCAAGCCCGAAGCTAATCACCAGCTCAGGATATGTATTTTTATATCCCTTACACACACCCCCATGAAATTATTTGCAGATATGTATTTAATTAGGCAGAGATGTGGGCCAAAAAGAAGTCCGTAAGGGAGCAGAGACATTAACTCTTTGCTGCTCAGGGGTATGAACAGCTCCAAAAAGCAGCACACACCAAAATCAGCAGAACAAGCCTCCAGTTGCATGAAGTGTGTCTGGGCATGTTCTGCTTCCCTGAGCCTGCCACACCCCTGTGCAAACAGAGGACAGAG
This sequence comes from Sakesphorus luctuosus, assembly GCA_013396695.1. NCBI lineage: Eukaryota > Metazoa > Chordata > Aves > Passeriformes > Thamnophilidae > Sakesphorus > Sakesphorus luctuosus. The sequence goes on along the minus strand of VWZD01004864.1, from coordinate 149,386 downwards.
CCTCAAATCCCACATTTCAGCCCCAAACCTTGCCTCGAGTTCCCACAGGCAGCGGACAGGCACAGGCAGCCCAGTCTCTCCTGCTGACTGCACCATGGCAAAAGGTGCAAGAGAAACCTGCCCTTTTCCCCCTAAAACTGCAACCTGCTTGTAAAGCAAAGTGAAAACACCTAATTCTCCTTGTCCAAAAAATTATATTTCCTGCATTGCTCCCATCCTGGTGATTTTGCAGAGGGATGATGCAAAATGATGGGGGGAGCTGAAAAGGGCCCTGATGCCACAGGAGCGTGGTGGCTGCAACCAAGCTCTGCTCAACCACAGACAAGGAAAAACTATGTGAGAGTGAGAAATAGCAGGAATATCCACTGTTTAAATTCTTCTTTTAAAATCACTAAGGTGTTCATCCCTCCCTGAGCAGCTCTAAGACATGATCTGCTGCCAGATTAGCATGTGGCTGTCTTTAGAAAGAGATCAGCCTTTCTCCATCAGCACATGGACAGTGACCCGTACAGCAGCCAACTTCAGGAGAAGCCATTTCACAGAGCAGGATTTGGTGCTGATTTCCCCCTCAGCATCCTCTCTCCTTCCCCAGACCAGCCACCTGCATCAGTGGGATTTGGGAGACAGAGGAAAGATGCTGCTTCTGCTTTTACAGAGGCTTGAGTGACTGACACAGCACAGCATCTGTCTGGACAGCAGGTCCCACATGGAGGTTGGCTTTGCAAAGTGAATGTGGGCCTTTGTCCAGCACTACAGGACTGGGAGTGACAGGATAGTGAGGGTAGAAGGAGAGCAGCAAGCAGAATGGGGCTGGTAGTAGCCTGCCCCAAGCCAAGGTGGGCAATGTGCCATGAGGGTCCATGCTTGCCCCATCCCCAAGCACCTGGGGAGCCCGTTTGCCTGTGGGGAGCCACCATCATTCTGCAGCCACTTCCCTTATTTGGTGCTCAGGAGCTCAGATCTTGTATGGTTTCCAAGAAGCTGCCATGGCAACGAAATGTATCCCAGAATGATGTTTTTCTGGCTCTGCACCCCTTCTCCTCTCTGCCCTGTCTCCCTCCTGAACCCAGTCTGGATTTAGTGTTGTGCCAGGATGGGGTGAGCATCCCTGCCCTGCTGCATCCACTCACTGGGGTGCCCCAAATGCACCAGCCCTCTCCCTGGGGACTCAGGATAGACAACTCATAACATATCAACTCTTGGTCATGGAGAGAGGATGCATCTTCCTGAAGCATTACCAGACTCAGCGCTCAAGGGGCTGGAGGGGCTGTATGGATCCTGGCCCTTGTCAGGAGGTGACTCAGCCTGGTGTGCAAGAAGGATCATATTCCCTGTAATTGTTTCCCCCAGTGCCCAGAACACCTTGATCCAGTGGCGCGGTGGAAACTTACTCAGACAAACGCCACACAAGACCCACCCATGGCCCAGTTTGCACCAGGACTATCCTGGGAACTTCCACCAAAGGGGACCTGAAAACCAGGGCTCAGGGGAGCCCCGGTGCTGTTCCACGTCCTGGTGCCGCAGCTCAGCTCAGCTCAGCCGGAGGAGCCCTCCCAGCCGGTCCCCCATGGCAGTGGGACGTGCGCCCGGAGGTCAGGCAGCCTCAGGGACACGGCTGTTCTCAGCCCCGGCGAGGGACGAGGGCGGCCTCGGGGTCACGTTCCCCATCTGTGGGATTCTCCCCCACTCTGGCCACGTGGGAGCCCGGCAGGAACGAGTGAGTCACGGCCGGTCCCACTTTTTACCATTTATAGTCAAAGTGAGCACGAAGCCACCACCGGGTCCCTGGAGAGCCCGGCTCCGGCCCCGGAGCTCCCAGCCTGGCCCTGGCCTTTAGTATTTTCCTTTCATTCCCATTATCTCTGGGGTCATCTCAAAGGGGGTAACTGGAGTCCGATGGAATTTCATCCTGTTTCTGCTGAAATGGCCCATGAACAGCACCTCTCCCTGGTCCCCCTCGGGGACCACATGGTTTTGTGGCCCCTCCTGGGACAGTGTGTGCAGGGCCAGTGTGAAATGTGGCCCCAGAGCACTCAGGAAAGCAGCAGTGTGTCACCCTGGAAGTGATGACCAGGAATTAGTTCACATGGATCTGCTGTCCTGGCTCACCCCAGCTCTCACTCTCTACATAGGCAGCATCAGAAGTCTGGCAGAATGTTCATCTGGAGGGTTTAAAGGAATCTACCCAAGAAAAACAGCAAGGCTGTGGCCCTGAGAAAGAGGCAAGGGTCTGGGTGGCAGTGTGTGCGCCCATCTGGGGTTACCTGGGGAGTTGGGGGCTCTACCTTCCTCTTCTTCTTCTGATTCTGCTTGTTTGTCCTCGGATAGACGATCAGCATCTCCAGCCACCTGAGGGCAGAGAAAGCAGAAGGTGAGGTCTGCGCTGTGGGGAAGCACGTAGGGATGGGAGTGGTGTTGACCTGGTCAGGGTCAGTGTGGTCAACAGTACGAGAAATCAAGCAAAACAGCTCTTGGGGACAAAAAACAGGCAGGAAAGGAGGGGAGGAGGGATGACCTCAGGGTGCTTTGGCTCAAACCCCACTCACTGCAAGAGTGAGGCCACAGCCAAGGCTGACATGGGGCAGCGATTCAAGATCCTGAAAGACAGTGGAGAGGGACAGCAGGACCTTCCCCCTTTGGTGGTGCCAACACCCGCACACTGCACACAAAGTGCTTTTGTCCAAGGAAGAACAGCATGAACTTGGCATTGTGAAGTCCATCCCCTGCACAAGTTGCTTGGGGGAACCCTCCTGTGCCCTGCCACTGCAGCCTGACGACCTGCTCAGCATCTCTGGCAACTCCACAGGGGTCTGAGGACTGCTGGGAAATGCTCCTGCTTCAGATGTTCGTGTGCTTCCCTCTCCTGTTCCCCCTGCTTCGCACGCTGCTGCTGTAAAGCGTTTGGAGATGACCACATCAAGTGGGGTTTGGTTAAGCAATAAATGCCAGAAGGACGAAATGAACGTGTAACAAATTCTCCCCCAGCCAGGGAAATCTTCATGTCGTGCTGCAACTGCAAACGAAACCCGCCTGGCTCAGCCCCAGAGTGGGACTGCTCTGGGATGATTAATGCCTGCAGTCAGGAGCAAATGTGCTGCTTCAAAACCCATCGCTGGGCCAATGAGCAATAAATCAGCCCCACCTCGCTCCGCAATGCCTCTCCCTCCCGCGGCAGGCAGGACCAGCAACAAAGGCTGAGCTGCGAACTGGAGCATGGGGAGTGGGAGGAGAGAGCAGGGCATGGGGGCTGGCCATGATTTGGGGTGTAGTGACTGCTCCTGCCTTGGCTGGAGGAGAGAAGCTGGCTCCTCTGTGCTGGGATTCCACTGTGCCTCTGCATCCCAGTTCCACAGCTGCTGCAGCTCCACTGCTGTGAACAGGGTGGGGGAGGACAGGTCTGCCAGCCCAAAGTGGCTCCCAGGGAGGGAACCACTCATGCTCATGTGTCTCAGAAGAGCAGGGAGGTTTCAACACAAGATAACATGTATCTAATCAAAATCTCAAGTTCTGGGTAGAAAAATGTCTATTTCAACACATATTTGCCAAAACAGGAGGAGTTGCAACCAAAGAAAATGCTTGGAAATAGAAATCCCAATGGAAAGCGCTGACTCTGCTGCTGCCAGGGCTGGGGAAGGCAGGAGATGCCATGCCTGGGGAAGAGTGGGAAAGAGCAAGTGCTTCATTCCTTCAACTTCCTGCTCAAGTTTCAAATGTCAACAAAGTCTGGGAGGGAGGCACTGAGCACCAGGAGCCCCACGTGGGAAAGGCATACAGGTGAGCAGCAGCACCGCTGCAGTCCCTCACTCTGTGCCAGCAGCTCAGCTCTCTCACAGTTCTGCACCCTCACAGCTCCAGCTTCAACCCAAGACAGCATGTGAGTGATGGAAAATGATGTTTCTAGGTCACCATCCAACCCCTGGACTTGGGAAATCTACCCTGATTTGCTCATTTTAGTGGCCTAATCTTCAGTGTTTCTTAGCCACTGCAGCTCAGTAGTGGCACCCCTGTGAGCAATGATACTTTAATCATCCTTGCAGGTCAGATGGGACTGGGGAGTGGGCTGCATCCAGCCCAGAATTCCATGTCTGCCCAGGGATGCAGGAGGCTAAAAGCACCATGAGGTCACTCCAGCACCCACCAGGACCAGCCTGGGTATGCACTGCCACAGCACCCAACCCTGGACAATGTCCAACTCACCCTCCTCTTCCTCCCAGCAAATGGAAGAGCTCAGCAGTGACTCAGCTCTGGATCTGAACTCACCCACTGATGATCTCCTTGTTCTCTGCCCGGATGAAGTGCTCCTTCTCTGGCGTCAGGATGCACAGGGAGAACTTCTGCCCTGTCCGGCTCTCCCCATCCACCACATCTGTGCACTGGTTCATGTTGATGGTGCCCTGCGGGAGGGTCGTCGGCTGCAAGAGGAAAGAGAAAGGAATATTGTTTAAGGACAGAAGAGCAGAGGAGTGCAGAGTGGAGCCCTAAAACCTCTCCTGGTGGACACCAGGATCCTACACACTGAGATGCTTTGCCCACAAGTACCCAGACCCATCCATATGCTGTGCCAGCACACAGCAAAGCCCTGTGCCACACATCTGGGCAGGTAGGAGTCCTGCCAGCACAGTCTGGTCCACTGCTGCCAGCAAGACACTTCTACACCAAATATCCAGGGAAGGGTGGCTGCCCCACTGTAGCACAGGGACCCCAAGGAAAGGCATCAACTGTCCAGCTTTGGGTCTGCAGCTGTGAACCATCTTGGGTGGTGGGGTGGCACCTGGGGACACAGTGGCAAAGTAACAAGGTCCCACTGCTCTTACCACAGGATGGGCTCAGGGACAGACAGACAAAGACACACATGCCAGGTTTTTTTCCATTAAAACTAAAAAAACCCCATGAATTTTGCCAGGGAACAACCGCAGCATGGAGAGCACCGTATTTGTCTGGTGGGTTCTGTGAACACAGTACCACCTCTAGGCCCCCTTACTCCAAGCAAATCCAGTAAAGTGGGACAGGCGGTGGCCCCTGTGGCCTGAGAGGATGTGGAGGGACACCCAGAGGGGTGTCAGCACTGACAAGAGCTGACAGGTCCATCTGGAGCAGCGCTGGCTCATCCGATTACAACGTGGCCACCCGCTCCTGGTGCGTAGCACCTGCACCCTCCCTCCCTGAGCACTGAAGCCACGGCTCCCCCATTCCCAGCCTGCCTGTCCCCACTAGGCTTGGTGACACTGGGGTCCCTCCAGCATTCCAGAGCAAACCTGCATCTGGGGCATAAATGACTGAGGGAGGGACGCCTCCAAGCCGCCAGTGACACAGAAGGAGGACCCAAAACAGCCCATGGCCACCTTCTCACCCTACCAAAGCTTCCTTGTGCCCTCCAGATGGCCAGGCCAACAAGAGACGGATTTTTGGCAGATGCTGTTAAGATTTTTACCATGGAAACCAGCTCCCCTACCAGCAAAACCCCTCCAAGAGCAGCCTGCACCATGCAAAGAAGGGGTGACTGGGAAGAGCTCAATGGCCCCAGCCTACAATCCCAGGAAACTGAGATCAGTCCCCCAAAACCCCCAGTGTACCCATCTGTGGGCAGTGGGGAAAAAAACCTTTTCCCCAGGAAAAGGACCCTTCCTGCAGCTGCATCCCTGGGTGGGAGCATCCTTTGACAGCTCAGGGGTGGCACGGAGCCATCACGGGTGCTGCAGCAAATGTGTACACAAATGAGACCAGTTGTACATCAGGGACATCAAAACCTTCTCTTTCCTTCTGTGGAAATCAGCATCCACAGACCCCATGGATGGAATCCAGACCCCCAGCCCAGCGCATGCACAGCCGCCCACCCTGCACCGCCGTGGGTACTCAGCTCCTAAGAAGATTTTTTTGTCTTAGAAAACAAAAATAAAACCCTGCTTTCCGGGAGCTATAAAAACCCAACGGAAAAACTTTCTCCTGTTCCAAGTGGAGCCTTAGAATCGTTTTTGTCTTGCTGGCCTTTGGCACAGCCAAGGCCTCCCTCCAGGACTGTAAGGTCTGGGTCCAACCTCCTTCCCCACCCAGAGCAGCTTTGCACCAGGGAATGCAATCAGGACAGGATGAAAAGGGGATGAGGAGGAGGGTGGGAGTCCTAGTCCCTTAGGAATGCCCTGGACCACTTAGTGCCTCTTGCCACAGGCATCCCTTTGGCTCCCTGTAAGGCCCTGCAGGGATTTGACAGGGAGCTGGCACAGAAGGAGAGGAAGAGACGAAACCTGCCTGCTCTCCTCCCTCTTTAACCCCACGGCAGCGTTCAGGGCGGCTTCCCTTGGAGCTCACACTCCGCCCTGACCAAAGCGTGCCAGGAGCGGAGGAGCCGGTTTGGGGCTGCCCCACAGCCAGGCTGGCCCTGCAAAGTGGTTTTGCCACTCACCCCTCCTTGTGAGGATGAATGTTGGCATCTTGCACAGCCTGACACAGGGGTTCTCATCCACCCCTGCACCTCTGAGGCAGGATGTCAAGAAAGGGTTGGGAGCAAAGCTAGGACTGACTCTCTGGCACCTGTGGCACCAGGGATGAACCCACCATCCCATAGCAGCCCCCATGCACCCCTGCACCTCCCAGCAGCAGATGAAACCTGATGGACCAGCAGCCTTGCTTGCTCGGGATGTAAATTCCTTTACACCATTTATTTCCTTCCTTGGAGGCAGCACAGGCACTTTGAAGTGAAATGCAAATGGTGCTCTGTGTGTACGCACACACACAAACCCCACCGAGGAAAAGGAGGGGGCTCAGATCCTTTCTCTGCCTCTGAGCATCTGATTCTGTACTGGGGGGTTTCTCAAGGCTGGGCATCTCAGGAGAAGGATGAGCAGAGCTGGTCCCTGAGCTAGTCCAAGGCCAGGGAAGGTCTGCATAGCTCCAGTACTTGGAATAAATACATACAGAAGCAGGGAGGTGTTATATGGCAGAGACGCCAAAACAACAATCAAAACAACAACAACAAGGCTGGGACTTCAACCAGCCCTTTGAAGAGCAGATACTTTGATACAAGGCTGAACCCAGCATCAGACCCCGGGGTGGCTTCATGTCTGGCTGAGCCAGGAGTGGACACTCAGGCTCAGCTTCTGCTCCAGCTGCTGCCAGTCCCCAGCTCAGGGACAGCCCTGTCCCCAGGTGCTGGCTCTGCTTTTGCCACTTCCCACACAGCTTCTCCAGAACTGGATCTGGTGCCTAGGTGTGTCATTTAACTGGGAAAAAAGTGGAAGCACAGCAGGGTGCACCTCTGGAACGAGAGAGGACACCATTATGGGCACCACCACCAGCTCTCCTTGGTGTCACCGACCACCTCTGGTCCAGTCAGTGGAGCGGTCCCTGCCTGTCACTGGCACAGGGAGGGGAGCACTTGCACCACATGAGCAGCTACAGCTCTCCACACTGCCAGTACCAGCAGAGCAACTGGAGTCAAGAAACAATTGCGTTGCTATTTTCCTCTGGAATGACAGATCCCTATTGACACACACACGTGCTCGCAGTGTCCCTCTCCACAACACACAAAGCCTATAGTACGCCCTCCTCCTCCTCCTCTCCCTCCCCGGGTGCCCAGGACATGAGTCACGCCATGCTCTCCACATCAACAATCCCAGAAACCTCCAGATGAGATGCAGGGACCTTTGGATGGATGCTCGTAGGATGCAGAGCCCAACAACTGCAGCAGCCCCCTCTTTGGGCACTGGAACAGGGGGAAAGAAAGAACAGGGACCTCTTAGAGGCCCAAAGGCAAAAAGCCCAAGCAGGATATTACTGCATCCTCCTGTACAGTGCTGAATGCCCCATGAGTGATGAACTCCCAGGTGCAATGGCTGCTGCTGAAAGTAAACAGGGTTTATCTGTAAGTCCCTAATTTCCATATGGTTTTGCAGGGTTGACGTAGAAAACCAGGATTATTTAGATTCAGAAATCTCAGAATTTTCTCCAAGTACCTTCCCTGCCATTTCTAACACATGTGGATCACAGAAGCTCAATACAAAAACAAGGGAGCTTTGCTCAGCAGCTGTACACAGGATGTTTTGCAGCAGGTAACCTCATGGTCAAGCTCCCAAGGAGTGGCTCTGCCACAGCCTCAGTGGGACACGGCCGATGCCCACACCATTCTCTGGGCTCATTACACAACGTGGGTTGACAAAATCTGGAACACAACCTTTAAAGAAAGGCGATGGGGCAGGGGGAGGAGGAAGCCAAACAAAAGGGACATTTTACTTTCTGCCAAGAACCAGTAGGGGAAGAGAAAAGAAAAAAAACCCCACAACCATTTGTCTATGCTGCATGGCAGGGTGGTTGCCTTGGCACCGGGGCCTGGCTGTCCCGGGGGGAGATCACGCTCTGCTGTCCCGCTCCACTGAGACGGGCTCAGGCTCTGGCTGGCTCTGCCCTGGCTCCCAGCGCTGCCCTGGAGCAGCAGCGAGCCTGTGGCGCCTGGGGAAGAGACATCCACACATCCACGCTGCCTCCATAAATTCGTCTTGACAAATGTTAATTCTCCGAGCTAAAATATTCATGAGGGCGGCTGCCGAGTGCGCTGCTCACTCGCAGCACTGCAGCCAGCAGCTCCTGTGTCTGCTGAAAGCTGCACCCATTCCAGGGCCCAGGCTCAGCTGGGCACGGTGCTTGAGGAGGGATGCAAGCAGGATCTCAGCTGGGCTGTGGCATGGGAGGGAGCAAGACTCTGCTGTCCCACGGCCATGGGAACATCTGGGCAACATGGAGACAACTGTGGCTTGGGCAAGGGCAGTGGGACAGGCAGGTCCTGGCAGCAGCACAGCACTGGGAACCCAAACCAGAGCTGCATCCACCATTCCTGCCCAAAGGCCATCAAAAAAGTACCAACTCCTTGAAAACTCATAGAAACACAGAAACATTAAGCTTGGAAAAGACCTCTAAGACCACTGAGTCCAACCATTAACCCAGGGCACTACCAGCTCCACCACTAAACCATGTCCCTAAGCACCACATTTACATGTTTTTTGAACACTTCCAGGAATGGTGACTCCACTACTACCCTGAACAGCCTGTTCCAACACCTGACTACCCTTTCAGTGAATAAATTTTTCCTAATATCAAAGCTAAATCTCCTCTGGAGCAACTCGAGGCTGTTGCCTCTTTGTCCTGTCTTGCTACCTGGAAGAAGAGACTAACCCCTACCTGGCTACAACCTCCCTTCAGGTAGTTGTAGAAGATCCCTCTCCAGCCATGCCAGGCTATGCATGGCCTCTCAAATTCCAGCTGGGGATGCACCTCCCAGACCCCAGCAGAGGATGCACTGTGGAGGCACCGGGCTGGCTCTGGTGTGCCCTGAGCTGCCCAGGCGCCGGGCGAGCATGGCTGGCACAGCAGCAGGGCTCTAATGAGCCTTTTAGGCTTCCTGCCACCAGGCACGAGGCTATCGATACAACCCCAGTGCGGCCAGAGCGCTGCAGTGGGAAGATTTTGTTACACTTATAGATCAGCTGGCAGGCTGAACATCCTGGATTTATTAAATTAGACAAAGGCTCTTGAAAATTACCTCTGCAGGCTCTGCAAAAGGATGGACTGGAGCAGTCACCCATCAAAGGGCAGCAGAAGGATGTGCTCCTCCATTCCCATGGCAGCTCTGCTCTACCAGTGCCATCCAAGCCATAGGCAGCAATCTTTTCCTGGCCACCTGTGCATACCCTTTCCATCTGCAACCTTCCTGTATCAGCATCTACTGCTCAGTGAAGCCACTGGGAACCTCCAGCTTGCTCAGGCCATGCACCAGGCAATGGAAAAGGAGATTTCTTCCTCTGGCAAGGGAATCATAGAATAATGGAATCACTAGAAAAGACCTCTTAAGATCATCAATTGCAACTGTCAATCCATCACCCCACCATGCTCACTATTGAATCATGTCCTCAAGCAGATGGGATGGCTTAACAAGTGCCACACACGCCTGTCTCTGCATGCCAGGCCCTGAAGAGCACTCCTGAGCCTCCACCAGGACATAAAACAACATCAGCTCCACTTCTGCCAGCAGGAAGGAATTTTCTTCCTGGGAGCAGTTTGAGAAGGGGGTGAAGTGCAGGGGCTGGGCAGGAGAGTTCAGCCAGGGGCCGCTTTTAAGCAGAGTCGGTGTTTATGTCCACAGACAGCGAGTCTAAACACTGTGTGAGGCCGAGAGCTGCCTGCGAACTGGCTGGGAGCACCCTCAGGCTCCTCTCCCACCCAGTGCCACCTCAGCCAGGCACAGGCAGCTCCCATCCCAGGGGTGCCCAGACAGCAAGTTTGGGGCCACACATCCCATCTGTAGCTCCATCCCCACAGGCACCCATCCGGAAAGCGGGTGCTGGGGCAGAGCAAGCCTGGCCGGGGCTGTGCGGAGGCTGCAGTCGGCTTGTCTTGGCCTTATAAGGCTATTTTCGCACTACTCTTGCAGCTCCCAGCTGCTCCCCACTCCAAAGCAGGGTCGGAGCTGGCAGCCAGAGCCTAGCCTGCCTCCTTCCTGTTAACCTCTTTCCTGCTGAACAGCCTCCGAGGGGTCCATGCATGATGGGAATGGCCGTATCCTGTCCTGGCACAGCTGCCCCAGCCAGGCAGGGAGGGTCAGCAAATCCAGTGGTGGTCACCAAGTGGGTTCAACCTCCCTCAGAACAGGGGTCTGATCCTCAGAAGTGCTGCCAAATCCAGGGAGCCCTTCACGGAAGCTTGCACCCATGGACACGCACACTCCACATCCAATGCCGCTGGAAGGGAAGAGGGATGGAGATCCAGAGAACACTGGCACCGTGATGGAAACGAGAGCAAGGCCCCATTAGGATGGGGGTCGAGAGGCTGCTCTGAGCTGTCATCCCGTCTGTTTGGGGACCAAAGCAAAAGCCAAGCATCACACAAAGAGCTTGGAGCATCCACTCAACCCCTTTCCCAGCTCTTTGGGGAGCAAAGCAGAAGCCCAGCATTGCAGAGACACCTGACAGCCTGCAATGCCAGACACCATCTCACAGCCCTGCAAAGCAAAGAGCTACTCTTTTCTCTTGCTCTCTGGGAGTTAGATGCCATTTAAAATGCAAAATGTCCTCCCCCCTACTCGGAGGAGGGTGGGAGGAATACATGATAACAGATCCGACCCCATCTGCTCGCAGCTTGCCAGCGTGGCATCTTCCCCGCTCCTCGACGCACAGGCTCAACAGCCAAAGGGGAAGCAAATATCTGCAGCCTTCCAGGGAGTTGTCATGGTAATCAGCCCGATGGCAAAAACCCGGCGAGACCACGCACCAGGACGGTAAACGCGGGAGGGACGAGAGCAGGGATTACAGCGGGAGAGTTGCCTGGAGAGGGAAATGCAGTTGTTTGGGGGTGGGAAGAAAAAACGGGCTTCATTTGCATCTTGATATTTGAATTTTAAATTGCACTGTTCCAAATTGGCCTTGTCAACTTTATCCTCCACCCCCTCAGTGTAGGAGACAAGTCCCAGGTGGTCGCTGCACTGCGCTGCCAGGCTCACATGTGCAGGAGATCACCACCACCTCCAGGAACGCCGGCTCGCACGTCCCTCTCCAAGAGCAAAGGGCTTCACCCAACACCAGAAACCACATCCCCAGAAGGTCACCCCCACACAGAGATGGTAATACACACAGGGATGCCAGTTTTGGAAACAGCTCAGGAGGTAGAAAGCTGGGATTGAGGCAGGATGGCTTCCACCTGTGTTGGCCAGCCCTGTCCCACCACAGCTGGATCTGGATTTCTGCTTCATGGGGGTGAGGGAAACATGACCACAGTAAGGGTCATCCAAGGAAAGCAGCAAATTAAATCAATGAAATCCCTGTACCTCCCTAAGTGAATCCATCTTGCCTCCAAGCTAGAAGGGAAGGAGGGACAGGTCTCCAGCCATTCCACAACCTCTCCTGCAAATGCAACTGAGCCGAGGAATCAGAGCAAATACACAGCGACAGACTGAGCCATCAGCACCATCACAGCTGTGTGAAGCCACCTCCGACAGCTGCTGCCTGCAGTTCTGGGTAATTTAAGGCCCTGCCCTGCCCTGATGCTGTGGTGGGGTTTCCCACCTTCCCCACAATACAGCATCTTGTACCAACCCTCAACAACTGCAGGGGAGGAGAGGACAACCCTGGAGATCAGAACACCAGACCCACCAGAGGCTCGGGCAACTCCCACGGGTGCAGATGCTTCAGTGGAAGTTCTTGAATCCAGCCAAATTAGTCTGGAAATCTCATTACTCCCCAGTGCTGCTCTTACGAGCTTTGCAGAGCTTCCTGCTGGGCTGGGAATACCAGGCAGCCGAGCTCCCAGGGTGCTTGGGGGTCTGCAGCTGGAGGTGTGAGGGCCAACCCAAGCAGAAGAGGTGGGGTTGGGTTGGCCAAACAAGCAGCAGCCACATCCTGCACCCCACCCCTCGCACCTACAGAAAACCCCATACCTGCTCTGCGTTGCTTCCAGCAGCTTCCACACTAGCTCTGAAGACCTTTCCAAAAGTCCAGGCGACAGCTGGAGAGTTGTGTCCAAACTTTGACTACTGGCCATCCAACTGATTGGCACAAAATGGGAGGCCTTTGGGCCAGTTCCAAGAAGAAAAGCTCCCAACAGGCACACACAGCTGTTGTATGGCAAGGAGACCACCCAGCAACGACTCGAGCTGGGCTTTGCTGCCATGTGCAAGGTGTGGTGAAGGTGCTGATGCAGATGGCAGAGAGCTGTCCTGGCCAGGCAAGGCACCACCAGGTTCAAAGGCAAGTGGCAGCTGGGGCAATATGTGCTTTAAACCCCCGGGAAAAAATGGGGACACATCAGACTACTGGAGCTGTTGCCATGTCCCAGGGGAGCAGTGTTTTCTCCCTAAACTTGCTGCTCACATCTGGCTCCTGTACTTGCAGAGGAGTTGAGGGAGAGGAGGGAGTTCATAGCTGGGAACTGCTCCCAGGAGCACTCTGCTACCTCTCCTTTGGGTGCAGCCATCAGACCCCGGCAGAAGAGCAATCTGGGGCTGATGCATCCAAGGAGGATGAGCCCAAGAGGGTTTCTCCAACCCCCATGCATGGGATGACAGACTTTACCCCGCCCAGCATTGGTCTGTACACAGCATTAACCACCCAGACAAGCCAAGCGTCCCCTCCCTCCACACATCTGCTCCATCCATAATCCCCACTGCCCCTCCCCTAATGGGAAAGCAGCCAGGAAAGTGAACCAAAACTCTAATTATATCCCAGTAGCTCCCCAGCACCCTGGTGATCCCTGTGACTTTATCAGTGTGATCACAACACGGCTGAAGAAATGAGGAGGAAAGGGCCAAGGCTGGGTGTGCTCCAAAACCACACCTTTTCTCCCCAGCCACAGCATCACAACAGGTGGAAATCCCATATAAGCTCAGGATGTTGCAGGGACACTTCTAAATTCACCCTGTGGGTCTGCCCTCTCTGCCCAGGGGTCTCGTCACCCACAGCAAAGGGAACTGGGAGGAGAGTGGTGACAACCATGGGCCACAGTGGGAGAGCAGCCACGGCCTTGCTGCAGGTTCCCAGGGCACTGTTTGGCCATAAAATCATGGAGATGCACAGCTATGGCACCTAAAGCCACGGCACCCAAGGCATGGGGCGTGCAAGAGTGAGGAACCCCAGGATCACATGAAAAATCACATAATGGTTTGCATTGGAAGGGACCTAAAAGACCATCTCATTCCATCTCCTGCCATGGGCAGGGACACCTTTCACTATTCCAGGTTGCTCCAAGCCCTGTCCAATCTGGCCTTGAACACATCCAGGGATGGGGCAGCCTCAGCTTCTCTGGACAACCTGTGCCAGAGCCTCATAGGGAAGAATTTCTTGCCTGCAGCCCCATGGCAAGGGGTGACACGACAGCAGACACAAGGCATGACTGTGGGGTTCATGCCACAGGAAAACATGGGAAAAAACCCTCCATGGTACATGGGATGTTCCCAGCTCTCCCCAGCCTCTGGAGCCCCCCAAGCCCCACACACAGCACCTCTGCCCAAGGAACCTGCTCTCCCATAAACAGAGAAAAGGTCTCGGAGGAGCTGAGCTGCCTGTGGCAGGTGGAAGGGTACAAGCCTGTTAACACACACTCCAACAAATCAGCTCCTGGATTGGACTCTGTGGGAAGGAGGTGAAGGGTAAAAGCAAAGCTGCTGCACATGTGATTTACCTACGTTAATTTTAACTTCCAGCAAAGCTGTCTGGCTGTTTTATCTTGTTGCCTACTTGCAGTCAGACTGCAGTGACTGCAGGGAAGAGTCTTCCATAGCTTTGAAGGAACAGGCCAAACAAAAAAGGTCTTACAAAACATGTATTACCACAAGCACATTCACATGCTGTTACCTGGTCCAGCAGGAAGGAAAAACAGTGTTTTGATGGCATTTTTTTCTACCTTTTCATCTTGTAGCCCATGAGAACTCAGTGAGCAAGAGTAATGACCAAACCTGCCTGGAAATCCTCATTTTTCACCAAAAATGCCTCAAAACAACACAGACAAAAGAGGTAAGACTCCAGCAAAAACCCTGAGAAAAGCCGTTTACAAAACCTCACTGAAGACCTCAGCTTGTCTCCATGCAAGTTTTAACCTGACAACGTCCCTTTCACAGACTCCAAACCTGATGAATAATTCATGTCTGGGATAAAGCAGAAATATCATATTCACCAATGCTTACCTAACAGAGGAACAAGGACTGCAAATAAGTAATTTATTAACCCCAAACCGTGTTGCTGCTTGAACAGAGGGCACACCTTGGCTTTTGGCCCCAAAAAACATCAGTGGAAAAAAATGACTCTTGAGCTGTGGCAAGAGCCTGCCAGGGGCTGGCTGAGACCACTCACTCTCATCACACCTTCAGCACAAAACATGCCCAGGTGCCAGTGAGTGGAACCCTCCAGAGGAAGGCTGGGAGATGACGCCCTCCTTCCTCTTCCTCCTCCTCCTCCTCCTCCTCCTCCTCGGGGGTCACAGCCGCCCCTTCTCCGGCGGTGGGAAGCCCACAACCCCGACAGCTCCAGCCGCTTTCTCAGGCATTCCAAAATTTGGCCAGAGTCCCTTTTTGCAGCACACCCCCCTCCTCGGCTGGACTGCTGCCTAATTGCGTATTTATTTATTTCTGCATTTTCCCAGCTCCTCGCACACACTGGCGCAGGGTGGGGGGAAGCCAAGGCCGGCTCCCAACATGGACCCAAAAAACCATAAAGAAAAAAAACCAGGGCAGTGCAGCTCCCCACATTCCCTGGAGGCTGGGAGGAAGCTGGGAAGCGCAGGGCTGGCTGGGAAAGGGGTGGGAGTGGGGGGCAGGAAGGGGGGACGCCGGCGGCATCGCCCACCCCCTTTGCTTTGTGCGCGCTTGGGGAAATTAAAAATAGCTGCGTCCAAAGAGTGGCTGCAAGCGCCACAAAGAGCGTGTTGAGCAGAGGCAGCTGCAAGCTATTTGCTGCCCCTGGTAATCAGCATCTCGGCTTGCAGAGCCCCTCTGGCCCCCCCAGCCCCTTCCTCCGCTGCCAGAAGCTGCCGCTGCCTTTCTCCAACCCACGTATGTCATGTCAACAATCAATGAATGCAGGATCTCTGCCGGGGAAGAAAGGGGCAATGCGCTTTGATTTTTGGAGCAGCTTTGTTGCCTTGTTCCATTCACGTCCTTGTCCTCCTCTCTGAGCTGTCACTGAGCGTTTTGCAGCACTGAATCCCATCAGGCAATGCCAGGATATCCCCCCCATGCCACCCAGCAGGGATGGGATCCTCAGCAGGAACAGGGACTGGGATGCTGCTTCTTCCAGAGAATCCTTTAAGCAGAGGGAAAAGGGATGCAATTGCCCAGCATTAACTAACCTGTAGCCCACTGGTGGTCCTCGCCAACCTCATCTGGTAGCCCACGACAGGGCTGGAAAGAATTAAACCCAACCTCATCCTGTCACCACAGGTGGCAGGTTCAAGGCCATGCCACAGGCACCTCGTTTCACACGCCCTTCCCAGCACCAAGCAGCAGCAGGGCACAAGAACTGTGGTTCTGTTGGTTCCTTGGGTGGTTTGGTCGCTCCTGTCCCTGCAGACTGGCATGACCACACAGGGACTGGAGGATGCTTGGGAGCCCAGCATTGCTCTGGCTTGGAGAGAGCTGGGATCAGGCACTCACTTCCTCTGCTGCTGGGGGACCACAGGGCTCATTGTGACAGTAACTGTGCTCAGCCTTAGCTGTGTCATTTCACTGCCAGCCCTGACACCTTTGCTGGCAAGTGCCATCAGAGTTTGATTCCCACAGTAAATCACGATCTTTCCCTCACCAAGAGCCCACAGCCAGGCTGAAGCCCACAGGTATGGAGCTCAGGTTTCCAGAAGTCATAAAAAAACTCCAGCTGCTGCAAGTGCTTGTTTCACTCTGCCTCCCATGAACAAGATAAATGCAAGTTGAACTCCAACTCACTTCCCTTGCTGCTCTGACACACGTCTTCTACACAAATGTCTTTGCTAGGTCTCAAGAGACAAGGAGCAGGGAAAAAGCAGAAGGATGGAGCCACTTAAACCTGTCCTTGCTGCTCAGCCTAAGAGCAATTCCAGCTTTGCAGCTCATCCTGCAGAAGACAATAGGGGCTGTGTTGTTTCCAGCAAGGAAGCACCTGGGCCAGGTCATCAAAGCAGCTTGTTGTTAGGAGGTCACTGGCTGTATCAAGCTCTCCCAGCTCTGCTTTCATCCTCTTGCTGCCTGTTAACTCCCAAACCTCCCACCATGGACTGCTTCACACTGAGGCGTCTCCTGAGCGGGTCCTGCCAGCACCAAACACCCTTCCTGGGGTGCTTAGATGTGGACATGAGTATTCTCCACAGCTCACAATAAACCCAGGGACTACTGGGGCCCCAGTGATGGTCCCTGGTCATCACTGGTCACCAGGACTGGTGTTGGAGCCATCCCTAGACGAGGCCTTCCCTGTTCCCTCAGCCTCCACAAACTGCCCTTCTCCAGCTCAGCAGTTTTACCTTCCCAAACACACTAAGCCAAGCTAGAAGAGGTAAAACAGAAGAGGGCACAGTAGGGTAGGAACGATTCATGCAGGAGCCCACATGTTTTTGACAACAGGACACATCTTCAGCAGCACCTGGGGCCAGACACTTTGAGCAAAAACAAATGGAAAGACATGAACCCCCAAGTCACCATTACAGGATCCCCACACCCAACCCCAGTAATGACACTTGGATCACCATCAAGCAAGACATTAATATAAAACCACAAATGAAGATCTGTGTATCCTCCTCCCACCCCCTTTAAGGCTGCCTGGTCCTGGCTTCTGCAGAGTCCTGGGGAATGAGTTCCCAGGGCTCCCTGTAGATTCATGGATTTTTTTCCCCCCAAAATTAGTATTGAAAATTAAACATAACAAATCCATCAAAGATTTCTGAGTGCTGTTCAGAGTCATCAGCACTTGTGCTGTCTCTCTTTCAGAACAGTGACAAGAATGTGGTTTGTCCCTTCTCCCTTCACTCTGACTTCAGGTGTCCCTTTCCTGCCCAGCTCCCCTGGAGGAGAGAAGATCCCTGCTAACCAATTATTCCAATCATTTCCTTATTGCTCCTGTATCATCTCTGAGATATGCAATAAACATCCCAGCTAAAACCTACTTACAGATCATCATCCACCTTTCAGGACCCACCCTGACTTGATCAGACCCAGTCTTGGAAAAAAATTGGGATGGGGTCCCTGCTGCTGCCTGAGCCTGGCACAGTCACTCCACTCCAGCCTTTCTGTCTCAGCTTGCTTTAAATTTCAAACAAGCCTTGATTCAAGCCAAAAGCTTTTTACGCTAAACAGAAACTGAAAGTCTTGATCTGGCAAACAGAGGCACTGGTAAAATTATGTCCATGGGGGGGAAATGGTGGGGACAAGAGGAATAGGGTTTGTAAAACCTGGTGCTCCCACAGAGGAGGGGGCAGGGAGAGTTTGGAAACACTTAGATGGCAAAACCTGTGCAAAAAGTAAGGACAGGGAGGCCAGGATGTTTAAGGTCCGTTTTTAATCCCTGCCAATGAATTTCCATTCTGTGCCAAAACTGAAATAAACTGCTTTGATCTGAAAAGGAGGAGAAAAACACACATACGGCTTCTTGGCTTCTTAAAACAATACAGATGACAAAGGAGGGAACTACGATAAAACTTAACGCGCCACAGCTCTGCTGACAGTGACGTTTTAAAATGCCCTTTTCCTCTAAATAAAGAGGAATTTGGAGGGAGTCAATTAGGAAACAATTACACAGGTCTGTGGATCACAGCATCACTGAGCACACACCCCTCCCTCCCTCTGATCCCCCTCCAGCAGCCACCAATGCTTATATCTGCCTCCTTTTTTAACCATTTATCAATTCCTTGGTTTCCATGGCCAGGAGCAGGGCCTGGGGCCGAGCAGGGCTCCAGATGTGACCTGGCAGCCCCCTGCATGATACCAGACCTCCCACCTCTGAGCTGGCCTCTCTTCTCCTATTTATACACCCATCCCAGGGGTCCCAGTGCTTCCCTAACCATTCCCAGATGCCAGGCTGGCCTCACTCTTCATCTCACCCCACTCCCATCAGCTCCCAGCTCCCTCCTGACCTCCTTCCCTGCCATCACAGGCTGGACCAGGGATGCCTGTTCCATTGTACTAAGGTTAATGGTGTTATGATCTGTCTGAATTCCTTATTTAGGAGCTGGACCACCATGCTGTGAGCCTGGGAAGGGTCTGCAATGCTGCCACAGAGGACACAACCCCCAGCCCCAGCAAACTCATCCTTTTAGACCCCTCCCCAATTTCAGAAAGCAACTTGACTCCAGCAAATAAGGGGCAGTGGTAGAATCAGGGCTCACAGCCCATCCTCATGCTTCACCACACTGAAAGGTGTCAGACACGGAGCAAGGCCAGTTTGCTGGGAGAAGGATATGTCATGCCCATGGATGCTCCTCCTGTGGGGAAACTAGAAAAGCCCATCCATAAGATGTTCTCACCCCGGCATTAGTTATCCTCAACATCTGTAAGTTTGAGATGCTCCCAGGTGAGCCTGAATTTTGTCCTGCTTTCAAACCAGCAAATGCACAAAGGAAAAAAACCCAAAATTAACAGTCTCAGGCAGACTGAAAGGAGGCCTGGAGTGACAGGAGAATACCTCCAGGAAGATGCAAAATGTCAGAATAGTATAAATCCCAGCTCAAGAGAAATGGCACAGGGGTAAACTGAGGCACAGAGACATGTAATGAGTAATTAACAAGCTGGGCTGGAGACCTAAATCCTGTCCTCTGACTTGCTCTAGCCACAGGGCTGGAGCCATCCCCAGGCAGTGATGAGGCCATGGGCTCACGTGCAGGTCCAGGGAGGGATTGGGCAGCGCTCTCCATCCCTACAAAACCCCTCCTGCCTCTCCACTATGTTCCCACGCAGCAGGGCTCTATTTATAGAGACCTCGACCGCTAATTATAGATCACAGCAATCAAAACAAAAGGAGGCAAAAGCTCTGCACTTGCCACTCACTGGCTCTGTCCCCTTAGCCTGGCCCTGTTCTTGTGGCAGCTCCCACATCCCAGCCAAACCCTCCAAACCACCCCAGCACGGCAGTGCCGGGCTGCTCTCCCATGGCAGCAGCCACAGTGGTTTCGCTGGGGACCACAGGGTGTTTTACCAGGAGAACTGAAACTTGGACACTCACAACACAGCAGCTCAATCCCAAGCCTCTCCCCAACTTCCTGTCACCCTCCTGCCTTCCCTCAATGGAAGCACGGCTTTCCCATCCTCCACTGCTGCAGAGAAACATCAACCCCCAGCATGAAGGTTTATCAAACAGCAGGACAAGCCAGTGCTGAGGGGTAATTGCAGGGGTTCAGCATGGGAAGGCATCCGTGAGTGATCACACAACCTCTGCATCCACCCGGGGCTGGGAGGCAGGAATTTCTGCACGTCTGAGCAGGCTCAGCTTAGCCAGGGCTCGGCAGGGCTGGGAACGGCTGCTGGCACACACCTCGTGGAGGGGAAGGGGGTGGGATCTGCTTGGCATTCCCAGCGGGAGCAGAACACCTCAGGGAAATAATCAGTGTCACCCAGCAATACCCAAGGTGCTGGGGCACAGGGCTGGCTCCTCACATCCCCCACAACCTGACCTGAATGCCACCAGTCCCCCTCAGTGACCCCCAATACTCAGCCATCACAGCCTGATGCTGTGGGGGGGTGACTGTGGGTCTCAAATAGCAGGCAACACCTTCAGCAGAGCTGGTGCAGGCAGCAGCACAGATCCCACACAGGGATGTGCTCCACAGAAAGGTCAGGAGAGTATTTTTACACCATGAGGAGGAAAGATCCGTGACTGCCTCCTTCAGCTGTGATGACTCTCTGCCCTCCTGACGGCCTCCAATGGCAGCACAAAGGGCCACAGGGGCAGTGAGTCCAGGTGCCAGCACTGTGGTATGTCACCCTGTCCATGACACCATCCCACACTGCATATGTGCACATTCCCTTTTTGTTTGTATTTTTCCACTTTCTCCTTTCTCAAGGGGAAAAGCCCAAGAGGTGCCTGGAGAACCACAGGATGCTCCCAACTGTCCTCTGCGTGTACTCTGGCAATGTTCCCAAATGGTGTACAAGGCTGGAGCACTGCCTGGGTGCTTCTGCCCAGAGGCAGGAGAACGTGGGGCAGTCAATCTCCTCAGCATGTAAAGAGGCAAAACAATATTCCAGGCTGTGTTTCCCAGCATCCTTTCACGTCCACCTCACACTGGGGCATCTCCTTGCTCCAGGCAGACACAAACCACTCTGCTGTCACAGTTAGAACAGGAAACACCAGCCTAGTGCAGAGCCAGGTTGCTGACACTGAAAATGTATTAAAGCCTCCCCCGCTCCTACGGAAGACATTTAAATTATTTAGGGCACTTGGACCAACCCCAAGTGAAAATACAAACAAACACACAGGCATGAAATCTGAGCCACACTTGCCATGCTTCCCCATCCCACGATGCCCTCGCAGGAGGCACTGGAGGAGGACCAAGGCATGCTAACCTAGCAGGGAGCCTCCCCACCACAGAAATAGGTTCCTGTGTGTCCCTGTCCCACAGGTACACTGTGCTTCCTGAGCCTCCTGCTCAGGTGGGTTTCAGCACATGAGTGCACACCGAGCCAACACGCTCAACCTTGGGCACCTTCCCACAGGCTTGCTGTAAGCCAGGAGGATAAATCAGCAGCCTGGGGTGGTCATGGCAGGATTGACATGCTGGGTTCTTCAGCCCCCAGTCTGCAGCTCCCTGTGAAGGGGTTTCCCCTCCTTTGATCCCCACTCTGTGTCTTTCCAATGGCAGCAGTGCTGGTGGCACACCACAGCTCTGAGGCAGGCAAGCAGTGGGAAGGCATTCCAGCTGACCTACTTTCCATGGGCATCACTAAGCAGGGCCTCCTTCCCGGACACTGCCAAGGTGATTCACCACCACCAAAACTCAGCTGGCACTGAGGAACAGCACAGGAAGGAGGGGGGGAATGACCTTGGGGACCCCCCTCAGTGCTTCCTGCCAGCAGCTGATCGATCCCATGCCAGGAGGGACCCACACGCCTCCGAAACCCCCACCATCCTCCGCAGACCGTCCACCACGCTCCCACGCAAACCCAGCCTGGCACTGAAGCAAACCCAGCAAGCACAACTCTCCTTCAGCTTGGCAGAGCACTCCAAGGGCAGAAGATAACCCTGGCTGATCTCCACATCCTGGGCACAGCTGCATCTCTGCCTGGCAGCACTTACCATCTCGTCGAGGGCGTAGCGCAGCAGCCCGTGCTCGTACAGGATGAAGAACCGACGCTGCCATTTCTGCAAGAGAAGACAGCAAGGCAGGTCACAGCAGTGCCCACCAGTCCCTGGGCCTTGCCAGGGGCACTGGTGTTGCACATCAGCAGGCAGGGCTCTGCCAGGGGTCTGCATGCCCACACTACCTATTGCTGATTTACTGCCTGACTTTGTTGGCACCCAGAGGAGGCTGTTTTGGGGTTTCTTCCCCTCTCTGCTCCTCTCTGCATTCAGACAGACCCCAAACTGGCCTGGTTTAACCACACTGAGGAGAAAAATAACAAGACAAAAGATTCCTCCACTCCCAACAGACACCCACAAGCCCTGCTGCTGCTCTCCAAGACACCCGAGACCTGAAGGAATCATGGATGTATTGAGCTGGGAGGGACCCACCATCAAGTCCAACTCCTGGTCCTGCACATGTGACACCCCAACAATCCCACCATGTGCCTGAACGCATTGTCCAAATGCTTCCTGGACTCAGGAAGGCGTGGGGCTGTGACCACTGCCCTGAAGAGCCTGTTCCAGTGCTCAAAAGGTGAAAAACCTTTTCCTGGCATCTAACCTGAACCTCCCTGACTCAACTTAATGCTGAAAATACTGGAGACACCAGAAGGAACCCCAAACTAAGTGCTCCCAGCCCTCAGGTTCATCCTGTATCACCTATTCCAGCACCCAGTGCTGGAGGGTGACAGGGTGTCATGTCAGATGTCCCCCAGCAGCACACAAGCTCAGTTTGGATGCTGACAGTACCTCCAGGGTGGCACTGCCCAGGCGGTCTTGGCACTGCGCTGGCACTGCTGCTTCTGCAGCTGCACAGCAAACTAGACTGGAGGACTGATCTGGCTGGAAAACTGCTTTTTTTGTGTGTGCCAGGTTGTTTTCAGCCAAGAGCAAAAACTGGTTGAGCAGGCTGAAATAAAAAAGGTTCTGGATCCATAGCCCCAGTGCAGCAATTCTTATCTTGCTTTTCTCAGCCCTTTGGGCAAAGTCCAGAGTGCTCTGGAACAAGTGAAACTACCAAGGACCTTGTGAATCTCCACAAGCCCCAGTTCAGCAGGCAGCTCAGGCTCTGAGGGGACCAGGGACCAGGATCCCATGTCCCCATGTTGTTGGGCCAGCAAGCCTGGTACTAGCTGTGACTCCAAATAATGAGCCATATACCCCAGGCTGAACTCAGAACCCAATTCTTGCTCACTCGGGAGCAATTTTTTTATTACCAACAGCTCTGAGAACATCTTGGCTGCATGACAGAGGGTTCACGGACTATTGCCATCCCTCCCACGCACAAGACAGCCCTATCCTGGCAGCCCCAGCAGCAAGTTCCGTGAAAGAGAAGCTCAGGGACAGGCTGAAAGTCCTCGTTACAAGCCAGTGGTGAAAGGACACCAGGCTTGGCCAGGTCCTTCTGGACCTCACACCCCCCAGGGCAGGAAGGAGGGCAATGCCTTGACCCCACACGATGCTGTTGTTTCTGCCAGCCATGAGCAAACCCCTTTGGGAAGAAGCTGAGTGTGTCCTGCTCTGTCTGCAGGTCCCTGCTGCCAACACTTGGCTTTAGAGTTCTGCAGGGTTATAGCAAATGGCAACCACCTCTCAGCCCCTTCCTTGCTGCAGGACTTGCCTGCCACAACAATGTTCACATTAGGGGATGGGATGCAGCCTCTCTCTAGAGCTCTGGGCATGCCCATGATAAGCTGCAGAAAATAAAGCAGTTGATTCCAAGCCCCAGAGGCAAACTGGGAGCTTTCTGATGGCCCCAGCACAGCTTAGAGCCACACAGCCCACACCCCACTGGCCTGAGAGCCTCCCCAACAGCTTGGCATGTGTCAGGCCAACGAGAGCAGCACCAAAACATCAAAAACAAACAGCAACAAGCAATAAAATTGCACAGACTGAGCCTGACCAGCACCTGCAGTGCCCCAGGCTGCTGCCCAGCACAGGAGACCTTGCAACCCAGAGGAGGCATTCAAGCCTTGCTGCAGGAAACATCTTCCAGCTTCCTGGTTTGCACGAGGGGGTGGGTACATGGAGGTGCCTGCGGCACTCCCGGGGTCACAGTCACCCCCGTGGGAAGGGACAAGCCCTTGCTACTCCTCCTGCCACTCCCACCCACGTCATGGGGAGAGGATGTCTCAGCTTCAACTCACCCGGGAGCGATGGACAGGGTTGTCAAAGTCCGTTCCTTCCGGGGCCAGCAGCAGCCAGCCACCATAAATGGGTTTGGCCTGCAAAGAAACAGCAGAGAAACACTCAGGCACAGCGGAAACTGGCTCAACATGGATCAGCACCACGGGGAATCGATGGTCACGGACCACGGGAAACTGCACCAGCCCTCAGCACGGAGGCAGCTGTGTGAGCTCAGCCTCCCACACACACACAGACTCAGCGTTCCCAGTGCAGGGAACACGGTGCTTGATGGCAACCCGTGATGTGACACACAGTGTGCCAAGGGGAGTGAGACGAGGACTCGGGAGGAGGCATAAACCCCAGCCACAAACTGCAAACACAGCTGCTCCTGCGTGGCATCGTGCCCAGAGTACCAAGCTCCTGGATACTGCAGAGCCCGTCCTTCCCCTTGCCACCGGCAGCACGCCTCTACTCCAGAGCAAAAACATACTCCAAAGGAGAGCTCGGTGTTTTCCGTTTGTTAATTAAGAGAGGAAAAACTACCCAGTGCTGGCAGCTCTCCAGCTCCCAGCCGCTTCCCGTGCAGTGCACATCCAACTCCTGCTTCCCTGCACATGGGCAGCCCCTGCCAGCCCGCTCCTCCCTGCCAGCCCAGTCCAGCAGCCCACGGCTGAGCACACAGGAAGGTCAGAGCCAGGAGCAGGGAAAACAGCGCTCATTCAGCCGGCCGGGAAGAGAAAGGGAAAGAATACCCGGAAAGAAACGTGCAGCACTGCCATTTATCAGTGGGAAAAAAATATCCAGGCTCTCTCCACTGGTGGTGTGGATGCAGAAGTGGCCAGGGCAAAGCAGGCCCAAGCCATGGCGAGCAGTGGCATGGGGATGGGCACTGGGAACATCCTCCCACGCAAAATGCTACAGGCACCGCTCCTGCTGCCTGTCAAGCTGCAAACTATGAGCCAACACCTGGCAAGGGCTGGGGCCAAATCCTGGTGCAAGAGTGGCAAGGCATTGCCACAGCAGCAAGGCGGCTCCACAGAGATACCAGGACAGGCTGGGAAAGAGGAAGCCCAGGGCAGATCCAGACCCAGGAGCCCCTGGGTCTGAGAACGCTGCTTTCCAGCCTGAAACATTCATGCACGTCCAGCCTAGCCCAGCCAAACAGCGACAAGGACACACGTTTCCAGCTTCTCTCTGAATGATTCAGTTAATCTTGTTGCTTTCATTCTTTTCTTTCTTGTTCCTTAAAGTTTAAAAGTGTTTCCAACTCAGTACCTCCCCTAGATTCCTCCTGCCAGTTTCTGTGGTTTTGTAATGTTAAAAAAAGTTTCCCCTCTGGAAAAATCCCTGCAAACAATAGAAGAAACTGCCTATGCACCAGAAACTGTCAAATGCATGAAGCACTGAGTAAGCAAACTGGAAACACGCTGGAGGAGCCCTTTTACTGTTTATAAAGTGAAAAAAAATAACAAAATCTCTTATCCCCCTCCACAGTGTGACATACCAGCTCAAGGTGTTGCTCTCCCAGCAGCTGGGAAAACATGATTTGAGAAGACCTTCCTTCCTTCCCTCTTTAAATGGGATTATAACTGATGAAAATGGAGTGCGGAGAGCAGGATTCAACTTTGGGGAGTTGCTTTCCTCCATCCCAGGGCAACACCAACTGTTCCCAATCAGCAGGACCCTCACCCACACTAGGGACACAGAAAGGCACCTGCAGGTACTGCAGCCCCCCCTGGTTTGGCAAGGAGCCCTGAGACGCCCACAACCCCTGCCCAACTCACCTGGATGCTGGTGCCCTGCTCGCCCATGGCCCCCATGGCACCTCCAGCCGCCCAGCACCGACTCTGCACCCAGCTCTGTGCCTCCCACACTGCCAGCGCCTGGCAGGTGAGGGCAGGTGAGCCCTGCTCGTCACAGCCCCGACACACCCCTGGCCCAGCACACCCCGCCCCACCCAACACCACCCATGACGTACCTGCACCCACGCGGCCACAGGACTTTGGGGTGGGGGACGTGGCCACAGCCAGATTGGAAGAGCCAAATTTCCCAAATTTCTCTTCCATTTTACAGGGGAAAAGTAAAATTGCAAATATGTAAAGATGACTCACTGGAGACCCTTTAACTGTGATAGGAAATGGGGTTCCAAAATTCCCATGAGAAAACCTGGGGCAAGCCCTGAGCAACCAGCTCTGAGGCTTCAGAAGATCTTTCAAGTGGCCTCCACTATCCAGGAACAAGAGAATGGCAGTGATGGCAGGACACAGTGTCCCCCAACACTTGGCAGTGATGGCAGGACACAGTGTCCTCAACACATGGCACCACCATGCCAAGGTGGCACCCTGGTGATGCCACAGGCAGCCAAGCTGCTTGCAGGGCCCAGCCCTCCTCCATTCCCCAACACTTTCCTCTGTGCTCCAGCACTGCCCCTGGGCACAGACAAGGGCTCAACCCAGCCAAGCCCCACGAGTAAAATCTCTCCCTGACAAAAGCCACAGCACTGCAGCCCTCCCACAGGACTATCCGACACCACTCGGTGCACTCCACTGCACCCCACAGCACCCAGCCCCACACAGCCCCCATGTGACAGGCAGCAGGCAGGTCCCAGTGCCACACCAGGGATGAAGCAACCATGAACCCAAAACAGAGAACGTCACCAGCACCAAGCAGACTCAGAGGAATAAAGCCCTGCCCTACCTCAGCCCAGTTCACGGGACCCAGCAGACATAATTTTGCCCTCAACCACTCCAATTTTGGCTCAGCTGCCTGTATTTAAAGCACTGAGCACCTGAAATACACACCCTTAACATAGAGCACGGTCATTTCTGTACCAGCGTCATAAAAAACCACCAGTGGGCTACACTTACTTTGGCAGAAGAATCCAATTTCAGATATTGAAACTGAAATAGCTGAAAGGTATGAACTAGAGCCAGGCAGTGTGGGCAGCCTGGTTCCACCCATCAACAGATGAACACACAGCAGCGCTTTTTAAAGCCAAACCAAAACAAGCTCCTGCTAAAACCAAGCAAATGCCCAGAGAGGTACAAGCCTAAATAAAAGTGATACGAATTAGAACATGAAGTGTCTAAAATAAACTCATCACACCTGCATTGGAATGGCTGTGCTGCAGTGAGGTTTAAAATAAACCCAGTGTGGGAGGGCAGGTCTGGGGGGGTGTTACAGCACCAGGATGGAGCTGGAGTCACACGATGCTTCACACCAGCTTGGCTTCCCCTGGAGAGCTCAGCAAGAGGAGGAAAATGCAACACCCAGCTCTGAGCAAGAGCTCAGAGCAAAAAATTCCCTCTTTCAAGCAGATATGTCCAACCTCACATTAAGGGATGGTGTTAGAGTAACCCCAAGGTTCCCAGCGTGCCTTTGACCCTGCAAAGCCCCATCTGCCAAGCTACAGGGATAGCCGAAGGCCAGCTCCAGGTAGTTCCTTCACAAGGAGCAGCCACATGGGGTGTTTGAGAACTGGATGGGTGGCTTGGCTTCTATCCAGAAGGTACCTGGCCGAAGAGCGAGCCACAAAATGCCATGGAAAGCAGAGTGGAGGGCAGCAGCTGGCACTGTGATGGATCCACAGCTGGGGTGGGGTGGCATGACACTCACGCCATCACTGCGTGGAAGGTGTGGCCAGGTTGGAGCCCCACAGTGCCCAGTTCCATCCCACCCCTGACTCAGGCAGAAACACCTCCATGTCACTGCTCCGCTTCCTGTCACACCTCTGGGCGTGTCCAGGTAGCCTGTCCCACCTTTGATCTGCAACGGGAGCTGGGCTGTGGAGCACCCACAGCCTCTCACCTGCCTCCCAGGTCACTGTCCCAGACACTGCATCCATCCCCTCGGCCCACAGGTGTACCTAGGGAGAGGATGTGCCTCCAGCCCAGCCCCAGCAGCACCTCGGGTGGGAGGAAGTGGAGAAGGAAGCAGCCCCAGCTGGGTTTACACAAAGCTGTCAGGCTGCTGAGCTGAGGCTGCCCAGGCACGGACAAACCACCCCAACCAGCTCCACCAGCACTGGGAACACGATTTCCAGCAGCTGGGGAACTGGGCTTGAAGGACATGCAGAGCCATGCAGCACTTCTCAAAGCCCAGGGGGATACAGGAACCCTTGCACACCCCCAGGGCTGCAGGGCACCCACTTCCAGAGGGCAGGACAGGTCACAGGAGTGTGGCAGCCCATGGAGTGCCAGGTCATGGGGCTGGAGGTGGGATGTGACAGCAACCAGCTGCCTGCTGGACAAGCTTTCATACCTGCTGTGTTTTTGGTGGTACTTTCACCTATCCTTCCCTGTGCAGACCAGCCAGCCAAGCAGGATGCTCAGCAGCACCCAGCAGAGCCATAGCATGCTGGGTGCCCACAGGAGCTCATTGCACAAGGTGGAACAGGAGAGCTGTACCAGCATCCACTACTTCCCCTCTCAGGTGCTTGATATAAACACTAAGCACCCACATAAATACTGGGGTACTGGACACGTGGGTGGGATGGGATGCCCCGACAGCCAGTCCTCACCCACCCCAACCTGCTCCAAGGGAAGTCTGAATCCATTGCTGGGAGAGACTCCTGGCTCCAAGCGCGTGGCGGGAGGGATAATCTGTTTAGGCTGCCGGCAGACGTAATCAGCCTGTCTCGGGTGGAGGCAGGGCTTGTTTTGTTCAGGCTTGGCAACTGAGCGGGAAGGGGAAGAAAAATGGATTGTTGCAGCAGAGCTTTAGGCTCTGCCTGCAGCACTGAGAGCAGAGAGCCCAGGGGAGCAGTGCCAGGGCTTCCAGCGGCCCCCGGAGAAAACAATGTCCCCAACCTAGACCAGGCTGTGGGTGAACCAATGGTGGAACATGGCCCACCACCTTTATGGGCTCAGCCCTGATATTCACCAAAGGAGCCTCTCTGACAGCAGTGCCTACTGCTCCCCATATCTAGGGCAGCACAACAGAATCACAGCTCTCTGCCAGACCCACAGAGAGCACAGCCCCAGAGTTGGGACAGTGAGGTCACTGTCCCCTGTGCGTTGACTCCTGATCCACTCAGGGCTACCTAGAGCGAGGGACCCATTCCTGGCACAGCTCAAGGGGAAAGTCACTACAAACTCTGGTGTTGCAACCTCAGAATAGGAAATCTGGGCGTTTTCAGCTCTGCTCTGTGTTTTGTACACCTTGGAGCCAAGAGAACATCGCTGATGGGTGAGTCGGAGCAGCCATCACCCGGCAGGAATGGGGAAGGTGACATGGTGTTCAGGGAGGGAATGGGAAGCAATACCCAAGTAAGCTTCCCTGCCCACAGCACAGCTTCTAGGAACTGAGAGGCAGGCGTTGCCTAACTTTCTGCATGCTCCCAGTGGGATGCCACACGGACCACTGGAGACCCGTGACCCCAGCTGGCAGGAGGCTCTGCAAACACCGCTGTGCAGACCTGCACTCCAGCCACAATCCCAAGGGCCGGGATGGAGCCCAGCCTCGGTGGTTAAGCCGCTTACATCCCGTTTCCCTGCCCGTACAGCCTTTCCCCTCCGCTGTCTGTCACCTGGCGACATAGAGGAGCAGGGCCAAACCCCAGAGCACAGGCTGTGGTGCTGCCAGTGAGCATCCACAACTATTCCCGGAGCAAAAGCCCTCTCAATTCCCAACTCCACATGCAAGTGGTCACTTACTGCCCCTGGGTTCAGCCCAAACTGGTGCTTTTTCCAGAACAAGATGTGGGCACCTCTGGGGGCCCACCCTGAATGCATGGGGACAGTCCCCTCCATCCACCTCCTGCTCTCCTGCCAAAACACATTTGCACCAGCACAGGCACGAGCCAGCTGCTGCTGGAGCTGCAAATCCCAGCCCAGGCTTTTACCACCAACACAGTGCTATGTGCAGGGATAAGGCCAAACCAGACTGGACCTTGGGCATGAGGAGCACCAGGTGGTGCTGCTATGGGGCAGCTGTTGGGCACTATGCACAGCACAGCCCTCCTGGCACATCGGGAGTGCCAACCCAGCCATTGGCAAACCTAAAGGGATGGAGCTGCCCGGGCAGTTTGTTGCGTGGGCAGCAGGACTGACTGACCAACCGGAGGAACAGGAAGGGGAAAGGTTGAATTCACGCTCCATGCAAACAGCCGGCCTCCTTCTGCAAACACCCCAGCTCTGGGCCCAGGGCTGTGCTCGGTCTGAGTGCTGCCACCAGCTTGGGCAGTCAGAGCAGGAGCTGGATGAGCCCAAATGTGGCACGCATGAGCAATTTGTCAAAGCAGCAGCAAAATGAAGTGGGACAGAACGGACTTTGCAATTCCAGCTCCTCCTGGAGCAGCCCTTAAGCCTGTGTGCCTGCCATATCTAACCACTTCCCAGCACTGGCCTTCCTCAGCGCCTGGGAGAAGCCGTAACATCTCTCCAGAGTGCTGGAGAGGGGATTTATCACTTTGCTGGGTGCCAGTGCAGATAAGGCGTGGCGCCGTGCAAAAACCCAACAGCACCTAAGTGTGTGAAGGGGATGGTTCTCCAGCACCCAAAGGCGCTGCCACCTCCCTTCCCTTGGCCTACACAGAGCGTCAAGTGCACCCCAAACTGACCCCAGCATCCCACCTGACACCCATACCAAGCTCCTGCTGCCCTCCCATCACTCTCCAGGGGTGGGATGCTCCACATGGGTGACAGCCACGATGACCCTGCCCACTCCAGGCCCCCGCTGTGTCCCCCAAGACCCTGCCCTCCACAGCCACCAACAGAGGGGAGTTTGACATTTGCAGAGAATCTCCTCCTGTTTGGTCCTAATAATTAGTCAAGCAGAGGCAAACTTTTGCAGCGTGATACCAGCAGCAGGGAGCAGGGAATGCAAGCACGGGGGCTGCTTTCCAGGAAAGTGAGGGCTTTTTCACCCCCAGGGAACAGGGGCGGAGGGAAAAGCGTGGCCGGGACATGATCCCTCACCCTGTCACCCTTTGGACAAAGCTTGGAGCCAGGATAAGACCCTGGGCCCAGGGCATCCCAGCTCCATCAATGCAATGTCCCAGAGCAAAGCCAAGCCTGTGACCCAAAGCTGACACACTCCAGCCTCAGGGCTGCTGGCCACCAGCTGCTCAGCATCCAAAACAGTAGGAAAGTGATAATGTCCAACGGAGAAGAGATGGAAATAACCACCCGCTGCTGCTGGGCAGGGGTGTCACGGGAGGAGGCAGTGGGAAATGTCTGTGAGCTCCATTTTCTAACTGGGTGGTCCTCTGGGCATCCATGCCATGATCTCAAATAAAAAAAGAAAAAAAAGAAAACCCAAACAAAAAACCCCACTGGTAGCTGGAAAGACGTCCTCAAATTCCTTTATCTGTGCCAGTCCCCATGCCCCAAGAGAGTACACGCATGGGGAAAATTAAAAGTAACTGCTTTACACTCTGCTTTTCTTCCAATTCAGGCCAGGCAGAATTTTGAGGTTAATTCCCAGCCTGTCCCATGTTGTGGGGGCTTCATCTTACAGACCAAAGGCATGTGTGTGCAGGCATGGATCAGCCTGTTGCAGCTGGTGTGGAGAGCAGGGATCTCACAGTGACACCCCCACAGCCCCTTAGAGCCCTGGATGGCTGTTTGGGAAGAGGCACAGGCTGGCTTTCTCCTGCAGATGGAAAGGGGTCCCTGGGAACCACTCAACTTCCCAAGGCAGGCTCTGGAAAGCTGATCTTCCACACGAGGTTCACAGGTGGTTAAAGTGGATTGTGTGATACCAGCACAGGCACGTCTTGCCAGGAAAGAGGGAATTCCCACGGAAAGGGAATTTCTCCCTTGCTGGGAAAGGAGCAGCATAAGGTGAGTTGGCAACGGGTGGGTGGCAGAGCCAGGACAGAGCCACCAACAGCACCATATCTGCCAAGGCCCATGGCCCAGATCCTGCCACTGCACAGGATCACAGGGCTCTGATCACCCGCGACCCACAGCAACAGATTTTCCAGAGGGACAACAGATGCGATAACTGACCCAGTTTTTCCTACGCACCCCAGAAGGTCAAACAGGGATTAAGGGAGGGGTCAAGGGAACATCATCTCCCACCTGCAGCCCTGAGGGTGGGGGAGGACAATCACATCTCTATTGGGTGGTGGGACCACATGTAGCTGCCTCAAATCACAACGACCCTCGTCCGGCAGCACAGCCACGCACAAAAACAACTCGTGAACGCAGCTCTCCCGGGATTAGGGACTTAGCGTCCGCACAGCCCTTTGAAGTTGGAAGCGCTAAGTCTGATTATTATTAGAGAGCTCCAGCTCATTAATCCTGATGTTTGGGGCTGGATTTCCCCCCTCCCAGCCCCATTCCTAAGCTGGTTCCCGAGTACGACGGAAATCCACTACTACCACTAAGTATCTGTGACTCTTTGCAAACACACTCCAGGTCTCTGCCCCAGCGGCTCCAGCACCTCGGAGCACCCGGAAAGGAACGGGGGCAGCTCCAAACACCCACACAGGTATTTTTATCTAATAAAAATCCAAAAGAGACACGAGTGCGTAAGTGTGAAGTACCTTCACCTTTCCTGCAAGCCAAGTACAAAGGTCAGATGACTCCCAAAGACTTTTCTAGCCTGACTCTATAGGTGATCACCAACACTGACCCTGTCCTCGGGCTGAGTGGGATGCACTCAGCATGGAGTCCCCACGCTGCAGTGTGGGACCCTCCCGACCCAAGCCAAGCTTAAAAAAATGAATTAAGAAGGCAGAAACATTCAGAGCTGTTAAATGAACCGTTATTCCTGGGTGTGCTTCGGAGCGAGCACACCCCCACATCCAGCCATGCTCTCTGCTGGAGCACCTCACATTCGGAGGGGAGGAGGGCAGGGTGCTGGGGAGGAACTGGGGGCCACGGCAGGGGCTCCTCGGCACGGGGGGCTACGCAGCAGGGCGGGAGGGTGAGGCGAGCATCACACGCCACCACAGCCACCATCTTCTCTGGGAAGCGGGATTACTCCAGCCCAGCTGCGAGGGAGAAGCCAAGCGGGATTGCGCCGTTTTCCCAACCAGAGCCCCCGCGCGGTGCCCCGATCTGGCCACGGCGCTGACCCCGACCCCACGAGAGCTGGACGTGGGCGCAGCCCCCCAGGGCCACCCACCATCCCGGGGGGACAAAGCCAGCCACGGGCTGCCCAAAACATGGCCCTAGGTCCCCAAGGAGGGGGGAGGCCCCCCATGGCAAGGCAGGCAGGCACAGAGCGGGAGTGTGCAAAGCTTTGAGCCCCCCCAATAAAAAAATTAACAACATTGCACCAGGAGGCAGCGCAGTCTCCAGCGGGGCAGCGGGAAGGGCCGGCCGGGAGCGGGGGTCTCTTCCCGAGCCCCCTCCGGGACGGCTCCTTTGTCTGGGCACGGCCGCGACGCTCCCACCGCCCGCCCCTTCCCGCACACACCACGGCATTTTTTCCAGTTACATTTTTTCCATATTAGCCCTCAGATTTCACGATGCCCCCCCCTCCTCCGCCGCCCCCCCAGCGAGCGCAGCAATATGTCTGATCTCATTGCCATAATAGGATCGGGAGCGGGGATGGCAGCCCTGGCCCAGAAAGGTGCGGGAGGAGGGAGGGCGGCCCTGCGGCCCACACCCCGACACCACCCATGGGCCCCCGTGCCCCAAAACACCCCCCGTGACCCCCTGCCAGGGGTGCAGGAGTCTTGGGCCTGTGTCAGGCCTGGGAAGGAGAGGAGGGAGAGGAGGGAGAGGAGGGAGAGGAGGGAGAGGAGGGAGAGGAGGGAGAGGAGGGAGAGGAGGGAGAGAGAGGAGGAAGGCCTCAGCCTCCCCAGCGCTGGGCTCTCTCCGGGAAGGCACTGGGGTCCCCTCTCCATGTCCCTGGGAAAGCAGAGGGGGCTGTAGGGCAGGGGGTTCATATCCGGCACAGAGGGAATGTTTTGTTTGCAGCAGAGTTTTTCCCAGGACTTTGGGGATTGTCTGATGGAGCCCACAGGGCACTCCCCACCTGCTGCCGTGCACCCCAGGAAGGGAGGGGATCACCCCAAGTGCTGCCGGTGCTGGGCCCCAAATGGCCTCAGGGGGTGAGGCCCCAGGGGAGGTGGCACTGGGGTGTGCCATGGTCTGAGGGACCAGCGGGCACTGCGGGTGTCCCACTGGACACCTGGGAATCTGTGGGGTCAGCAGGCATCCCATGGGACTGCTGGACACCCTACGGGACTGGAGAGCATGCATAGTGTTCCTGGACATCCTATGGATTTCATAAATACCTGTGGGTCCCTGGGCTATCTGTGGGGTCAATGGACACTCTGTGGGGTCAGTGGGCACCCCGTGGGACCCCACACCACCCACGGGACCTCTCAACACTTTATGGGACCAGAGCACACCCATGGAGCTCCTGAACACCCCAGAGGTCCATGGATACCTGTGGGTCCCTGTGCTATCTGTGGGGTCAGCAGGTACCCCCTGGGGCTTCTCAACACTTTACAGGACCAGAGTGCACCCACGGAGCTCCTGAACACTCCATGGAATATCGAGCTACCTGTGGGTTCCTGTGCTACCCATTAAGTCAGCAGGCATCCCAAGGGATCACTGGATACCCCACGGCACCAGAGAGCACCCATGGGGGTCCTGAACACCCCTTGGGATCCATGGATACCTGCAGGTCCCTGTGCCGTCCCCGGGGTCTCAGGCATCCCATGGGACCCTGCAGCACCTCCGACAGCCCACGGCACCCATGGGAGCAGCAGGCACCCACAGGACCCTACAATACCTATGTGACCAGCAGGCACCCCATGGAACCCCTCGGGATCCTGCACTAACCATGGGACCAGAAGGCACCCACGGGACCCTGTGCTATCCGTGGGATCCCAGGACATACATGGGACCCTGTACTACCCACAGGATCCCGAGCTATCCATGGGAACACGCATGGGACATCCCCAAAGCTACCAAGGAGACCTCAAGCCACCAAGAGGACCCCAGGCTACCCACGGGGCCAGCGCACACCCCGCGGGGCGCACTTCGGGGTGGGGTGGGGGAAACAGAGGGGGTTTGGGGGGCGAGATCCCACCTGGTTGAGGTCCTCGTCGTTGAGCAGGTGGGACTCGCGGGGCTTGAAGCAGTTCTGGCACTTGCTCTTGTTGAAGATGTTGGCCTGGAACTTCCTGCAGGGGTTGTCCTTGGCGGCCATGGCGCGGCCCGCGCCCGCTCAGCGCCCGCTCAGCGCCCCGCGGAGCGCGCGCCCATCGCCGCCCCGCGCCCGCGGGGGGCGTCACGGCACCNATGACGGACAGGCCTCTCTGCCAATGGGAGAGCGCGCCCGAGATAACAAAAGACCGTCCTGGCCAATGGCGAGCGAGGAGAGGGGAGGGCGGGGCGGTGAAACCGAGGGCAGGCTCGGCTGGGCCCGGCCTGGATCGGCTCGGCTTGCCTCGGCCCGGCTCTCCTCGGCCCGGCCTGAGTCGGCTCGGCTTTGCTCGGCTCGGCTTTGCTCGTCTTTCCTCGGCCCGGCCTGGGTCGGCTGGGCTTTGCTGGGCTCGGCTTGGCTCGACTTGGCTCGGCTCAACCTGGATCGGCGGGGCTTTGCTCGGCTCGGCTAGGCTTGGCCGGACTTGGCCTGGATCTGCTGGGCTCCACTTAGCTAGGCTCGGCTGGGCTACGCTCGCCTGCTTTAGGCTTAGCCAGCTGCAGACTGGCTCAGCTTACTCTGCCAAAACTCGGCTTGTCTTGTCTCAGCTTGGCTATGCTCAGCCCAGGTTGGCTACCTTCAGCCTAAGTCAGTTCAGGCAGACTTGGCTCAGTCTAGCACAGATCATCTCAGCTCGGCTCAGCCTAGCACAGCTTGGCTTGGCTTGACGTGGCTGTGCTCAGACCAGCTCAGCTTCCTTCAGCATGGCTCAGCACGGCTCAGCTCAGCTCAGCTCAGCCTGGTACGGCTCAGCTCAGCTTAGCGTGACATGGCTTGGCTTGGCACGACTCAGCACGGATTGGCCTAGTCCAGCTCAGCAGGGCTCAGCTCAGCTCAGCTCAGCCAGGCGTTGTTCAGCTTGGCTCAGCCGAGCTCAGCCCCTGTAGGAGGAGTTGCCTGTTGCCCCCCACTCTGTGCCCTGCTGTGCACAGCCCCCCCATACAGTGCAGTGCCCCCCGCATGCACAGCCCAGGCCCCTCCAGCAGTGGGACACCCTGGGGTGACAAACCATTAACCATGATCCCAGCCATGGGCACAGCCCAGCCCTGGCACAGGTGGGCACACAGAGGGTCATCACTCCTTGGACACACAGATTTGGTAGGGCCAATATGGCCTTGGGTTCCTTGAGCATCTCTGTGACCTGTGGCACTGGGGACAAAGCAGGGACAGGGTTGCACGTCCCACCTCAGCCACGTCCCCGCTGTGCCACCACCCCGGCCGGGGCCAGCTGGGACCTCCTGTTTGTCCAGTGAGTTTTATCCGGTGGAGACCGGCAGGTAAATACACCTGACCAGGTGATAAGGACCCAGTGTGAGGCCACGGGTTTGGCCTCCCAGCTGTGCCCTGGGGAGCCCCAGGTATGCACAGAAGGGCCAGGGCAGGGACCTCGGCACCTATGGAGCGACACTGGCGCAGGAGAGAGGGGAGAATGGTGACCCTGGAGCAGGACAACAGAGCAAAGGTGCCAAGTGGCACCTCCAAAACGCACTTGAGACGGGCACATCCTGCCACACCCCGATGCTGCTGTGGCACACAGTGTCTCCTGCTCACGCCAACATTCCCCGCTGGCATGGGACAGGGCCTTGCCATAAGGAACAGCCACACGGACCTTCCTGGATTTTTGGGACCAGGAAAAACCCGTCGGAGAAGAGGTGGTGGTGTGGTCCCCTCGCGCCTGGCGCTGCCCCGCTGTTTGATGTGGGACTCGGC
Source organism: Sakesphorus luctuosus (assembly GCA_013396695.1). Taxonomy (NCBI): domain Eukaryota; kingdom Metazoa; phylum Chordata; class Aves; order Passeriformes; family Thamnophilidae; genus Sakesphorus; species Sakesphorus luctuosus. The sequence continues at coordinate 112,670 of VWZD01004864.1, read as the reverse complement.
CTCAACGCCTCGCCACGCCGGCTCCACACTGTCATCCCCAGTAAACAGAGCCCAGCACAATTGCCTGCTTGTTTATTAATTTTTGCTCCATCAAAGGCAGCTTTAATCATCTCTCTCCCTCCTGCCACGGCCACTCGCGGCGCTCACTGTGTGCCGTGGATTGGGATGGGACAGTGGGACTGTGGGGCTGACCCGCTCCCACACCAGTGATCCCAGTGCATCCTCACCCAGCTCTGAGCCCACATGATGCTCCCAGGCTGAAGGTGGCCACCAGCCCGACACACATCACCAGTTTGGGTGGATATTCCCACTTTTTCCTTGATCCTAAGGTTATAAAAACAGCACAACCCTTCCCCAGGGAGGGAGGATTTTCCCCTCTGGGATTTACAGACCCTGCTGCCCTTGCTATGGGTCCAGGGTCCACCTGGCACATGACTGCAGAAATCCTGCTCTTTGGAGAAGTGTGGATGATTTTCCCAACCGGCTCTTGTCCCTCCTCGATTCCTCTTTCCTCCCTCCCTCCTTCCATCCCCAATGTTAGATTATTCCCTGCCACATCCCTTGCTGAGGACGTGGCGGGCTCTACATCCCACAGTTCCTACAGATGCCCAGCATTTTTTTTCCATCAAAAAGCCCCTCTGCAGCTCCATGGACATCTCTATGTGCTGTCCTCTTGGTGCCCACCTCCTTGGGGCATGGACCCCACAGACCAGAGGATCTCTCCAGGAGCAAAGGGGCTGCTCCTTCCATAGTGCCATGGGGCACCATCCCCTCAAACAAGGGTACAGTGATGGCACAGGGTATGGAGAAGGGAACAGGGCTGGCATCTCTCCTCCTCAGGCCGTGCCTGCTCTGAGATGTGGCCGAGCTGCTCCGTGGCTTGGGGCCACGACCTGGCGCCACGCACGGCCCTGCCAGAGCCGGCAGCACCTTGTGGGAAGTGGCTGGTGCTGGGGCTGGCTCCAGCCTCTCCAAAAATCCAGCTGAACGGGACAGGCTTCTCCGCAAACCTGTCGGGCTGCATTCAGCCGCCGGCCGCCCGTGTGCCATGTTCGGTGGCTGCTGGAAGCTCACTGCTGGTGGGGACATTCCCTGCATGCCCCACATCCTGGCATGGCCATGGCACCAAGGAACACCATATGTGCCATGGAGGTGGGTGTCCCACCCCGTCATCCCCCCCACTGCTGCCAGCACAGGTTGGGCCTGCCGTGTGTGACAGGTCTCTGCAGCCCAGAGCCAGCGCAGAGCAGTTTGCTCAAATGAGGACAATTAAAATAATGGGAAAATGGAAAGTATTTGTCAGGGATCTGCAGTGGCAGAGGGGGAAGGCACCGTGGTGAGTCAGCCATCCAAACCAAAGCCCCAGCGCCAGGTAAACAAGCTGAAAACCAGGAGGTGTTAGTCACTGGCTCCGGCTGTGCCGGCCCCAACCTGGGAAGGGCATCGGCAAAACCCTCCAGTGCTGGGAAAGGGTTTGGTGGCCACCAGTGAGACGAGAGCAGCACCCACTCCATGTCATGGCGTGGAGATCCCTCCAGGACCACCCATTGCCTCTGCCCACAGGGATGTCCCCAGGATGGGGATGTGGTGCACGTGGCTGTGCCGTGTTTTGCCGGCAAAGCTGTGATGCAGCACGTTTTTCTGCAGGGCTGGGCGCTGCCAGGGCAAGAGCAGGACAGCCAGGTGCTCCTCCTGAGTGTCCATCGCTCCCCACAGGACCTTGGGCAAGTCATTTAATCCCTCTGTGCCGCCACCTCGCCGTCATTACGGTGGAGCCAGACAGATGGATGCCCAGGGGAGAGGGCAGGAGTCATGGTTTAAAGCCAGCAAGTCCTGGGATCCCCTCTGAAGCCAGGCTGGAATCGAGGGCTTCCCTCCTCCTGCCCTGTTCCAAGATGTGGGATGCTGGATGCAGCCCCTGGTTGTTTAGGGGTCCAGAGACCCCAGCACAGCCTTGCTTGGAGAACATCTGGCAAGGAAACCACTGAACAAAGGAGGCTGGAATGGTGCTCAAGCCACACTGTCTTATAGGGGTGAGACCCACAGGTTAGAAATCTGTAGGGGGTGAAAAACACCTTCATGGATGGAGGTGAAATCTCCTGGGAATTGACCTGGGAACTGTCTTTGTGCCCTGCCCTGCCTATGCCTAATTTTCCTAGAATCATATAGAGGTTTAAGTTGGAAAAGACCTTAATGCTCAGCTCATTCCAACCCCTCTGCCATGGGCAGGAACACCTTCCACTAGATCAGGTTGCTCAAAGTCCCATCCAGTCCCATTTTTCCTCAAATTATCCACTAGAGGAAATCCACAGCACTCAACTGCAGCTGATGCTTCTCACAGAGGAGGATGCAGCTTCCATGGAGCTGGAAAAGAGCACAAGGATGGTCCAGAGCAGGTTTCACACACACACAGAGGCTTAAGCTTGTCCCAGAAGCCACAGCAAATCCTGTCCCACCAAGCAGAGCTTTCCTGTTCTCCAGAGATGCCAAATATCTGTGAGTTCAAATTCTAAATTTGATTAATTACACTCCCAGTTGGGCTATCAGTGACTGAGCCCTGTGGCTGCTGCTGCCACCAGAACTCACTGTGCTTTAGCAGGGAAGATCCATATCTGTTGTTCCCACACGTGTCTCCCCAGCTTTTGGCTGAGCCCTGTCTGTCAGGCTGGACAGAGGGGATCCCCCTGTGATCCCCTCTCACCTCAGCATCCCTGCTAAAAACATCATCCCATGCAAATTTGGGTCCTCTCAGCCTCCTCCATCACTCACCCCCTTGGCCACCACCCCAGAGCTGCCAGCACAGCCATGGGATGTCTGCTCTGCTGACTCCATATAATGCAAGTTTTACAAATGAAAATGTCACATGGCCCTAAATTAAATACTTTGGAGAAACCCATTATAATGCAGCAGCACAATTAGCTTTATCAGCCAGCCCAGAGTCATGCCAAAAACCAAAGCCGACTCACTTGACAGGAGCTGCCATCCATGAAACCAAGCTAACGACCTTAATTATATTTTTAGCTTCTAATTTTTGGCTGACAGTATCCCCAATTACCCAGCCCATAATTTGTGCAGGGACTGCGATCAGCCTTACCTGGTCTGTAATTCCCAGGGTCAACCCTTTTATCCCTTTTAAATATTAGACTCCCACTGGCTGCCCTCCAGCCCTCTGGAATTTCCCCCGGGTTTTTAGTGTTAAAAATTAACAGCAGAGCTCCTGGGCAGGCTGCAACTCCCTTCCCATGAGGGTCCTGCCAGGAATGCCTCTCCTGAAAGAACCCAGAGACGTCAGGGATGGGGACAGGGAGTTGTTCCCACCAGGTTAAAACTCCATGTAATCTGATCAGCTGCTCTGACCAAAGGCTGTTCTTTGACTCATCTTCCTTATCCTCCACCCACGCTTCACACCTCAGCACACAGCCCTGGCACTGAACTATCCTTTCCCTGCCCCTTTCTTACGCATTTAGACGGGTTTATCCTCGTTTCCGTGCCAGCCCTCAGCCAAGCCGGGTCTTTTCCCATCCATCTGTCCTTGCTTCCCAGCTGGGCTTGGGGAGCAAGCCCTGGGCACAGCCTGGTTTTTGGTAATGCTTCCCTTTCCTCACCTGTGCCAGGTTTTTGCAAGGAGGCTCTCACAGCACCTCTGTGATGATGCACAGGGGCACCTCTGGAGCCTGAGCTCCCCCTCTGCCCCCAGCACAGCGGCTGTGAGGGACAGACCCTCAGCACAGGGGCTGCCACAGTGTCCAGAAACCTGTGGGTGCTGAGCACCCTTGGAGCGATGCCTCACTGCTGGCCTGTGGGGTGGTGGCAGGATGAGGAGTGAAGGGAGGAATGGAGCAGTGTGGGATGTTTGGGGGGACCTGAATGCCCCCAGGCACTGGCAGCTGGTGCAGAGCCAGCTTGGGGCTGTGGGGCAGCATTCCCATGTGAAGCCACATGGAAGTGTCCAAGGCCAGGTTGGATGGGGCTTGGAGCAACCTGGGATAGTGTTGGCCCATGGCAAGGGGGTGGAATGAGATGAGCTTTAAAGTCTCTTCCAATCCAAATCATTCCGTGGTTCTGTGATCCCCCTTGGCCCCTGGTCTGGCTGGTGAAGGCAGGGCTGGATTGGCCAGTTGGGGATTTTTGGGCTGCAAGGACAGCCAGAACCCCAGCAGGAGTTGGGAGCTGGGCTGGGCTGGCCAAGGGTGCCATCTCCTGGGGACAGACCCACACAGCCGGGCCCAGCATCGCGCCCCGGTGCAGGATGGACACCCCTGGGTGCAGAAGTGGGGAGCTGGAGCTGCATCCACCCAGGTGGTGCCACCCCTGCCATCGGCTCCTGGCTGTGGCGTTGCAGGCAGGGCAGGCAGCTGGAAACGCGGCCACCAGCACACTGTGGTGGTTCCTCACAGGTGGGATGGCCACGGCATGGCCATGGCTCTGAAATGAGGTGTGGGTGCTGATCCTGCACAGAACACCCAGAGTATCCTCACAGATCCAGCGGTGCACAGGCAGGGCCGGTGGCTGTGGTGCACCAGCAGCTCTGTGGGTTTGGTCACACAGCAGCTCTGTGGCAACCAGTGGCAGTGGCAGGACAGGGATGATGGCCAGGCAGTGCACAGGGGGCAGGCACATCCTGACCTCAGCACATCCACAGGGAATTAGGGTGACAGAAATGAGTCCTCAGCAGCCATTCTCAGAGCCACCTGTGCCCAGCCCTGCAGGTGGCACTTTAGACCCTAAAGGGCTCCTCTTCCCCTTCCTCCCCCCATGGCCCCTTTTTTCAGGGCCCAAAGGGAGCTTGTGTGCCAGCAAATGCCTTGGACAAGGTGCAGGGACTGCAAAAGGCACAGGGGCTGGGAGGAAAATATCCTGGCAAAGCTGCTCAAAGGGAAGGCAAAGCATCCCCCAAAATTTTCAGAGCCAAACATTATCCCCCCTGTCTGTTACCTGCAGCTCTCCTTGCAGCACTGCCACTGGGGCAAGAGCCCAGAAGAAAAATACGTTTTACTGTTGGGACAAACTGGGTTCTGTCATCCCAAGTGGACTGTGGCACCCCTGGAACCATAAGCAGATGGGTGCTGAAGGATGCAAAGCCATGTAGGGGGATGCAGGGGGGATGCAAAGCCATGCAGATGAATGCATAGGGATGGGTTGCACTGGGAGGACAAAGGGGGAGCTGCTGATGAATGCTCTGGGGAACCAGTGAACACAGCAAAGGAAGGGTTTAACTCAGGGACCCAAAACAGGAGGCTGGTGGCTGCTGCCTGATGCCCTGATGTCCCAGAGCACAGGGAGAACCCTGAGCAGGGCAGGGCAGAGATGGCAGCTCACAGGGAACTGGAGGTGTTTGAGAGCCACACAGCATCCCCAGGGGCTGTGGGAGGGCTGATGCTGCTTGGGACACAGAGGGTCAGACCCTGGCCCACGGCTGAGCAGGTGGGGCTCCAGTCCAGCACACACCAAGAATTTTACAGCTGAAACCATGCTGCCTGATCCCTGCTCAGCGAGGAGGGACAAACCACCCCCAAGTGCTTCTCACTTCCCCTTTCAGGGCTCACCAGGGTGGAAACTGCAAGTCTCTGGCTGCTATTTACAGAGGTGAGTTTCTCCTGCAAAACCCCAAGAGCTGGAGGGCTGGGGCCACTGCTCCAGGGCCATTGCTCTGGGGCCACTGCTCAGGGGCTTCACTCTGGCACACTCAGCCAGCTCAGGCAATGCCAAAATCACAATTTGCTTCACCATCAGCTTTAGCTCTGCATGGAAATGAGCCACAGGCTCTGCCTGGGCACAGCATGACTGGGATGACTCTGCACATGGATGGCAACCAGCTGCCTGCAAAGGGGCATTTTCCCCTCAAGATTCTGCACCACACAACCCCCCTCCCAGGACCTCTGCCTTCCACTCCCTCCCAGGACACTCCACACATTTCCCAGTGGGAGACTCAAACCCAGAGCAATCCCATTGCTCTCACCAGATGCACAGCCACACACACGGCACAGTGTGGAGCCACAGAGGCCCTCTGGCCACGGTGCTCCTCTCCTGGTCCTCACTCCAAGCCCTGCAGTCCATGGGATGGTGCTGATGCCACTTCCTTCCCACAGGATCTGGGACATGATGAGCCACATCCAGCCATGAGCTGCTGGGCTCCTCTGCTTTGGGCTTTGCTCCCTGTGAGCAAGTTCAGCCTCTGATGTCCCTGCAATGGACGCACTGGCAAAACATCCTTTGGCCTCTCCATTGCAGCTCACCATGGCAAACACAACGTGGGAGTTTTTGAACTGAACATAAAAACCCTTGACCCTGCTCTGCTGACATTTATAGTAACAGGTGTTGCTGTTTCCTTCCTCCTTCAGCAGTTTCTGCAGAAAGGTCCCACTGGACTGAGCTGAGTCACGGTTCTGCTGTGCTCCCAGTGCCCTGTGTCCCTTCCCCACACCACAGACATGGCACAGCCCTGTCCAGCACCTCTGCTGGGAAGAGGGACAAACTTCTGGAGGCTTCCAGCAGCAGAGAAGTAGCTCTTTTCCTCTGTGAAACCAAGCTGTGTTATTAATGCTTTGTGCCCTGAGCCCAGGCAGGACCTTGGTTGCCCATGCAGGACACAGCACAGCTCTCCTGCCTCCCAGACATGGATGCACCAGAGAAAATCTGTGTTTAAAGCAACTTATTGGGGCTCACAAGGTGCTTTATGAGTTGAGAGCAGGAACCAAAGCAGCGGTGTGGGCTGACCACTCTGTGGACTGGGGAAGGACAAGTGGCCCAAGCAATGCTTGGTCCAGCAGCTGCCTCCTCTACAGAGCAAAACATCCTTCTCTGTGGAAGAAAAAATCCCATTGACACAGGCTGCCCAGGGCAGTGATGGAATCACCTTCCCTGGAGGGATTTTAAAGATGTGTAGATGTGGCCCTTGGGGACAGGGTTAGTGGTGAGCAGGGCAGTGCTGGGTCAAGCCTGGACTCAATCTTAGAGGTCTTTTCCAAACTTAATAATTCTGGGATTCTACTGCAGCCAGATGATCCAAGGGCAGGCACTGCAGAGCCCCCACCCCTCCAAACCCCTCTGAAATGTGGCCACCTGGCCCAGGACACCTGTCCCTGCTCCCAGTGACACATCACCCCATGGTGTCCCTCCCACCCTGGCCCCGCAGCCGCGGCAGCCCAGGGACCACAGAGAGCCAATGCAGTGCTGCATGTGCAGCCAATTTGCATGGAAGGGAAAAGGGGAAACCCCAGGAAACGCACAGCCCAGGCATTAATCAAATCGGTCTCTAATAATAAATCCCCTGAGCCAGGCAGGGGTCGGGGCTGGAGCTCGTGGTGCCATGGCAGGAGCTGAGGGGGATTAGACACAGCACGAGAGCCAAACGTGAGTTACCCCATGGAGGGGCCACATGGGGAGATGGGGGTGAGGGACTTGTCTGTGCCAGGGTGTGGGGCTTGGTCACGTTCCCAGAGTGCCAGCAGAGAGTGGAGGGTCTCCTCAGGTATTTGCTGGAGGAGCAGTCACCACAAAGGGCTCCCACCCTGCTGAAAGTGGTCACTGCTGTGGGGCTGGAGATGGAATCACAGAATGGTTTGGGTTGGAATGGATGTTAAAGCTCATCTGGTTCCAACCCCCTGCCACAGGCAGGGACCCCTTCCACTATTCCAGGTTGCTCCAAGCTTCATCCAACCTGGCCTTGGACACTCCCAGGGATGGGGCAGCCACAGCTTCTCTGGGCAACCTATGCCAGGGCCTGCCCACCCTCACAGGGAAGAATTTCTTTCTAATAACCTAATCTAAATCTACCCTCCTTCAGCCTAAAGTCATTCCCCCTTGTCCCAAGGTTGATTAATGCTTGGGATGTGCAGTCCCTGGGGGAATTCAGGGTGCTGCAAATCCTGACTGCACCGTGCCAGGAGCACCATGTGCATCTTGGGGCTCTCCAGGGAGGGGAGTTCAGCCACCAGGCAGGATTTGTCCTAGATGGGGCCAAACATTTCCTTGGACCTGCCCTTGCAGCAGTTGGGAAGGGGGTCCACAGTCTGCACCCCCCAGCTTTGACACAGCCCCAAATCTCTGTTTCCCATTCAATTACCCCTTGGGAAACCCCACCGTGGGTCAAGGGTGGATGAGCTCACTGCCATCCTCAGGGCTCACTGCCATCCCCAAGGCTTCCTGTAACCCTCAAGGGCCTCCTGCCATCCCCAGGGGTCTTCTCATTTTCCTCTCTGGGTATAAAGTACCTTCAGAGAGCACGGGAGGAAAGCGCCGGCCTGAGCCTTGCTCTGCCCTGGGGATGTCTCCAGGCAGCTCAGCTAAAAGTCATTATTTAATTTTATAGCAATGTTAATTGAACAGCTGGGAGGATAAGGCCAGCATCCCTGTGCAGAGAGGATTTATCCCTGGGAATGGGAGGGCTTTACGTGTGCTGCTCCAGGCAGGAGCCACCAGCAGTGGGGCCCACCCATGCACAGCCCCTCTGCAAGACAGACACACAAAGTGCCCAACCTCTGCATGCTCCCCGATGAGAGAGAGAGAGAGAGAGAGGAGAGATCCTGGCAGAGTGCAGGGGATTTTCTGGGTAAAAAACACTCTGGCTTTGCCAAGTCATTGGCACACCCTTTGAGCACGTGGAGGCCAACGCTGTGCTGTGGCTGCAGGGAGTTTGAAACCCTCAGAGCCCTGTCAGCACCAGCATCACCCACCCTGCAGGAAACAGCTGCAGCTCCCGGCATGGCCTGAGGAGGGATGTGGAGTCCCACGAGCCCCCTTGGGCAGCAAACACCCCATCTCCACCAGGGCTGCCCCAGTGCTGGGGTAGAGCTTCCTGCAGCTGCTCCCTGGCACTGGCCACGGACCTGCATGTGGCTCAACGTAGCACAGAGTTAATCACCAGCCAGCTAATTCCTCAAAGGGCAAGTTTTTGAGCAGAATTTTGGGCTGCTGTTGCTCCTGTGCCTTTGGCATCACACCCAGCACATGTGGGCCCCAGGAGCGCCGCAGCAGGGGATGGTGATGGGACAAAGAGCCATCTCAGGGACAAGAGCACATCCACCTCCAGACATCCCAGGTGGTTAAACTGGTGTCTAAAGCTTCCCTGGGGAGATGTCCCTCCTTCTGTTGCTTTGTGGAGTCTTACACATCAGATGGGGTTTTCACTCTGATGCCGTAACACCCAGGAGAGACGTCAGAAATGACACATGAACCACCTCAGAGCCACAGAGGAATTCAGAAGTTTCCAGAACTAAAATTTGTTTCAGAAGATGTCACCAGTGGTCACTCAGATCATGTTTCTGGTATTTTCAGAAAAGCCTGTGAAGACAGAAACAGTCCCCACTGCTCTTTCTCTCACATGCAGGTGCAGGGACCCCCAGACCCTCAGGGTGCAGTGCAAGGCCACCTCTAAGCCAGGATGTCCCCTGGGACTGGCACAGGACACAGTAACACAGGGCTGTAGTTTGAAGAACAGATTTCACTGCGAGCTGTTGCCCAAATTCAGGACCAGAGAAGGCTGGGGCACATCCAGGGTTTCCCTGACAGGGGTCCCAGCCCTAGAAGGGGCCGAGGTGGCTGCACAGCACCCAGTGCTGACCGCCCCGTACCCACCTGTGCCTCTGGTTCCACAGCCATGGATGGGACGCACATGGGACAGGATGCCATGAACAACTGCACCGACCAGGAGTACTGGGACACGCTGGTTTCCCAGTGCATCCCCTGCAGCCTCGTGTGTGGCCGCCCCACGGCCAGGCGGTGCGATGCCCTGTGCGGTGAGTGCCGGGCGGGCACCATGGGACAGTTCCCAGGTGGAGCAGGGATGGGGCAAAGCTGGGAGGGGGGATCAGACCCCAGGGCGAACCCCAGGCAGGCTCTGAGCCAGCCTGGGTTAGCAGAGCTTTGAGCCAAAAATGTGTGGCTTTTGGGCTCAAAAAAAGAGCCAAAATGTCACAAAAATGTGGCAGCTTCTTGGCAAGGGGCTGGGGCTGGCAATGGCTCAGGATGGAGCTGCTGCTTTCTGGGTGACATCAACACTCACAGAATCATAGAATCAGCTGGTTTGGAAGACCCCTCCAAGATCATCAAGTCCAACCCTTAATCCAACCCACTTTGATTACTAGATCATGGCACTGAGTGCTACGTCCAGTCTCACTTATGTCCCCCGGTGGTGCCACCCCACCCTCCACAGGCAGGGCCTGGAGACCCATCAGGTTCAGTCCATGTGGATAATGACAAACCCAAGCTGTAGGTCTGTGAGGCTGAGCCGAGGGCCCTGAGCTGGGACAGGCACTGAGGTGTCAGGATAACAGGCAGGGAGGAGGAAAAGGGACAGATGTACTTTGCACCCACCCCCTGTGCAGGGCCCCCTTCCCACCCCAGTGAGCCAGTCTGGGATGGCCCCACCCTGTCCTAAGGCTCAGGGGACACAGCCCTGCTCTCACAGCCACAGGTCACGTCTCTGTGTTGAGGACAGGACGTGCCATCCCCGGCATTCCGAGCCAGTGCTCAGGCAGGTTTTGGTGTGTCCAAAAAGCCGTGCCAGCCCCAGGGCAGCAGCAGCTCTGAGAGCAGCAGCCAGGAGCTCCCAGCTGCAGGTGGGTACAGTTGGCAGCACCATCCCCTCCCTGGGCAGCTGCCAGCAGATTCCTTTCCCCAGCATTCTCCATCCATCCAAACACCACCCCAAACCCCGTGGATCTACCCCCCTGCCAGCCCTGGGGAGGTTGTCCATGCTCATGGCAGTGGGCAGGTCTCACCATGCACCCATCAGAACTGTGAGCTTGGGCTTGTCCTCTCATGAATCCAGACCCCCAGGGTGGGGTGGGAGGGCGGTTTGGGAGCCTCATGTGGGAGGATGTGCTGAGGACACCATGTTCATCTCCCTCCCCTCCTGCAGCGTCCATGGACTGCAACAAGACCCCTGGATTCTACTACGACGAGCTGGTGAAAAGCTGCATCAAGTGCAGCACCGTCTGTGGGCAGCACCCGAAGGAATGTGCCCCGTCCTGTGACCGTGAGTGGGAGGGGGCAGGACCCGGGCTGGGCTGGAAGAGGGGCCGGTGATGGGACTGAAGGTGGGGAAGGGGCAGCAAACCCCACCCTGCTCTTCATCCTGGGGGACTGCACTTTTGGGTGCTGCCATTTTACTGGGACTGGGGAGAAGCAGCCAGGGCATCTCTTGACTGTTTTCTCCATCCCACAGTGCCTTTTCCCTGTTGTGTGCCGGTGTTTTACAGGCTCGGCAGCTCCACCAGCCAGGGCAGGATCGGCAGCCGCAGATCCCACCTGGCTGAGCTGCCCTCAGGGAGGGGCACAGAGAGGGGACAGGCAGATCCCCAAGATCTACAAGTCCCACACTGGGGTTGAGGCAGTGAAATGATCCCTGGGGATGGGAGAAGGGTGTGAATGGGATGTGGGGAGGGATCTCCTCTCCCTCACCCTGGAAGAGAAGGGCCAGCAGACAGAGGGGATACAGAGCTGCTCTCAAATTCTTTCCCAGTGGAGAACACAAGGGCTATGGGCACTTTGCCTGACAATAAGTCAGTGAGGGCAGCGTGTTCCGAGGGCTGTGTGAGCTCATCCGTCTCTGCCCCCCCTCAGCCACCCCCCCGGCCGCGCTGGAGCACAAGGCGTGTGCGGAGCAGGAGCCGTGGCTCGTGGTGTACCTGCTGCTGGGGCTCTGCCTCTGCGCCCTCATCTGCTCCCTCCTCCTGGGCTGGACACACCTGCGCAGGAAGGGAGAGGGGGGCTCCTGCCAGGCCAGAGCCGGGACCTGCCACTGCAGGGAGGATCCTGCCAAAGGTGGGTGCTGGCTGTACTGGGGGCACTGGGAGCGGGTGGGGAGCCTGTGGTGGGCAGGCTCAGAGCCCCAGGCACTGTTGGAGGGGAAACAAAGCCAGGTCCTGACAGGGAGTGGGAGATAAAGTAAATCCAACGCTGGGTAGTGCAGTTCAGGCTGAGCCTGGAAGAGGAGCAGGACCTGCCCCCTCTGCCCCAATTCTCCTCCATCACCTCCTTCTGGGCCAGGTTTGGAGAGGTTTATTGGGTATATTTTAATGCTCCAGCCCAGCTATGCTTATCAGGGCTCAGGTGATGGCTCAGACCCTTCAACAGGGAGTGTCCAGCCCTTGGAGCTCCGTGGGTGCCACGGGAGCCACCTGGAGCTCTGGCACCTCACACTGCACTGTGCCGCTTGCTACAAAAGCAGTGTCTAATGAAAAGTCAATTTATATATAATATTATAAATACATATAAACCTCCATCCTCCCTGTTCCAGGTGCTTCCCTATTCCCTCCCCTCAGGTCTCACCCCCGTGGGCAGCAGGACCAGGTGGGAGCAGGCAGGTGATGCAGGACAGCCACACAGTGCTGGGAGCTGCATGTCCTCTCCAGTTCCAGGCCCAGCTCTTCACGGGTCTTAGTGCAGCACTTCAGAGCATTCCCTGGGTAAAAGCTGCTCCCAAACCCCCCCAGCTAACACTGTTTATTTGCAGACCGGCTGGTGGAAGCGGGAAGTGTCGGTGACGGATTCACTGGCAGCAGAGTCCCAGAGCCAGTGGAGACCTGTGGCTTCTGCTTCCCTGGACATGGCTCTGCTGTCCAAGAGACCAAATCATGCCACATCACCTTGTGCCACACTGGGGAAAGAGCTGCTCCCTCCCACGCCGGGATCTGCAGCACGGGGAGCGCTGGGGCCACTCCCAGCCCTGATGATGGGCACTTCAAAATCATTTGTTCTCCTTCCCAAGAGAAGACACCGATGGTGTGACCACAGGGGATGTTCCTGCACAGCATCAGAACAGAGGGATGCTCCCTCTGCCCCCAGAACTCAGCTGCTTCACTCTCTCTTGCCAGTGACTGGGACAGCTTCTACCTGGACTGGCCGACCCAGCCCAGGCCAGCAGGACAAAGTGAGGGGTGGAGGTTGCACAGGGCTCTGCTCCCACTCAGGAAGTGAAATTCTCATTATTCTTGTGCACTCCCAGTGACAGAAGTCACTTCCCATTTAGGAGCATCCAACTTCATCCTCCAACTTGCCCTCTGCAGACTCTTCCAAGCATCCCAGCCATCAGGAGTGTCTCATGGGGGTTTTCCATCCTGGTTCCACCAACAGCAACATCTCTGCAAAGGATCAGACTGTGGTGTCCACCAGTCCCCATGGAGAGCTCACCCTTCCCTGCTTGGAATCTCCATTGTGTACCAGAACAATTTACAGCAGAGCTGCAAATATTTCAAACGTGGACTTAGATCCAAGGAATTACTGGTTGAAGTTACAAGGATCCAACATGGAAAGCTCCACTCCTTGGGAGGGGAGAGCAGGTCACTGGTGATGGTGAGGCTTTGTCTCATGGCAGGACATGATGCTGCCCATGGGGAGCTGGGACAGGCACCAAAATCCTCTGTGGAATTGAGTTTAAATGTGAAAGCTCATCCAAGGCTGAGAACTTTCTAAAACACTGGATTTGTGTATGTTTGCTCTGGGGGACTCCAAATAGCTGGTAAAAGAAGGAACCAGCTGGAGGTAGAGCTGCTGAAAGGGAATATTTTTATCTGACCTGGCTTTGAAAGATACCATGGAAAAATAGGGATTTCAACATGTAACTTGAAGTACTCACCTCCACTAAAGGAGAGTGTAGGAATTTTTTACTTGCTGAGGAACTGCTCCTGGTAGGAGCTCATCCCTTCTTCTATCTCAAACTAGAACTTCAAGTTTGGGAGAAATTTTACCTGAGTCAATATATGCACAAATTGGTGCTGGGAAAGAAACAGCTGGAGAAACCATGAGCAGAGAGTTATTAAAAGACTCTGTCCCTTATATATTATATATTTCTTTAAATGTAAATACTTTCTTCTCATTAAAAAAGGCACTCTGGTCTCTCCTACACTCTCTGAGCACCCACCCATCGCCCTTCCAACCTCCAGACCTCCTCTATCTCCCACTCTCTCAATGTGAAGACCCTCTTGGCCTCCCCTCTGGCATTGCCACCTTCCCCTCCACCAGGGCCTCCAATTCCACAACATCACCTTCCATAGCCTTGGATCCCTCCTATGGAACCTGCTCCAATGGCCTCTGGTCTTGTGCCATCAGTTCCTGTGGTTTTCAGCCCCGTGACCTCAGCTCCCACACTCTGCAACACCCTCACAGGGCAGGATTCTATCCCAATATCCCATCTAACCCTGCCCTCTGTCAGTGGGAAGCCATTCCCCCTTGTCCAGTCCCTCCATCCCTTGTCCAAAGTCCCTCTCCAGCTCTCCTGGAGCACCGGGAGGGCCTCTAAGTCTCCCTGGAGCCTTCTCTTCTCCAGGCTGAACACTCCCAGCTCTCCCAGCCTGGCTCCAGTCCCTAAAGAACCTCCATAGACTCCTCTGGACTCTCTCCACAGTTCCACATCCTCCTCCTGTCAGGGGCTCCAGAGCTGGAATCAGTGCTCAGGGTGAAGGGGTTTGCACCTACCTTGGGCCAGCACCAGCACATCCTCCCCCTGATCAGGACTGGGAAAGCCTCCAGCTCTGTGCCCCCAGGTGTTTCCAGCATGGATGGAGCTCCAGGAGAAGGAAAAGCCGCATAAACAGGTGTGGGATCTGATCACTTGCCCCTTCCCAGCAGGGAGCTCCTCTGGGCAGCACTGGGGACATGTGGCTTTAGCCCAGCTCTGGGGCCCTGTGGACCTTCGTGTCACCCCCATGGTACTCATGCAAGGAAATTCAGAATCTTATTTAACAATAGGATAGAAATAACTGAAACTGCACCATCAGGTCTGCAATCAGGGCATCCCTCGAGGATCAGAGGCATCAATTATTCACAGGAGAAAGCTTTTAGGGAAGTGTTTGTGCCAGTGAGTGCAGGAACTCACCCTGTGTGGCAGCAGCAGCTCCTGCTCCAGCTGCTCCAGGAGGCCACTCACTTTCTCACGCCCTTGCTGGAACGGGGCTGTTCCTCCTGTCACCAGGTGGCCTCCCATCCCAGAAATTGGGGAAAACACTCATTAGATGCCAAGCCCTTCCCTCCAGCCCTGGTACACCAGAGGGGAGCATCCCTCACCCTGCCCTCCTTGAGGGCATAGAACTACAGTTATCAGCACAGAAAAGATAACACAGAGTACCTTGAACTAATCAGCAGTGAGAGCAACAGACATCCTGAGGTGCTGGAGCAGCCAAAGGCATCAATGGATTTGGTGTCACATTTGCAGCCACTGGCCAGCAGCTCTGATGGGTCATACCTGGAGACACCCCTGTCAGTATTAGAAGGACTTGTATGCCCAAGTTCCAGCTGGATGAGTCACACTACATGGAATTAAGGGCACTAATTCTCAGCAAGAGCACCCACCTGGGGTTCAACCAATTCTCACATTAGACACCAGCATCAGGCAAAGCTTTGGCTATAGTGGAGTGGCTGAGGGTCAAGAAAACACACCTAAAGCCACTTTCTGGGTATTTTTGTGCCCCATGTAGGGCTGTGTTCACTGCTGGCAGGTAACAGAACTCACCCCACTGTGAGCCTGAATCACTGCATCACTCTTTGTTTCCAGGCATTTCTGCAGATTCCTCCTCCCAGCAGACCCAGCTGTGCTGATGTAAAACACACCAGTCACTCCCAAACTGCTCCCTGAGATGAGGAGGACGAACAGCTGGAGCAGCAGAGCTGCCACTCGTGGGGAAGGCAGCCTGTCCTGCTGTCTGTCTGTCTGTCTGCACATCAGGGAGGCTTCGCTTCACTCCTGGTCAGTGTTTTCCTGCAGGCAACGTAGAGGGAGCTCGAGAGAGAAACCTCCTGGCTCTCCAGGGAGTAACTCGGTGCAGGAGCTGCATGGCTGCTTCCCAAGGCATGGAGGGGAAGGGAAGGCTGTGCCTGAGAGAAAGCAGCATGAGGGAAGTGCTGCTCCTACGACAGCAGCTGCTCTTCCCTTCATCTCCCCTCCTCGCACTCTGCGCTGATTTACTGCCCTTGGGGACAGAACCGCGCCCGGGACCATCTGGGGAGGGACACGGACGGTGGGATGGCAGGCGGGGAGGGAAGAAAAGAATAAGAGCTTTTACTACATCAGGAATTCAGCTTTTGAAACCAGAAACAGAGCCCTGAAAGCTCCCTCTGCAAACCATCTGCGCCGGTGCAGTGGCACAAGCAGAGCCCCCCGCACCAGATGGGCGGGGAGGGAAAATTAGGGGTGATTTATAGATCTGGCCCTGTCCCTGCACAGTCTGTTTCTAAAGGCTTAACAAAGCAGCAGCTCCGGTGGCCGCGCGTGTGCCGTGGAGAACAGAATTCATTAAAAAACAGCCAAAGGCTCAGACCTCAGTGCCACAAAGCGAAGGCTCCGGAGTCATCCTCGCAGCCCGCGCGGTGACACTGCCCTTGCTGCGGTGGCACTGCCCCTCCTAAGGTGACAATGCCCCTCCTGCGGTGGCACTGCCCCTCCTGCGGTGACACTGCCCCTGCTGCGGTGACACTGCCCCTCCTGAGGTGGCGCTGCCCCTGCTGCGGTGACAGGACCACGGGACCGCCACTGCAGCAGCCCTGGCAGGGCGGAGCGGCTGTTCGTGCCTCCCCTGCAGGTTTGCTGCATTATTTAAAGAGAGCAGAAAGCATCCGCACGATGCCGTGCCCGATGCCGGAGGGAAGGAGGTCCCCCCGCCTCCTGCGGGCTCGCCAGGCATCCGCATTTCTCCAGCCATTTTCCATCGGCGACAGGAACGCTCCGGTTAAATAAACGCTGAAGCCCCCAATTCCCACCGGGAACGAGCCGGGGCATGGCAGGTCACACGGGCAGGGCGCGATCCCGCCCCAACCCCCGCACCACGCCCGGTCTGATCTCCCATTCCAGGTGCTCCAATTCCTGTTTTCTTCCTCCTTCCCCTTGCAAGCTGTCGCAGAAATCTCTTGCTGTACGAAACCTCCCCGTGCTCTTCCACTCCGTGTGCAAACCAAAACCATTACCCCGCCCTGCTGTTCAGCTGCTCTTTGGAGATGCTCATTCAGAAAACAAACATGCTCAATCCTCTCATTTTACTGTTTTTCTGTTTATCAGTCTGTGTCTCGGGCAGGTTAGACACGTGTAAACCATTTCTAGTGCACAGAACGCAATGGATTAGACCCCTCTGTGTTTTTCCACACCCATAAAGCCAAGGAATGCCTGGCTGGGTAATTATGCAGAGGTTAATGACCAGAGCAGCTGTGGCTGCCCCAGCCCTGGGAGTGTCCAAGACCAGGCTGGACAGGGCTGGTGGGAGGTGTCCCTGCCCATGGCAGGGGGTGGCACTGGATGGGCTTTGAGGTCCAACCCAAACCATTCTGTGGGTCTGTGATTTGTGGTGTGACACTCACACCAACTTACACAGCGCCCAACTCTGACTCCTCACCCCCTCCACAAGGAAGGGAAACCAAAGCTATTTTTGTTCTTTCAGCTTTGTTCTGAATGGTTTCTCTCCCAGGCTGCGATTCTGCCCCAGCCCAACCTCCTGAGAGGAAGATCCAGCACCCGGGCAGTGAGTGCTGTACCTGAACACGGCGATGGAGGGAGCAAAGGCCCCACAGCTCCCACACACCGACACACCACGGGCTGTGGCTCTGCAAGAGGAGAAGAGCATGCAAAGGGTTAATCCATGTGGGAGGATACAAGGAACCAATACCAGCCTAGCACATACCAGGAAAATGTGTTGTTTACTCAGAGCACTGCAGAAGGGCTCAATAGCAGCAGATCCATCGCTCAAAGCTGCCCCTGCACCGACCGTTCCCAACAGATGGTACATTTTTCAATACTGAGGTTCTCTCAAGTGTCAGATATATATAAATCCACCTTTGGAAGGCAGCAAGGGAAGAAAACAAACCAAAACCAGCAACAACAAAACAAGCACTTTTGAGAAATTCAAACTTATTCACAAGATTTTTTTTTTTTTTTAAAAAAAAAGGAACCAAGAAACCAAGACCACTCTTACAGTATAAACACGCCAATTCATTCATTTTTTACTGATGGTTGCATTTATGAGTTTCATTCTCGTGAAAAAAGGGAATAAAAGGAAAAAATTAAGAAAATAGCAATTTATAGAAAACAAAACAAAAAAGGGCTCAAACAGAACAGAACCTGTGCTGATGCTTTTGATGAGCAGTCCGATGGCATTGAACATTACCTGTGCAAGCAGGCATGCTTGAAAACCTGTCTGAGTACTGCAGCTTCAGTTCCACAATCCAGGATTTCTTTTGTGGTTGTTGGAAAAAAAAGAGCCTAATAGTTTCATACTGTATTTATTTAATAACTAAAATTCACAAATAAAAAGATACTTGCAAAGTCCTTTAGTTGTCTCATCCCCTCCTCCTCCACTCTACTGCTTTCAGACCCATATGCATAAAAAAATGGGTTTGGATTTTTAATTTTAACTGTTATATGATTGGTCGTTGGAGCTGAAGCACCAAATGGAGAAGATGCTTTATGGAGATGAGGGTAGAACCCTTTGCCTTCCCACACACATTTTGGAGGAACACAGGAGATGTACCAGTGCCCGGACTCCTCTGCTCCCATTTCCCCCACCCAGAGCATTCCTTTCATTTTATATTTCCTCTGGTAAGTGACTGACTGCAGCCTCTTTTCCCCCTTCCTGTCCTCGTGGGACCTCACACACGTCGGACATTGTTCATTTCTCACTCTCCAGGCTGTGAGTCAGTGTCAAGTAGGTCCTGTTACAGCTCAGTGCGAGTTGGTTTGTAATGGGTCTTTTCATTTCAGGTAGGTTTGTGTGTCGATTCAGAAGGCTTGAGTATTTTCTTCCTTGTTTATATCTGACAAGCTGCTGGATAAGGCTATTCATACTCCAGGAACTGTTTGTGATAGAACAGCAAATACCTGCAAGAGAGCAGAGGGACAGTTTCAGTTCCCTGCTCTGCATCAGAGCAAAGCAGTTTCCCTTGATGGGATTGTAAAACACGAAGACTGTTCATTTTGGTTTTCTTTGCAATTTGAAGCAAGTCCAGGGACAGTAACCAGGGATGAGAAGGAGGGAAGTCAAGATGACAATTTTACCAGGAACTCATGAAACTGAGCAGTTACACAGCAAACAGGAGCCCCAAGCCAGGCAGGATGGAGCTCTGAGCAGCCTGGCCTAGTGGAAGGTGTCCCTGCCCACAGCAGGGGTTGGAACTGGGTGATTTGCAAGCAAATTTGTCTCCTCCTGCCCAGGCCACTCTATGAGTCTACAAGACAGTCAAACCTTGTTGTACAATCTACTCAGAACCTGCAGGCTCTGGAAGATTGGACCATGTTGGTGCCCAGGCAGGCAGCAAACCATCTGACAATAACTTGACACAAAATAAAGATGCTTTAAGATGGAACTGTTGCTTTAGAGTCACATTAGCAGAGCAGCAGACACGAGGATTATTGCAAACTGCCTTCCATTTACTGGTATAGAAGCAAAAGGAAGCAGCAGCCATGTGGGTGAACACCCCCAATCAAATATCTGATGTCTCAATCTGTACTCAAATCTGGTGTTTTAAAGGAAGAAATTCTTCCTGTCCTTAATTACTGTGTGTGTACTGGTACAGAAGGAGCCCAGCCCCCAGCAGTGACACATCAGAAAGGGACTCATCTCTAAACCCTCTTCACATGCTAAAACAGCCACTGATGAACCTTTAAAATACTACAGGACATTTCTGAGACCTTCCCATTGTTATCCTTCCACCCACACTCTGTGGAGCTTCCCACACACAGTGGGGGTCAATCCAGTGTCAGAGTTTATCTGAACCAGGGAAATGGGCAGGGCTCAAAACAGCCTTTCAGGAGAGGGACAGGCAACAGTTGTGTGGCACATCCTCTCCTCTTACCTTTGGCAGGTCCTTCCACAGCCACGCCCCACTTGAGCACCAGCCACTTGTTACTCATTTACAACAAACTCATTTCTCTGCTGACCTCAAAGCGTGAGTTTCTTGTCAAATCATTACACACTAAAATTCAGATATTATGGATTTTTTTTCTTTTTACTTCTTGGAGTTAAAAAAGTGAAAAAATGGGAAAATCTATTAAAAAAATTAAAAACTGCATGTTGTGCCTGCAGCAATCCTTGAAAATGTCAGGAATAATTAAAGTAAGAATGGTAAAAGCTTATCTTTCCAATATCGAGTCCAGAGTTGAAAATGCAAAATGAAGACTTCAGATTTTAGGTTGCTTTATTCTTGTACCACACATCAGTCCCCAGTGCTTCCCTCAAACAAGGACCACCACGATGCCTCCCTTGCAAACCCCTGCTCTGCACTCCCAAAACTTGTCTAATGCAACCCTGTGAAACCAGAAAGTCAATGTGAAATCAATTTCAAGCCACGAGCTAAGAAACAGCTCATGTTCCCCACCTGCCTCCCACAAGCCTTGTCAGTCTGGGTCCCACCATTTTCTTGATGGCTTTTTGTCAAATCTTTTACACTCCTGGTAATCCAAAGGTTCTGCAGGCAAAGACTGGACTGTGCCACGGAGGGAAGTGCTGCTCCCACACTGGGTGAACACACCACTGGAGCTGGACCAAGGGTTGGACTGGATGATCTCGGAGGTCTTTTCCAACCCAATCCATTCTATGATTCTGTGACTCTGGTTTTCAGAATCCCTTCCATTACCAACAGTTTGGACAGGAGCACCAGGTGCAGACACTGCAGAGTCCCCTGCTGTTCCTCATCCTTCCCCTCTTCTTCCTTCAGCAAATCCAGGGGTTTAAAGCCCTTGTGTGTATATATGATTGTGTACAGATTGATGCTGAAGCACTGAGTGTTACACAGAGACAGGAGATACCCAAAGAGAGAAATTATCCTTCTCTGTGATGAAAGGATTTTTTTAAAGTCACTGTTTCCCCTCCTTTCCCCTTCCCAGCTGACCACTTACCCTTCACTGTCTAGCACATCCTTAATGCTTGCCTTGGTGATTATGGCATCATCACACTTGAACCACTGGTCCTTGTGCTGCCGGATGAAGCTGGTATAGTGCCCACTCTCCAAGGTTCCCTGGTGATTAACTACTGCAAACAAGGAATACCTGCAGCAGGAAACACTTCATAAACACTTGGATCAACAGGGGAAAACCAACAGACACCTCAGACAGGCAGAAGTTGTGTTCATAAACACACATGGCAATGGTAAGGGATGTGATCCATCAAAAACCACCAGCTTTAACATTAACTGGGAAGAGGGGGTCCTTGCCCAGGGAAAAAACCTACATTTTTCTTTTCCTGTTTGGCTATTTCTGCAACTCTCCAGTCTGGTGACAGCCATCAGCTTTACCAGTACTGGTTAACAAAGATTTTTCTTCTAAAACAGATAAATATTGGTGCATTCCTGAAGAGCACCACAGATTATCTAGTCTGACCTTCTACTTCCCTGAATTGCTCTAGTGAAGCAGAAAAAATGCACTTGAGGTATGGGGGAAGGAAGTGATCTTAAATATTTCTAGTGACAAACTGATTTACTGATTAATTGTCCTTAACCTGGAAAGTCTGTACCTATTTTGAAATACTGAATATATTCAGCCTCAACTTCCAGCTCTCACTTGCTGCTGTCCATTTGCCTGAAAACCAGCAGACACATCTCTGTTCCAAAGACACTGATAATCAAGTTGCTCTCATTTTCCTTCCTTAAAAAGGAGAAGTCTGAAGTTCTCAGCATTTTTGTTCTAAGGTGAGATTTTGTTTCCAGTCTCAAATACACTTGTGCCTCTTTTTCAAATGCTCTCCACTCTCTTTTAACTCTTTCATAAAATGCTGTCCTCAAACTGTGTGTGACACAAGCACAGCTGCACAGTGGTAAAATAATCTCTCTAATCTCACTTGATATTATCCTACTCATGTTTAAAATTCACAGAGCTCTTTTGACACAGCAGTGCCAGAACAAGGCACCAATTCACAGACTGCCTACAGAGCCACTGATTTATAGTCACCTTCTTCTAGTGGAGTCCTTTAACCCAGCTGGGATGGACACCACTTTCAGTCCCAGCTGGAGGATTCTAAGATTGCCCCACCTGGTTACTGGCACCCAGGTTACTGGGCAGCCCAGGTGCCTCTGCTCTCATCACCTAAATCCTCTACATTTTTAACACCTTCTCCAATTTAAGGCACGTGCAAACCTCAACAGTGATCAGCTGTGTTTCTTTCAGACCTTTTCTAACACTACTAAACACTCCAAGCTGTAGGACCACACAGCACTTGCCTGGGCCCTGCCTGGGAACAACACTGCTTAGGTCATTTTTAAATCTTTCTTATTGAAACTTCTGGTGGCAAATTAAGTGCCTTGAGTTTAAATACACAACAGCAGCACATAAAAATGGAACTTACAACCTTATTTAAATGAAGACACAAGGTTTGTGTGACCATTTCCATTCCCATAAAGCTATGGATACTGGTTTCAATCACACCTCCTATACATTCTTGAGCAAGTCCCATGTCATTTATTCTGACTGGAATCAATATCTGACCAAGAGAGCTCAGGATTATTGGGATCATCTATTTGGACCTTTGACTGTCACTGTTCTGTAAACTCTCTCTGGTCTTCTGAAACACCCTTTGCTATTGGAATAGCAAGAGGACTGTTTAAAGAAGCCCCATCCCCTGTAAAGCTGCAACCACAGCTTTTCCCTGTGCCCACACACCATTGCTGGGGGGTCACTCCCAGCTCTCAGGCTCAGCTGCTGCTCTGTGGGCAGAACTGTAGTGAGCAAAGCTTTATTTTGCAACAGCTCAGACTTACTGTGCTGTCAAATATGGCAATATTAGCACTGGCACTGCAGGATACACAGCAGAGTCTCCTTCCAGGAGGCAACAACCTTTCACAACAGGAGTCATGGAATGTGCCACTTACTTATTATCGTTGTTTAGACTATCCGTCGGCTGCTGGTACTGCCCATTCATTCTGCTCTCTTTACTGCAACACACACACAGAAATCCAGTCACTGAAAGCAGAGGCTCCCCAAGCCCAGGAACAGCTCTGACATGACACAGCCTGGCTGCTGAATCCACAACGCTGCTGAGCAGCAAAGGGCTGATTAGGATGCTAAAGATGCTTTATTTGCTCTCACAGCAATGCTACAGCACAGACACCATTCCTGCTCCTGGTCAAGGCCTCAGTGCTGCAAATACACATCTGTTTACGTGAAAGGTTTTATCCAAAAAGCTTAAAAACAGGTTAAGATTAGATTTGTATTTGAAACCTGGGAAAATATCTAATTACATCAATCCTTTATCTTGTGATGGGTCAATCATCCTGGCTCTGGCTTGTAAATTCATTTTGTGTTTTGACAGCAGCAATAAGATCATGCTGTTGGTTTCGCAGCCAGTAAAATTCAGACCACTGAGTTATGCCTGCTGATTATCCCTTCTCTATCCCATTGTGCTGGATGGATACCTTTTATCAGCAAAGCCTGTTCTATCCAGGGAGAATTCATCACAGAGGAACAGGGAAGCCTCAAAATCTCCAGAATATATTGGAATAAACCACATATTCTTAATATAACACTATTTAACAGAGCTTCCAGGGCTCTTCTTTCTCTCCTGATAGAAGCACCTACTTTTTTCCAAGGAAAGGGGAGGGCAGGCAAAGCTTGAAACCACCAGTAAAATGTTAACACCAAACAGAGCCTGATCTATTAAGAGATGCCATGTTTGGGGGCATTCTGCATTGCTTCAGATGGAAATTAAATCTGAAAATCCTCTTGTATATGTGCATAGAATATCTGACAAATACTCATTAACTGAGCTGATTAAATTCCTTTCATAAAGGTACATTTCTATAAATGCCACGTCTTTCACAGACCTGGGAGGTGGGAAGTGTTGCTGCTTCTGTTTAAACACCAATTAGAAACATCTATTTTAATCTGGACTATGTTTTTGCTTCTTGCAACAGAAGTTGAAGGTACAAAACAAAAAACCCTGAATTTACATACATGTAGGAATAAAGAGGAAGGATTTTTGTAACTTCAGGGATATAAAGTCAGGCATAAGGTTGGGTCTAGTCTGGGTGACTGCACAGGATGGTTGGTGGGTGGGACCAAACCAGAGATCTGAATTTAACTGGCAACAAGAAACATAACAAACAGTAATTAAAAAAGTCAGTAATGTTTAAATGTAAATCCTTTTCTGGCACATGAAACTCAACAGTTTATCTAAACCTGAGTTTAGGAAAGCTGCACCTTCCAAGGAGAAACAGCAGGAGTACCCCTGCAGATACTGGTCTGTCCCTCAGGGATGCTCCATGTGTCATTCTGCACATTTATGAACTGGAACCAGATCTGTGCAGGTCTGGGGGGGATTTGGGGCTTGGTACACACCTGGAAGCCATGAAAGGTGTCATGTCCAGCTCCAGGGGAAACGAGACATACGTAGTGATCTTCCGCCTCAGTTTGGCTGAGTGTTCAAACCGCTGCAGGCAAAGGGGGACAGGGAGTTTCTTTAGAGAAACACTAAAGTTTTATGTCTTTTATAAAATGTCCTAAAGCTTAAAAACAACATGAAGGCACAATAAGAATCAGTATTGCAGGGGCACCCTCAGATTTTTCCTACCAGCCCCCATGTAAATTCTAACACATTTCTGCCACAAAAATAATCCCCCATTTGTGGGCTCAATATTGATACAATATTAATTAGACTGTTTACCTTGATATCTATGCACATGAAATTATTCCCAAATGACATCAAGAAAAAACACACTAAATATACTAAGCACACACAGCCTTTACTCCAGCCAGTGTTGTTTGTGCCAGGACTGTTCACAGCCCTGCCTGCTCCCCACCCTGGCACACAGCACGGGGGGCAACTGGATCTTGCCTTCAGACTCACACACTTAACCCACCCATCCAATCATCTCCAGTGACAGGAGTCAAGCCCACACAGGAATACCAACTCAAATTAAGGCAAAAATGAAATATGGTAACAGAAAAAGCCTTGTCTCCCAGCCAAGAGGGGCCTGCAATACCCACCATCCTCTCTTCATCTTCCTGATTGAACATTACATGGAAACAGGGAAAAATACCAGAAAGAGATGAATGAGTTTCTATTTAAAGGCAGCTTCTCTCTCCATTTCTCAGAAATTATGCTCTATTTACACTTCAAGTTAATTATTTTCCAATTGTGATGCTGTTAAGAATTCCCTAGCAACAGATGCAGATGTGAAAAGCTGAGACTTCTGTAATTCTTATCTTTTGTGTTTCCTTCTTGCTTTAACACATGAAATGAAATTTGCATTTTGCATAGACAGGACAATCCAGTAATTTATGAAGAGTAATTTATTTTCAAAAAACCTTCAGTCAAATACTGAACTGGGTATGGGAAAGGGGTTGAGAACATTCACCTTGACTTGCCCACAGAGCAGAATGACCTTCACTGCTGTGATTGCTGCCCACTTTGCACCACATTTCAGACAGAAATTGTACAGGACTAAACCATCTGAGGGCACCAACATTATCTGATGTAATTCCATGTGACATCATTTAGTTTGGAAATGTTTAAAATGGGATGATATAAAAATGTTTCTCCATTGCTATCAGAACTTTTTCATGCTTTTCTTTCAACACAGAGGGATTCTATCAGTGACAGTGTACAAATATTGCCATGCAGGATGAGTGAGTGTTATAGGAGATTGGTGTCTGTGCTGGTTCAGGTATTAGACCAGCTTTCCATCCTCTTTCTGCATTCTGGTTGGATAAATTCCCACAGACACACTGCAAGGCTTCATTATAGATAATGTAACACTATCTTAATAGAAAATCTGGCTGGGCATTGCAAGCTGTTCTTTATATGAATTTATATCATAAAAGTTTAGTCAGTGAAAGCCATAGGATATGTCCAGGAACTCAGAGAGGAAAGCACATCCTCTGCTCTCTCAGCCCCCTGTGAACTTACTTTGAGATGAAAACAGGCCACAATGGGTAACTTCTTCATAGTGAGTTGTTTGGTAGATTCCTGGTAGCTATGGCAACCACTACATTTGATTTTGGCACTGCTTCCTAGATGTTCTGGCCTTGTAAACCTAAAAAATATTTTGAAAAGCAAAGTGATGCACAAAACAATCAGATGATTTTTCACACATGCTGACAACACTTTTACCTGTGGGTCACTGGCACAACAAGAGACAGAGGCCATGGCTTGTCAGTGTGATTTGGAAAAAAACTGCAACAAACCCTGTAATAATGTAGAGATCCAAATCTGGTATTGATCACTGGTCTACTTGGGAACATTGCACTGAAGTGCATCAGTGCCTGAGAAAGCAGCTCAGTGTTAGCTCATCTCCTACAGCACAACACCCAGTTTTCCTACAGAAAACAAAGACCTTTTGTTTTCAACCCCAAAAACATTGATATGGAAGACACTCCTCTGCAAGACACTCTTCTACCTTGTAGCCCTCCAGGGCTGGGATCAAAGCTCTGACATGCAGAGGGCTGTAAACACCAAGTTCTTTTCAAAATACAGACACCTTTCTAAAAAAACTGTTGACAACTAGAAAAATCTCTTTCAAACCTTTCAGACAGAACTGCTCAAGGGAGATGTGGGAAGAGACCAAAACAGATCAGGGAACTGCTCAGAGAACATGTACTGCCTCAATGTTCTTGCTACAAACTAAAGCAAAATCCCCTTTTCCAGAAACTCAGCACAGAAAGGCCAGGACCAGGGACTGCCAAGTCCTTTCCAGCCAATGCAAGATTTGCTTGCTTTTTGCATCGTGTGGCAGCTGGTTTTGAGTGCTTATTGCCAGCCCTACTGCTGCTCTGAGCCTCCTTTGCCTTCTCACCTTTTCATATGCAAACAACAGGTGTAAAAACACAGTCTGGGGACAAACATCACTCGGTGTCCTTGTTCAGAGCCACTGGACACCACGATGGATCAGGGCAGTGACCCTTCCCCTGTACTCTGTCTTGTTGAGGCCACAGCTTGAGTGTTGTGTTCAGTTCTGGGCCCCTCAGTTCAGGAAAGAGATTGAGGGGCTGGAGTGGCGCCAGAGAAGAGCAACGAGGCTGGAGAAGGGAGTGGAGCACAAGTGCTGTGGGGAGAGGCTGAGGGAGCTGGGGGTGTTCAGCCTGGAGAAGAGGAGGCTCAGAGGTGACCTCAGCACTGTCTAGAAGTACCTGAAGGGAAGTTGTGGCCAGGTGGGGGTTGGTCTCTTCTCCCAGGCACTCAGCAATAGGACAAGGGGGCACGGGGGGCTCAAGCTCTGCCAGGGGAAATTGAAGTTGGAGAGCAGAAAAAAAATTCTTTGCAGAGAGAGTGCTCAGGCATTGGAATGGGCTGCCCAGAGAGGGGGTGGATTCCCCATCCCTGGAGGTTTTTAAAGCAAGATTGGCCGTGGCACTGAGTGCCATGATGTGGTAAAGGGACTGGAGTTGGCCCAAGGGTTGGACTTGATGATCTCGGAGGTCTTTTCCAACCCAATCTATTCTGTGATTCTATGGATGTGGCACTGAGTGAGAATCCACCACTTCTTGATCCAACCCTACTGTGATCACCAGCCCAGGGCACTCTGTGCCATGGGCTGGTGATCACAGTAGGGTTGGATCAAGGGTTGGACTTGATGATCTTGAAGGTCTTTTCCAACCCAATCCATTGTATGATTTTATGAAAATCCTTATCACCCCACCCCAGGGTGCCTCCCCTGTGCCCCACATACCTTCGCAGGCAGTCTGTGAGCGTGGTGGTGCCCGACACGTGGCTCTCCCCGTTCACCACGCTGCCATCGCTGCCCGGACTCAGCGGCCAGAACGGGGTGGAGGAGCCTGGCAGATCCAAACTGATGTCCCAGAACGGGTCTATCGTTGTGGAAACGCCACTGGGAAAGAGAGAGAGGTTTAAGGCATGTGTAAAGGAAGGAAAATGAACAGCCTCTCTCACTTCGGGGAGGGGCACACCAGGTACTTAATTTTAAGGGCTTTGGGATCTCCATCACCCCTAGAGGGCACTCAGAGATGACAGAAAACAGAGCTGTTCCACAGTGTTTTCCCACAGTGGATTGTTTTCCTGAATATTTAAAAGCCATATGTTTGGGGAACTGGGTGTGATGTACTAAATGCAAAAGACAAGCATTTCATACATTCTTGCACTCCCTGGAGCCCCCTGACTCAAAGCAGGGCTACTCTGAGAGGTACCAGTCCTGGGCCAGTATAAACCAGTGAACATCTATGACAGCAGCACCCAACCAGTTTAGAAGCTGCTCTTCTCTGGTCAAGACATGGAAGGTGGTTCTCAAGGCTACTTCAAAAAAGAGAGAGCCCTTAAAGACTTTTGTTGTCCAGCAGAGCACTGAATTCAGCTTTGCAGTTCCTATCAGCATCTCCTACAGCCTTTGGAATTTCAGAGGCCAAAAATAACTTCACCAAGCAGGAGTGTGTGTTCTCCACCAGATTTGTCTACAAGACAGCTGAAGACAAGCCAAGAGCCACACTATGAAAAAAGCCTCTCAAAATTTTAACTTTTACAGCATTTTTAAGAGAACTCCAGAAGTTCAGGAGTCTAAGCTCCCAGTCTCTTTGTACTTATGTTTATTTTTTAAGTTCTCCCTCCAGAACAAGTGTCTTTCACTCTGCAATCTCATTAAGCCTTCAATATTCTGTCTTTTTCCCGTGGTTCATTTGTTCAAAAGTTGTCAATTTTTGAAAGAAATCATCTTTTGTTCAAGTTTCATCAATGTTAATATTGTGTCATAACACATCAAGCTTTGCATTATTAAGGATTCTGTGGCTCTACCAGGCAAAGAACAAAATTTCCTATGTTTTCCTTACAGTAAATCTTCTGCAAATCCCTCCAGGAAACTGAGAATAAAAGCAGATTCAAACAAGCCCAGCCCAGCAGCCCATCTGCAGGACAGCAAGAATGCAAGGCAGAACAAAAAACAAGAACTCTGACTTTTGCACTATGGCAACACCAAACATCTCCAAGAAGAAGTGAGCTTGCTCCAGCACAGAGCAGAACAATAAATACATTTTTCCTTAGTCTTGTAAAACCTTTTTTTCTGGTACCTGAGATTACATGAGGTGTGAGCCTCTTTGAAGCCTCTCCTGAGGCTTCTGACTGAAGGAAAATGTGGTTCTGTATCAGAATTTCCTTCAAATTTAGTTGCAATTACGTACTTTCAAATCCAAAGAGATCTTGGAAGTCTTTCCCTCATGGGCCCACCTAAGTGAACCCAGAACACCTCATGAACTTGGAAAACAACCTTTTCCAGATTAGTAGAGTTTCTGTGCATATGCCCATGGTACTTTCTAGGCATTTTTTTGATATGTCTTAATACATGACAGTCAACTGGCAACTGATAGAATTATAGAATCTCAGAATAATTTGTGTTGGAAGAGACATTAAAGCTCATCTCATTCCACCCCCTGCCATGGGCAGGGACACCTTCCACTATCCCAGGTTGCTCCAAGCCCCGTCCAACCTGGCCTTGGACACTTCCAGGAATTGGGCAGCCACAGCTTCTCTGCCCAACCTGTGCCAGGGCCTCACGATGCTGCATTTATTGCCTTTTTGCTGGTATTTATTGATGTTCAAGACAGGAAAGATTCAGTGACTGTGGCACTGGAGGGGGTACAGATTGAAATCAGAGCCCAGGAGCAGGAAAAAATGACTTACTGGCAGACTTGACAGGTAACATCTGACTGCAGTCCACCTGTGAAGATTTGGTCTATGATGCAGTTACAGTGGTTGGGGTTGTTGGCCTTCTTCCCATTATCATCACCTGCAGGGATGCAAACACAGGCTCAGGAGTCAAAAACCCTCTGAGGGAACAGTGGCTTGTCTTGGACTGTGTCTCTTTAAATCTTTCTAACAAACTTACACTGCAAGTTCACATGGACAATACAGAACCCTGAAAACATTGCACATGGAAGAAAACAAGGAAATAAGATGAAAACTCCCAGAAAAGATAATCAGAAGGTGACTAAATGCAGTTCACTCCTGCAGAGTTGATGCTTTAAGCCCAATCAGCTCTTGGCCAAACCCTTGTTCCAGGTATCTCCCAGAGGTTTGCTTTGTACTGCCTGGGACAAGACCAGTTCCTAAGACAAAGGAGTTGCCAAGGCATGAAAAAGGAATATTGAACCTTTTTTTCCTAATGAAAACACAGGAGAAATGTCAGCAAATGCCACTTTTTAATTCTATCCCACTCAATTCCTGAGAGCAGAGGGTTTGGGAGGACCTGTGAGCCTCCATCCCACCCTTTCAGCATCATGTTCTTCCCATCCAAGTTTTCACCAGTGGGAAAATGAGAGATGTCCTTATCTGAAGTGGGAGATAATGCTCTGTCCCCGTCCAGCCTCTCCAGAGACACAGCAATCCTGAGTTCCCAAGGGGCACAGTGAGTGCATTCCCATCTTTTAGGCATCACAAACTGTCCCTGCAGGTCTCAGGAGCACAGTCACCATTTTTATCATCTGAGTGCTGATGCCAATTCAGCTTTCTTAGACCAACCAGAGCATTAAATAACCAAAACCACCTTCATACAGTTCTCACATTCAAAGCCTTCTCCCTCCACTGCCCAGGGGTGACCCAGGAGTGATGCACTTTTCCTCTGATTTCCAAGACTGTGCTCTGCTTGCTCCCCTTGGGTAGGACAGACTCAGCTGGGTTTGCTCTGCACTCAGAGATGCACACACCAACTATTTCACAACAGCAGCTGATTATTTGGCAAAGAATATCTTTAAGAAGTCTCCTCATCTCCTGCAACACAAACTGCTGTGACAGAACTAAGTCTGGCCATGTTTCACAGTGTCTTTAACTTACTTGGAAGTCTTTAATTATTAGTATTTAATATCTGAAACACTGTGATGCTGACTCTGCAAATCACAGCTATTTCTCAAAAACAATTGCTTTCTAGTCAAGAATGTAAAAAAAAAAACACCTGAAAAAACTAAGAGGAGCATGGGGCAAAAAACCACTTTCCTTGTGTCTTGATGCTCCAGCTGGAGCCTTCTTGCAGCAGGAAGAAATAAGATTATTTTCTTTTTCTTTCCCCTAATGAAGCTCTGTAAGTTTGTTAGAAAATATTATATAATCTGACAAAGATTCTATCTAATACTAAGTGTGGAAAAGCAGCCACAGGTGATACCTACTAAGCTGCAATGGGCCACTTGAGTTAATTGGATCTCAAATGCCTCAGGAAACTCTCCCTCAGCTGTTGGATTTAGGCTTTAGAAACTTTTGTTTGAATTGCCAAGAAAAGCACATTGTTTCCTTAAAATGGCTCTTGAACAAAATACTCCAAAATTAGATTTCAAGTGTAAGAGGTTCAAGCTGGGGGTTATCAGACCCTTCTCAGGCATTTCTTGCTGGAAATTTCAGCTAAATCTGACTGAACTTAAGAGCTTACAAAGCCAAGCTAATGCAGGAGGCAGACAGGACTCTACAAGGCATCTTTAACCTACAGAAAAAGCTTAGAAGCTTTAAAGAAAAAAAAAAGTTAAAAATGTACTGGTTTTTATTCTTGTTTTTACAACTCCACTTTTCCTTTGTAAAGAATCCATACTGAAAGCAACTACCACATCCCTGTAATGTCAGCATTTCAAACATTGTCTCCCTCTGGCTTGTTTGGAGGGGGCAGAAGGAGAAAAAACAAGCCTGGAGAGACTTTTCCCTGGGCCACAGGTCCCATCCCAGCTGGACACCTTTGACAGACAAACCATTTCCACCTGCAGAGAGAAGGAACTCTCCCTCTCCAAGCACAGGAGTCCCTCAGGATCAGGGAGAAGGGTCTCTGCAGAATCCCCTGCAAGCCTGTTCCCAGCAAAACAGAAGGGCATTACCCACCCAACATTATTTCCCATGACATTTGGTTGGAGAGGAGGGAAAAAAGAGTAAGATTACCACCTACTCACACTTGTCAATATGGAACAGATGCTGAGAGGAGGTAAATTATGCAGCTGAGAACTGGAAGGCACTAGATTGTTGTGCTTGAGTTAAGGTTCCCTTCAGCATTTCTGTCTCACAAAGGAGGGTTTAATTTCATCTATTTTTCTTTGTTTTTGAAACTGGTCATAATTCTTACCAGGAAAATCAGCAGCTTCTTCTAAAAGTGGTCAGCACAAGACTAAAACCAAACTTGAAAATACATCAGTGTACACACTAAAGTAATTATGAGAATGGCAGCAAATTGAGTTCAGAAGTTTGAATTCCAAGTAAATGCAAAAACCCCACCAAAGTTATTTCTGTGTCTGTGCAATAACTAAGCATATTAACTTGTGTTCAAATATATAGGCATTTATTATACTACTGAAGGTAAATAATATGTAGCAACTGTAAGAACAGCTACAGATGACTTTTTAACGTTGCTTTTGACATAAACAAGTTTTGCCTCCGTTTTCCACTCTGTATTTCAAATGAGAAAAAGGAAGTCAAGAACTACCATATTTAAAGGGGGAATTTTATCAAAACAAGACATTAATGTGAGTATTTCTGCTTTACTTTGGCCCCCAGTGTTCTGAGTATGTGCTTGCTATTTATGACAAAGCAGTGCACACACAGATCTGTGTGGATCACAGCAGATGACACGTTTCACCAGCATATGCTGCCTCAGTTCCCAAGAATACCAAGCAGAATTCAGAGTTTTTCTCTCCAGTCTCAGCACACCACTCCTTTTTCTGCCATGATTTCTGCACCTTCAGATTTGCTTCGTGGCACTCCTTGTTAAATGTGAATGCAAAGTGCTTCATGAAACCCAAATAAAGGAGGAATAATCAGCTTTAAAGTACTACTCTCTTTTTCTTAGACATCTGAATAAAGTTTGGGATAAAAATACAGAATTACTTCAATTTCTTTATCTTGTTTTTTGAACCTTTGTGTGCCAATGTCCATCTCTGCCACTTGATTGCTGTGCTGTTTTAATACAGAACCCCCCCCAGCCAGGGATGTCTCTGGGCTGGGTGTCACCTTTGGAGTTGCAGCATTTGCTCCATACAAGAAAATAGTAATTCTGATCTAAGTTTCTCCAAGTCTGTCTGAGACAAAGCTGGGAAACTACAAATTGTCTGGATAATTTGGAGCTCAGTCGTGGGAGTTCACAGGATTTCTGAATTTCATCCAGAGCACTGGTAATTAGGCTGTATCTGTCATGTGGACTAAAAGCTGACCTAATGCTTTACAGACTGGGCAGAAATACACATTATTTACACATTTTTTTCCTCCAAAATACTACTTCCCAGTTAGATCCCCTTCCTCCAGCTGTTGGAATGATAAACAAGTGATGCACAGGCAGGACAGACTCAATCCCTTTCATTCAGAAACAAAATAAAGATTCAACCAGCATTAAAAACACCCAACAGCCAAATCAAAACAAAACTACCTGGGCCAGCCAACCCACATAATCACCTCAGGGTAGGTAATTTTAAGCTTCACAGAATGCAGAATTACAAGACTTATCTTTAAATGGACATTAAATCCTGTATTTTTCCTAACTTAGGCAGTGACAGAGCAGTAACAACCATTCCCAGCCTTCTCTGACCTGCACTGACACTTCCTAGAGAGGGGAGCAAATGGAATGGAAAAGGGTAAGTGACCAATGCCAGCCAAGCAGATACCACTGGGTATTTACATATAAAGAGAACTTTTACTTACTTTGCTGCCTTAGTGATCATGAATACTGCCCAAAAACCAGAGCAAAATTTTCCCCATTATTTTATTTTACTTTACTGTGTGTTAATTGCAAAACTTGATAATTAGACTGGAAGCTTTAAAAGCTTTTTTCCTTCAGTAAAATAAATATTTAATATTGGCAGGGGAGGTATTATTTGCTTATTGTAGCTGTAGGACATATTCTCACTATTAGTAATAATATTTTTACATCTGTATCCTTCCCATGCCTGTGTCTGTCCATGTGCATACACAAGTGGGAAAACTTTCTCATTACATTCAAAACTAGTTTGTTCCAAATGTGGTTTTGCACGACTATACTTGAAATTCTGGTTTAGTTCAACTTGTTTGGTTCCCACACAACTGCTCAGCCCCTTCTTTTAAATGACCTTGATGTGGTATAGATTGTTTACAGTAACTAAATAAAAACCTCCCTGTTTCTTCAGAAACAGAAATTTGAAAACCTGGGTGCACAGATGTCAAGGAAGATATATCAGACAGATTTTTCATTTAAAGCCAAACCACACCTTCAAAAAAAAGTATTTTCAGATTCTTTATCTCTTTGAGAAGAGCTCAGGGACCTTTCTTGTTGCAAGTTTGGGGTTTTTTGTTTTACAATTCTGAGCAGCAAACACTTCTTCATTAACAAAGGAGGAAGTATAGAAGAGATATGAACATTATTTTATAGCAAAGGTGATGAAAAAAGCTTCAAGATTTGTCAGATCAATGGTTCAGAAACTTCCCAGGAACAAGAGGTATTTCTGTTTGCAGCTGAGTTTATTCAGTGTTGGGAAGGGAGAGGACAGTATTTGGGCAGATTCTGTTCCTTACAGTATTCCACACCAGTTTAATTAGGATTATTGGAATTCTGTTGGTGATTGTCCAATAACAGGTATCAGTAACTACAAAAGAACTGCTGTATGTATCTCTGTCCTTAGCAGGACTTTTTTTGGAGCAGATTCTCTTGGAGGCACCAATTATGGGCCTGAACCAGCCCATGTGCTGACTCAGAGAGAAAAGCAACACTTCACAAAGGTTCCGAGGAGCAGCAACAGCCTCCCCTTTGACAGTGCTCTGATGAGCCAAAAAACCAACCTGGAAGTGCATTTAAGGAAAGTTGAGTCCTTTACAGCTCTTTTAAGAGATTAAATTAAAGATTTTTTGTTGTTTTTGCTGGTATCAACCCTACTACTGTTCCCTTAGAGGAACAGTGAAAATTTCTGTGCTTCATAAGCAAACCAGAATAGAGCAAACATTGGCAGATTGGGAAATAACTACCATGAAACACATAATTTCACAGGATTTTACGAAATCAAGACTTCATGTCTAGGGGCATGTCACTGAATATTTTAATTGTACTGCACAGTTATGGATTGTTATACACAGGCTAATAAAATGAGATCCCAAAACCTCTCATTTCTCTTCTTACTCACATTTCTGTCAGCAATAAATACATGGGGAAAATACTTAAGCAGAATAATATTAAGAGTAATATTAAGCCAGAGTAATATTGTTATTTTCATCAGTCCCATGACACACTGAGTAAGAGCTCTAACTACCTCAAGTACAAATAGAATTAAAATGGCAATTTAAAAGAAAAGACAGTGACTCACAACCAATAAGAAGAACATGATGGGGATTCAAACCAATGTTCAGGCTTGTCTGCTTCCAACTCTTGCTAATTCTTGACAGTGGGGTTGGTTTATTTATTTATAAATATTTTAAATCTACCGAAGGTTTTAAAAGGAATTTGCTAAGAGTGCTGTACTGGCACAGCTCTTGGGATAGTTCTGCCTCCTCCTGATGCAATACTCACCTTTGCAGTGTCTGTGCAGCACATCTAATGCAGCAATGAGGAACTCGTGTGCATCCTGTTGCTCGTACCCTGCTAAATGCCGTGCGTGAGTCCATACCAGGTGCAATAACCTATATGGAATGTGAGGAGATCGGTGCCCAGAGTAAAACTGCTCAAAGCAAACAGAAGGACATCACTGTTAACAGGTTACACAGCCCCAGTGCAGTTCAGTCTTAAAATCTTAAATGACAGCAATTAGTCAAATCAAATTAAACCGTTTCATTCTGATGGCCTTAATAGTAATAAAATAGAGAGACAGCTTTATGTCACAGACTACTGGAGAAGTGAGCTCAGAACTGAGCACCTCAGCTTTCTCCCTCGAAATTCCATTCATTTTGTGATGGATTAGCCAGAAAAATGTGGGGGTGCAGGGAGTGGGGTAGACAGACACAAACATCACTCAAAAACTGCTTATTGATACCA
The DNA here is from genome assembly GCA_013396695.1 of Sakesphorus luctuosus. Taxonomy (NCBI): domain Eukaryota; kingdom Metazoa; phylum Chordata; class Aves; order Passeriformes; family Thamnophilidae; genus Sakesphorus; species Sakesphorus luctuosus. The sequence continues at coordinate 76,874 of VWZD01004864.1, read as the reverse complement.
CTGGCTTTTATTAAAATAGCCTGGGGCGGGGAAAGAAATTAAAAATCCTCCAGTTGCAAAGGAGCAGCAATTTAATTCACAAATTATGTGAATGAAATGCCTCCCACAAATCAGGACAAACACTGAAGATGAGAATACTCGATGCCAACTGCCAGCCAGCCCCTGACCCAGGGCCACTCTGCATCCAAAGGCTCTGCACAGTCTGGGGGTTTTTTGGAAAAATTTCCAAGCAGAACAGCAGCCTCATGCCAGCACTGGCCTTTCACCAGCACGAGGCTTTAGGAACAACCTCACTGAGGCAGCTGTTTGCAAGGCAGCCCTTCAGCCACCTTTTCCCAGAGCCAGCTGCCATCACCGCCCCGGGTGACACTGTCAGGGTGTCACTGCCTGTGATCCCGTCCTGGACCAGCTCCTGCATCTGCTCCTTCATCTGCTCCACTCACAATCTGATGAGTTGGCTCCAGCAGGGACTGCAACTGCCCCAGGTGATTTTGCCAGGAGCACATTAGAGAATGCACAGAGGAATGATTCAGTCAGCAGAACCTGTGATGAACCCCCCCAGCTGAGCCGTGACACAGCTGGGGAGGGAAATCAGCACAGGGGAGGACAGACAACTACCCACAGACAGTTCTCTTTCACTAAAAACCAGCCAGGTCCCACTTAAAAAAAAACTCAACCAAAGAAAAACACCCCAACTAAACACCCCAGACAAAAAAAATATGCTAAAAACCATCCATGCTATGGGTCTGTGTTTCTCTGGGTTGAGGTTCAGCCCTTCCTTTATTTCTGTACCATGATACCAGTTCCAAAAGCAAAGCAGGGATGCTTGTGGTGTCACTGCAGGGAGTCAGAAAATGCCCACAAGAGTTTATTCACTTGGCAGAGTAACATTCCTAAGTCATTCTGCCTTCCCTCACCTTTGGGAGAGGAATCTGCCAGTAAATGCTGCCTGCAACACCACAATTATGTGTTCCCAAGATCCTATCAAATCGATGGTGGTTTATTTTCAGTTACTCTGCCCAAACAGAGGACAGTAAGTGGCAAATACACAGAACAAACATAAGATTTAAACCCCCAGCAATACACAGTTTCTCATCCTCACTGGAAATTGAGCTTCCTTCCCAGCCCTGAGTTTCTCCCTACAGTCTCTGAGCATTTCAGATCAGTGCAAACACAGGCACTGTGCTAAGAGAAAACAGACTGTGTGTAAAGGGCAGGTTGGCAAAAGGCACTATGATCTTTCCATCCAGTCCTCATATTTGTATGATTTTCTACATATTTCCTCCCAAAGACATTTATTCCTTGCAAGCGATGCTTTTTCCAAACAAGAGGCTACAGCTCTGCAGCCAAAGCCCAGGAAATGCTTCTATAAATACAGGGATCAATAGTTAACTGTGATGCCAAGGAGGATGACACTGAGGGGCTGGAGCAGGAGGGTGGTAATTGAAATCTGCTGATGCAGCTGCTGCTCAACATAATTCAGGGAACTGCAGCAATAAAACTTCCCTGTTCTGTCACTCCTTACAATTAGTCCCAGAGCTCTCTGGTCATTGTAACCACCAGCACTCTGGGTAATTACTCCACTGCAGACACGAGACCTGCCAGCAGATTTCACATTCTCTGGTGCTTCAGCAGGATGAGAGGAATCTAACAAGAAGCTTTATCAAATTATTAATTATTATCACACAGAAATTAGAAACCTGCCTGGGAAGAATGTGGGGTGGCTAAAAGCTTCACTGCTCTAACAGATATAAAATGAAACAAAAGAAACTGAGCACATTCAGGAGCTGGATTTTAACTGCAATGTATAAAACAATCCATCCCACCTCCATCATTTCCTTGCTGCTGGGAAGAGCAGACTATCAGAGCTGTTCCAATCCACAAAAAGGAAAAAAAAGGTCCATGTAAAGTCTTATTCCACCACTATTATACCAACCTTTTCAGTAAAGTGTGCAAATACAAACAATGATGTATTTGCAAGTCACATTTAAAGCACTTCAATGGTACAACTGTACCAGACATAATTTAAACATTTTTTTTGTTTAGGTTTGCTTTCAATTCTGCAGTATCAGTTGTTTACATTGGAAAGAACTAGTTTGAGCAATTTGGAAGTGCTGGGTAATACACTGTTTAATTGCTGTTCCAGGAAAAAAAGGGGAGAGGGGAAGGAAAAACCAAACCAGGATCCAAAGCCTCCATTCTTACACACAGCCCAAGCAACCGTAATTTTGTTTTTCCACGTAAAACACTTGCTCTTGGGCTCTAAAAAGAAGACTCTACAGGGGATTTAGAAGACTTTAGGCTTTGTAATTTGCATTATTGTTACTAAAAATATACAGGCACCAGTAAGGTTTTACAACAAAACCAAACTCCATCATACACATCTGTACTATTTCCTCCTTCTCCTGCCAAAAACATGCACAGAAGTTTCCCAATTGTGTGAATAAACAGAGAAATTTGATTTATCCTGTAGATGTACCAACTAAACAGTCTCTGAGCTTTGTAATTAAAAATTTATAGGCAGGAGTCCTTTACCAGCTTCCAGTCCCATTTGAGAAGGTAAAACCTCCTCCTGGAAATTGGTTCTCAATGAAGACTTTAAACATCCTGGCAATTTACCCTGGATGGAGGGAGTGGGTAACACACAAACCTTTCAGAATAAGGGAGCACCTTCTGGAGGTTTCCCAAAGAGGTTCAAGAGGTCACAAAACCAATTTTGCTTGCATGAACTCTGTATGTTCTACACTTACTTCAGAGGAAAGGTTTTACTAAATCAGCACAAACTCTGCCAAAATGAAAGGCCTCTGACTATGTAAAGAGCATTAACTACATTTTTTCCCTCTAGTACCTTTGTTGTAACTTATTTTATACATAACCCACTTCAACAGTACCATCTTCAGATATCAAAGCCGTAAATCATCTTATTCTTTTCCCTTTTTGCCCTCACTTCTCAGCTCTTCCTGTAGTTCTGCTGTGCACTGTGATGGGCTCAGGAGGGTGAGTAATGATGGGAAAAAAGAAGGGTTTGCTCCTTCCAGCTCTGAGTGGATGCACTGCCTTCTCTGTTCCCAGGTATTCCTGCTATTCCAGTCACAGAGCACAGGGAGACAGATCCACCAATCCCACCTTCCTGAGTGGTCATTCTGGAAAGGATTTACACAAACTTCAGGGTGTGGACCATCCTGAAATTAATTTTCATTGGTGAAGCAAAACTAAAACACCAATAGCAGCAGGTAAAAAGGAGTGCACAAACCCTTTCAGCCAAAAGGCTCCATGAACACATTCTGTGTGTTCCATCTGCCCTCCATCCAGTTTCACCACTATCTGTTTTTCCCAAATCCTTTTCACTCCTTTTCCTATGCAGTGTAAGTCATGTCATGGTTCTATTGAGAAACAGATTTTAAGTAGCACAAATGAGAGTGTTAATTGATGGAGTCAGAAAATTTTAAAACAGAGATCCATTTCTGGCATATTTGCAAGAAAAGCTACCAGGAAAAAAAACTCCTCAGTCCTGAGAACCATCTGATCCTCATTACTCACCACCAACCTACTTCAAGGTGGAAGAAGTTTGTAGTCTTCTATTTATCACAATCACTCAGCCTATATAACTACATGATCTTAAACACAAGAGGGACAAGCACTTTCTGTTTAAGAAGCAACAGAGCAAAACTTATTTATGTGTAGTAAAAGTTTTATTCAATGTTCAAAACAGTCTCTTTCTCTCCTGGAGAGCTCCCACTCAGCACTCACCAGATCCCCTGGCATTCCATTTGCCTAAGATCACACCTTCAGAAAAGAAGGGTGGAGGGGAGATGAAGTTAACCCTTGCCCTGGTTGTCTGTCCCTGGGTAAAATGCCTTGGGATAACGACACAGTTAATCCCAGTGGGAAAGCTACGTAGGAACAAGACAGAACCTGAAGCAAAGTTTGCCTGGTAATTCAATTACACAGGAATTCTCAACCATAGCACTGAGATCTCCAATGGTTTGCTTTGCTTCACTCTGGCCTCAGCTCTGCAAAGGCAGCACAGGAACCTCCATCATCACTGCTGCAGAGAGCTGGGACATGAAACATCACCAGTCTGCCCCCAAAATGCAAGATTTTCATTTTAATTCTGAATACAGAGAAATTAAAACTCACTGGGAACAGGATTTTACAAGGGGTGCTGACAGAGCCATAAACAGAACAAGGTATTTACTGCTGGTGAGTTAAAAATACCAAGTTGGTCACAGACCCTAAAGCTTTGCTTATGAGGACTAAGCTCTGGTTTTACTTGAAGGAGGTTGCGTGGCTTTTTGTGTCCTCCCACAGCACAAGGCTGCAGAATTTACATGGAATAAGGTCAGGTATTGCTGCTGCCTCCACAGCCTGATATCCCAGGCAGGGCTGTTCCCTCATCCACATCCCCCCACGTGGCACAAGTTTCATTAACAGGATTAATACAAGGATAGGCATGGATTTTGATTGGGGAAAACGAAGGCTGAGCTTCCCAAAGCTGTGTGTGAAATTAAACTCCATTACAACTGAAACTAAGCAAATGTTGTGTTTAAGCCCCATTTTGGTTACAGCCTGTTCTTTGTTCCATGCTCACAGTCCAACAAAAGCCATCCTAGACCATCAACAGGGCTCCACACGCAAAAATGGAAACAAAAATCATTACCTACAGAGTCTTGATCTTTCCTCCAGCCTCTCAGTCTGTAATGTAACACTCATTTCCCCCCTCCCAAGGGATTTTTTAAAAATGTGTGTGTGTGAGCAGAGTGTGCTGATATTCATGAGCATGAGACTTTATATCACAATTTGATGAAAGGATATAAAGATTATAATAGTTCCTTTTCTTAAAATAAGCAAATAGGTTTCCCTATTAACAGTGTACAGAAACTGTTATTTCTATACCACAGCTGATTTTTTTATCTAGGCATTGTGGTATTTCCCCCTTTAACTGCACATCTGTTTTCAATAACCCTGCAGCTGCTACCTATTGGTCTGCCTGCCTTTTGTTTTTACCTCCTTTCCTGACAGACTGGGGAACAATTGAAAAATAGAAAAGTAAGAAACATAGCATGCAACTAATGACTGGTAAGTAGCAAGAAATGTTGCAAATTCTCTGTAGTGCTGAGTATGAGCAGGAAAGAACTTCCACAACTAGAATGGCTAAAGAGGGGCTTTACTTTCCATGTGTGTTTAACTCACCTGCAGTGACCAAAAAGAATCATCTCTGGTGAAAAAGGCACAGGAGTAAAAACAAATTGAAAATCACAAGATAAAGGTAAAGCTGTTTTAGGTTGGTTTATGTTGTTAGAACAAACTTCCATGCACAGAAAACCTGCTCTAGGTACAAACAGCTCCAGAATCTTAAATACTCCAGGACAGCACAGACTACAGTGGGGTTTTGTTTGGGTTTTTTTGGTTGCTTTTATTTTTACTTACCAAGAAAGCAGATCTTTCAGTGAGGGAAAGGTACAGAACTGAATTTGTTTGTTTTTAAAGACATCTTAAAACTAAAAGCCCAGGTGTAGCCACAGTCCTTACATTGCTCATGTGAAATTAAGAATGTTAATAAAGCTCTTTGCCCATTTATGAAGCAAAAGCCTGTGCCTGTCTCATACAGCCCTACAGAAACAGACACAGGGCAGAGCCAATCACCTGAGTGGGAAAGGGAAAGAAGAGCAGCTTGTACAGGGAAGATACAAATTACAGCAACACATTCTCTTTTCTACATCTCCTTCCTGCCCATCACTGGGTTTGCAAGGAAGAGGTGACAGCAAAGATGTTTCTGCCTGTGAGAAAGCACTGAATGGAAATCTTTAAAATATTCATACAGACCTACATAACCCAGTGCCTTAAACCACCAGGCTACACACTCCTGCTTTATTCTCACTCCCATTATCACCCAAAGAGCCTGTGACATATTTTCCAGTTACAACTTGCACCTTTAATTAAAGCACACACTCAGCTTTAAGAGCAAAGACTCGCAGATCAGTCTCAGAAGAGCAGGCAGCACTGTAATTATTTCCAAAACCACCTTTGCCTAAACAAGGGTGACTTCAGAACAGGCCATAAAAGGCCATTAGTTTCCTTCCCAGCAGCTGGGAGGTTTTGCCAGTAGGGTCTCATTCTTTACTGCTCTGCTTTGCTACACCTTGAGGGGAAACATGACTTGCATTCCTTTTGTATTTGCAAACAGAACACAACTCCTTTTGGGGTAAGAAACAGCACCTGTGGGAAGGTGATGCTTTGTGGCAAACCCCACTCACCTCCTGAAAGAGCGTAGACATTTCACAGACCAGACATGAGCTGGGGCTTTGCATTTCACATTTGTGCCTGTCGGAGAGGAAGAAATCTCGCAGCAGTGGAGTGTGGGTAAGTGCCTGGACAATACAGTTCATAAAACATGTGTTCCCAAGATTGATTAGCCCTCGTAGACCTATAAAGACAGAAAGGGGGGAGGGGATGCATCAGCATTATGAAGTTAACAAAATGGTGTATTTGCATTTTTGTATAGTTTTCACAATATTGCCACAGCTCCAAGGACAGTTTTATCCTGGTTTAGGAAGGCCATTAGTTTTGTTGTACTCGAGTCATGAGGAGCTGCAGAATCTCTCTGAACTACACTAGGATTTGTTTCTTAGATTCTCATAAATAAGGAACCCCCAAAGTACACCACCAATAGCATTATTTTGCAATGGCAGTTCTGCCACATGTCACCAAAACAGGACCCTCCCCAAGCTGACACCAAAGAGCAATGACAACAACTGGTAAGTCACCAGAGTAAGAACCCAATACATTTAAATAAATCAATAAGTAAGTTCTCATTTAAAAGGCTTTCCCTCATGCAGGTCACGAAGCCAGAATAAAGGTTTTATACTGTTATAATGCAGTAATCATCTTTCTAGGACAGACAGCAAAAGGGAACAGCCCTGACAAACCAAGTCCAACGCAGACTTAGCAGATTTTTTTTTTTGGTGATATAAAACCCAAGATCTGAACAAAACAACCTTAAAAACCCCAAGTGAACAACACTAATTCCACACTCATTTTAGGTAAATTAAACATTAATCTACAGCATACATCAAAAATTCAAGTTGGCATAAGAGGATTCATCACACCTTAAGTCAATGTTCAGTAATGCCCAGGGACGATTTCTTGTGCTTGGAAACCAAGATGCTTAAAGGAAAGCTCTTTTGTTGCACAACAGAAGAGAGGTTAGGAGTGGGGAAAGCTTTTCAGTCATTTGCAAAGTCTAAGTGAGAAGAAAAACATGCTCAAATCCTGGAGTATTCTTCAAAAACGTTAACATAATACCACCATACAGGATTGCTAAACGAGAAGAGCATCAGGTGGACAAGAATGCTTATTTTTAGTCAAAAACTTACTTTGAAATGAGATAAAATGCACCGACAGATACAATTCTGGTATTGATTTAAAATTAACATAGTCCTCTCCTGCAATATAAATAGAATTACTACAGAAACATTGAAAGAGAAAACAAGATTACTTGACAGATAACGAAGAACTTCCTTGTCATTCCATGGGGTGAAAAATACACAGAATTATCAGCTGGCAGTGCTGTGGTAATTAGAAGTGGTGCAGTTCCCTTGCAGAACAGCAGATAGTGCTCAAAGGGCTCTTTAGCATCCTGCAGCAGGAGGTGTGGTCCAGTTGCTACGATACCGAGGAGAATCAGCACTACACCAGCTTGAACTGCACTCTGAGCTCAAGGCACTGACACAGAGCACTCCTCAATTTGTTTTTCCTGCTCTAACCCAACATGGACCTCCTTCCAACAGCTTCCTGTTCCTTCTGTTTACTCACAGGACAAAGTTTCTCCTTATATCACAGTGACTTCTACTGGGCAGAAGCTTATTGCAATTATTTATTTTCATGCTGGGAGGCAATAAGTGTGTGCACAACATTAGCAGAGTGTTAAATAGTTAATTTGTTGGAGCAGCTTGAAATACAGAGTGAGGCTTTAGCTTGGAACACAATCCTATTTCAGTGCCCAGTCTGGTCTCTGCAAACAACGTCACAACAGGAGGGTGTTCGTGCTGTGCAAGTGGAGAAACGTTTGGTTGGTACCTCTTGCCCACCTCTCCCCTGGTTTTCTGCCATTTAAAATGGACTGGTTTTATTTAAATCTGTGCACACAGAAGGCTGGAAGGCTCCCTCACATGCAGGGTATTTTGGGAAGCAGCAGAGTCTCTCCCTATTTCTCCCTCTGGTTAACACCAGATTTCAAAGTCAGCCTATTCAGCACAGAAAACTAGTGGAAAACCAGCAGTAAATCAAGAGATTCACCCTAAAACTTTTCTTCTTGGTATCTAATAGAGCAGTCACAAAAGCAAACACATAAAGGCAGCTTTTTGGAATCATTTATTAAGCATCATTTATTACATGCCTGTGGCTGGACCGTCTTTCCCTGTGAGCACAAGAATCAAATCTTCCTCAAAAGTTGCCACCAGAAGACAAGTTACAGGTGTCAAACTCGGAAGGCTCTTGGATGGCTCTGCTTGCTTGGTGTCAGTTTTTCATGGATCTAAATGGAGTGATTCATGTGTTCTGACTTCACTTGAGTGAACCGAGACAAAGCAACCTGCAAAACAGACAAGGCTGAAACGTGAATACTCCAAACCCCAATAAAAATCAGAAAAGTGGTGATTTGTAGCAAAACACGAGAACTTACTTGGATGAAAAGGGAAAAAGTAAAGGAGCACACATCAATCTTATCCTTGTGGGAGCAATGACTGCAGCTGCTTTACTGTCTCAAACTGATGTTTGAAATAAAACAGGTATTGATGCCTTAAAACATCAGTATAAGGCACTGAACTACAGCCCAGGTAACTAATTGCAGCACACTGGAAAACATCAAAATTTGATGTACTTAAACTAAAGAGCTGACAGAATTCAGAACAACACATCCTCTTGTGCTTAGCTTTTATGGCAAAAATGAGTTTTATTGGAAAGAAAAACAGCTAAACATTTAAGCCTATGCAGCATTCTGATCAAAAATACATTGAGAGTTTAAAAGATCTGTGTCTGCCACACCTATTCCCTCCCCACTAATAAAGCCTGGCAATGTTTAGCTGGAAGAGTCAAGGATTGCAACATGTGGGTCATAAATTAATGGGAAAATAAGTGTGCCAAAACCTCACATGCAGCAGTTCAGTTCTGCCAGCACCAACAGTGGCCTCCACCAGCACCTGATCAGAGGACAGGATTGGTGGAGAGGAGTGACTGTCTAAGGACTGCCAACAGGATCCAAATAATAAAGCTCTATTACTTTGCAAACTTCTTAGCATTATCTTTATTTCTGCTTCTTATGAGCTGTTTCTGAAGTGAGCAAGAGCAACCAGTGAGGTTCTTAAGATGTTCTACAGGCAGATGTGTGCTCTTGTGGTAAGTGCAGTTAACAGAAAAGCAGTTTTACTCTGATGCAAATGTAAATATTGGAATGAATTAATGTTGCTGTCAAGACAAAACTGTCATATATGGTATAACCATAAAAAAAGAAGTAAATACCCTTTAATCATCACACATGGAGTACAAAAACCACTGCTCTTGCTCTGTCACAAGCTGGGCTGGCAGAGCATAAGCAAACAGGCAAGAAATCTGCTTCTGCAATGCCTTGAGCACAGGGAAATCCAGCTGGGAAATGCTTTGCACACTCACTCTCAAGACTGGGCTCTAAACAGCTGGCTTACCTTGGTCAGCTTCAGCTCTTCCATCTTCTCCCCATAAGGGTTCTGTTTTTCCCAGAGCTCCAAGCACCAGCTCTGCAGCACTGGGTGGTGACAAGGCTTGTTGGGCATAGGGAGATCCCAAACCTGGTCCTGCCAGTCCCCCACGCAGGACAGGTGGAAAATCCAAGACAAGATAAGGAGATACCACTTCTCTGTGAAATGCAACTGTACAGCTGTTAAAGGTGGGGACGCAGGGAGATGAAAGGACCACACAGAATACAAAACACAGAAGACACAATCTTGCCCTCCTAAGAGAGGTTCTGCTTGTCTCTAAGCCCAGGATTGGTGCTGGGATAGGAAAGACACCAAACAAACCAGTCTGAACAAATGTTACCACACAGAAGCCTGTGATACATTTGAATGAAGGTTCTGGAAGCAAGAACATTGGTCACCATAAAATTCACCTTGGTGAGACAATCAGACCATTCAGAAGCACTTGAAGCACAGCCAGCTCAAGATCCTTTATACATCAAGGACAGGTTGGCAACACCTTAGAGCAGTTTTTGTCTCCTACCCCCAGCCCTCCCAGTCCCCCATCTGGAGCTGATGTGATCAGACAGTATCACAGGTCAGTGCAAGCTGAGGAAGAGCTCACTGAAATATTTAAAGAGTTCACCATAACCCTTGGAAACAAACAGTGCAGTACAGCAGGGATGACTTCTAGAATAATTTTGGGTTTCCAACCTATGTTCATCCAACAGGAGTTGGCAACATCATCTAAGAGCATCTCTCTGAAAATGCATTTCGAGAGAGAACTGCTCTACTTCCCAGCACCCAAAACAAAACCCAAGTTCTCTCTCAGCTCTCAAGTTTTGGTGCAGAACACACCACACATGATCAGAATGGATGTGTTCCAAACACTGGCCCAGTCAGAACAACACACTTCTGTTCCACCTGCACACCAGGAGCAGCAGTTTTGCTAATGGGGTTACTGACAGCAATTATTCTGAAAAGATAATCCCTTTTGAACTGGTAACACAAAAATACTCATTTCAGAAAGCAGCATATGCTGAGATGTGAAGATACAAGTTTACACTGGAAAATGTGATGCCAGTTCAGTTATCAAAAAAACCCCAAACAATGAATTTTGGGCAGTTTATTCCCCACCCCTTCAGCTGAGCATCCTTTCTCAGTGGCCAAAACCACAGTAACTACAGAAGTGGGAATACTCAGTTGAATGTATTAGAACAGGTTTTTTCAGAAGCTTTTACAGAACATTTTTTACAAACTTCCAGTAACACACTAAGGTATTAAATTATTTTGACAACAAAGCTACAGGAACTTTTGCCACAGCCAAATTAAATGAGAACATTTCAACAACATGATCTTAAAAACTTACTGAGCAATTCAACGGATTCACCTCCAGCAAACACAGAACATGCAATCTACCATAAAAATAAAAATATCCAGGGGTGGGGAGGAACAACCCCTCACTGAACAAGAAAAGGGACTAGGAAGAGAAAATGGGTATGTGGCTTTGGAAGACTAGACTAAAGCAATTCAGTCAAATGGATGAAAAAGATGTGGTGAAATGCAGATACATAAAAATAATGGATGAACCACAAGTGTTGTTGGAGCTCCCACAACCCCAGTGCCACCAAAGAACAGCACAAAGGTGACAAAACCACGATGCTGAGCAACAAGGTGAGGACACCAAGGGTGCAGCTCCAGCCTTCCCGTCATGGCATCTCCTCCTTGGCCTGACCCTCCCTCATCTCACAGGCTCATCACCTCCATTCCCAGTGGAAACACCTTCCCCAGTCCCCAAGGGCATCCTGCTCTGCCCTGCAGGGATCAACACAAGGAGTTACAACCACACTGCTTATATCACCCTCTTCCTTGGGATTTAGGGATCCCCAGCAGGGAAGTTGAGGCAACTGCTTGAGTAAATGCTCTCCAGACTAATTCATGGATTCACACGAGTTAATCAGTAAATCTTTTTTCAACAGAGTAGTTTTGACAGCAACAGCAAGGAAGGGATTACTGGACAGATCAAAGAAATGAAGATGAACGCTTGGGGCAATGATCTTTCCTCTTTGAGTTACTGCTGAACCAGGTGAAAATGTGCTCAAGTTGCCCTGTGTTTGTTTATTCCTCTGTTTTGACTCCTCTTCTCCAGCCATTCAGGGCTGCCAGGTCAGTCACTGCTGTTTGAATCTCTGTCCATCCCTTCTGAAACAAAGCACCTTCCTGAGCTGCAGCTCCCACCCCTCGAGCTGTTCCATCCCCAACAGGCACAACCTGCAGAGTGTCACTCACTCTGCTGCTGTTCCTGATTTTTAAGCAAAGTCTTAAAAATCACAAGTCAGAACAGAGTTCCAGAGCAGCATTTTTCACCTTATAAGATCTGTGATACATTTTCAGTATTTCTATGTATCTTATATTCTATACATAAATCTTTCACTATATAACTCCATTAACTAAAAATATCTATTAAATCTCATGTTTATGGGTGTGTGCATCGAGATTCACAGAACACTGAATACTGAAGTCTAGGGAGGCTGGAAGGATGACAGGACATTGTATTAAGGTAATATTGCCACACAAATTTGGATTTATTTTTCCTGTTTTCACAAATATTTTCTGCATTTGGCACTGACAGACCCCAAATAAAAGCCAGCCCCTTCCATTCAGAAGCCCTGGTAATATGGAAGACACTGAGAACAGAACCAGCCAGCACAAGACTATGAGGAACAACTGTTACCAGAGAGAAAATAAATTACAGGACTATTTTAGACACACTGCATTATGCACTGCACCAGAAACTACAAGTTTAGCCACCCCTACACAGCAGAAAGGCAATGACACCAGAAAGGGCTTTCTGGAAGAAAAAAAGTATCATAGGAAAATAAATATTTGCATTCTAAATGAAACCCCATCTCTAACTTTCCAATTTCTAGCAGAAGGACTCTGGATCACTGTATTTTTTTCCATTACTACTGAAGTAACTGATTGCTCAACAGCAAAAAATTTGCTTATGTGTACAAAAGGAAACTGTCCTCAAGTTTGTTCCAGTTGAAAATCCCAAGGTCCAGCTACAGAAGCTGCTACATGTACAGCAAAATCATTAACTGTGGAAAGAAAAGGAATATGGTCATTATTCCTCCCGTGTGTACCAGAAGACAAGGACCAATTATATGGATGAACCACCAAAACCCAAAGTTCTCACTCTTGGTATGTCACTGCAGAGTAAGTGGAATTCATCCTCATTACTGACCTGTTTAACCATCAACACAACTTCCCCCTGAGGCAAAAAGGGGCTGGTCGGTCCATTTAGAGAAATGACCCAGACACAATTTGCTTTAGAGCTGGGAATTATCGACTCAAAACAAACCAACCCAACCAAACAAGGAACCCAAAACAAACAAAAAAAGGGAAATACAGCCCATGCACTGAATGCAGTTGGGATCTTAACTAGACGCTTCGCCATTTACTTATTTTTCTTAAGGTACTCACTCCTGCCCAACAGTGGGTTTTGCTTTTCTAAAGGAGAGTTAATCTCCCACCCTTCAGATTTTAAGTGGTTTGAAAAATTCCAAAACAACACGTCAGTTCATATTTCCAGTTTTGCTGTCTGTAAGAAAAATCTCACCTAAGTGTTTTGAATTAAATCCAACACTTAAAACCATGTTCAAGTACTTTATTCAGGTCCACATGGAAACTTGAAGTCTTTTTTTTTTGTAGTTTCTGGCATATTTGTGTGCAACTGGGCAGTTCTGGAGTGACCTCAGCATTCATAGGAGCCTTTCCAGATTTATCCTTTATGTTGTGTTAGGATTGCCACTCAAAGCTCAATGTTTTTATCCTTTTTCTCCATTAAAATATCAAAAAAACCCCATGACAAGTTACCAATAAGCAACAATCCACCTCCATTAGGTTGTCAGATAAATACACAGGGATGTTTGGAGCAGCTCAGCAGCAGAGATGAACATATTTTCTAGCATGTCTGTGAGAAGCATCTTGTTCATCCACACCACAATAAAACAACAGCACTTACTGAGACACCAGTAATGTTTTTCCAGCATTCAGTTTGTCCCCACCCCTCTCAGTTAACAGGGAATTGATTGCATTCACTATTTTTACACAAAAGCTCAGTGGCATCACATAACACACTCTTAGAGAAGGGACAAACCACAGCAAGGCTGGGCAGATGTAACTGGAAAACAAAACAATAATTCAAGAGCAACTTGTTAAAGGGGAGAACTATCTGAAATCAATTAAATTCAATAAAAACAATTGGGAAGTAGGAAGCAAGAAAATATTAAGTGGACAGACAGAAAATAAGGAGCAATGGCTACAGCAACTCAAGCTACTTAATCCTGAGCTTCAGTTCAGAGACAAAGAGCAGTTTGAAACTCAACAGGAATATGAGAAGGCCCAGAGATAACTCTGCTCTGGTGACAGGTAAACCTCAGCTGGACAATGTCTGGAACTGAGCACCGACTTTGTCAGGAAATCTATGCAAACTGGGGATAAATCAAGAACATGAATGAAAATTTGCACAGAGTTCATGTTTGACACTGGAGAAACAACTGAAGAACCCACTGGTTGAGTTGATTAATTAAAACCAGATAATGCTGGTGGAGGAACAGGCAGGCTGACAAATTTCAAGTATGTTACAGGCCACAGCAAAGAGGACTGTAATTAACTCTTGTGACCTACCAAAGCTATAATAAAAAAAGACTGAGCTCACAAGAAGTAAAATTTAATTAGATATTAAATATAATTGTCTCACAGTTAGAAAACATTGCAACAAGGGAGTTTGGGACTGCCAGTTGCTGGAGTGGTTCCAAAGGCAGCCCTGTGTCCCTGGCTCAGCAGAGGGGTCTCACACCCCTCCCACTTTCCCCCCTGTGACTGCTCACACATTCAGACCAACATTACTGATCCAAACCACACGGACCAGAGAAGAGCAACGAGGCTGGAGAAGGGACTGGAGCACAAGTGCTGTGGGGAGAGGCTGAGGGAGCTGGGGGTGTTCAGCCTGGAGAAGAGGAGGCTCAGAGGTGACCTCAGCACTGTCTGGAACTGCCTGAAGGGAAGTTCCAGCCAGGTGGGGGTTGGTCTCTTCTCCCAGGCACTCAGCAATAGGACAAGGGGGCACGGGGGGCTCAAGCTCTGCCAGGAGAAATTGAAGTTGGAGAGCAGAAAAAAATTCTTTGCAGAGAGAGTGCTCAGGGATTGGAATGGGCTGCCCAGAGAGGGGGTGGATTCCCCATCCCTGGAGGTTTTTAAGCTGAGCTTGGCCGTGGCACTGAGTGCCATGATCTGGTAAAGGGACTGGAGTTGGCCCAAGGGTTGGACTTGATGATCTCGGAGGTCTTTTCCAACCCAATCCATTCTATGATTCTATGACAGGAGCAGAAAGTTGAGGGAATTTTCACACAACAGCCAAGCCCATCTGATGCCAACTCCACAGTGCAATGGTTCCCCTTGCTTGTCTGACCAAAGAAGCCTCACCTTGAGGGATGAGCTCATTGCCTGCACACAGTGGTGAGTCTTTGACCCCTTGAGCAGGTTCACACCCTGGGTCAGACAGATGGGCAGTGCCACAACTGCAGGAACTCTCAGTCTCCCTCAAAAACTCTCCCACCCCTCATCCCCTGTGACCAATTCCCAGAGCAGGGAGGTGTCCAAGAGCACAGACTGGGCAATGAAACAGCCACAGCCCTCATGTCTGTAATCCCTATTTCTACCACATGGCTCTGCAAACCAAAATGACCTGCCCTGCTGCCACTCAGGAAGGGATGGACAACAGGGAATGCTGCTGCCACAAGGAGAGCTGCTAACTCTTCTAAATGTCATTTTTAGGCTACATAGGGATTCTGTGCATGAGCTTTTGCATTTGTGGCTCAATGCACCACTCACTCCATTGAGTAATGCAAAAACCAGTCAGAGGACAGCGCAAAGAGATCACCCAGACCTGGTACTTCAGTTCATTTCCTTTGTGTCATACCTGCTAGTGTGTGTCAAGAAAAATTTCAGTTTGCAGCTCCCCAGAGTGTTATAAATCAATTCTGGAGGAGCTCAGCAGGGTCCCTGTGTTGTGCTGCATCTCCATTTTAAACCAGCTGTGTAACATGGACACAGCACTGGAGCAAGGATTCAGCACAGAAAATCCATGTTTGTAGCTTATTTAAACAGACTTTCCAGTAATGACAAAGAAATAACCAGCAACAAATGGAAATGAGACTCAAGAAAGGCTACACTTAATTTTACCAGATTCTGGAGGAAAATGACAGCTCTAAGCAATGGCTACCAAAGGTGGCTTCACTACAGAGCTCTCCACAGAGCAACAGCTGAGACTTTCCACATGTATTGTTGGAAGAACTCAAGGCAAAGTGACATCCTCGGAGCAAGGAGATCAAACAAGTTACCCAGAGGATGATCAAACAGAAGAGTATCATTTCATACTATTATTGCACAATGAGACAACCTCCCAAGCCAGACAACAACTCCTGAGTGCACAGAGTGTGCCAGGCACACAAAGTACTCTCTATACTCTACTTACAACATGTACATCTTTGAGCCAATTCCCAAACTAATGATGCCAAAACAGGAGCCATTCCAGGCCCAGAGGACTCTCCATTCTCTGCCTTAGGGCACAGTCCTCATGATTTCCTTTACCTGTGGATGCTGTGTGTGTTCACTGATGTGCAAGCCCTGTGTGTCCCTGATCCTCTGGAGAAGCACTGACCACTTGGGCTCATTTTAATTTCTTTTTCTCCATGCTCAGAGCACTTCAAGTAAGGCAAGTGATCTCCTTGAACAGTGTGGGCACAGCAAAGCAGGCTGTGAGGTGACAGCCTGTCATTACCCTGCAGTGGCTTCGTGCTTGGGTTAAGACCAAGCACACAGACGAGGCAGGAGCACTTGATGTCCTTTGAGTTCTCCTCCTCCTGATTTGGTGGTAATTGGCTCCTGTGTGCACACCCTTGGCCTGGTAAAATGAGTCAGCATTCCTAAAATATCTGGCAATACAAACAAACAAACCTCTTAAGGTTAATTTTTCATATGGCCCATGTAAATACAGGATCTGTTTCAAGCAAGAGGGGGAACTGCAAATATCTCTTTCCTCTGAATTTAAATACATGCTCCCAAAACAAAACAAAGTGAGGGGTTTTGACCAAACCACTGAAAAGTGCACTGAATCTGCTACTAAAATCACATGAAAGAGCAGCAGAAGATCTTGAGAAGCCACCTGGTCTAACTCTGTGCCTCAAAGCAGAATTAACACTACCCATACTATTCCTGACAAATGGTTCCCTGAATTGGTCTTAAAACTCTTCAGTGATGAGACCCTGCAATATCCCCTGATGCTCTTGTATTCTGGTGTTCCAGTCTCATCCATGTAAGCAAAGTAAAGCAGAGTTGAAGACCTGCAGCAATATTAAATGGAGGATACACGGACACAATAAAGTCTAAAGGGGAGTTACAGCCAAAGATCTCTGCATTGTGCAAGAACAGTTTTGAACCTTTTGGTAAGTCACCTCCCAAGAAAAGGACCCAGAAGCACTCTGCAAATAAAGGCCTTTTTTTTCCCTCTGGGAGTATGGAAAATGTCAGGTTTTACATCTGTAATTTCACATTTCAGCACTTTTACTGACCACCTGCATCTCTGAATTGTTTTCCTCTCTCGAGTGTCTCAAGAAGAAACCAATGCAGCATGTTCCAAACCCAGAGCTACACAGCATGGAATCATCCACAGCAAGCATTTCCCTCGGCTGAAATCAGGCTGAAAAAGACATTAAGTTCTGCAGCAGAACTTGTACCCAACTTCTCTGAATTCCTCTCTCTGTGTATCAAGACCCACTGAACAAATTTGGCCTGTTGTGTTTCCACCTGATCCAATCTCTGTCAGGATCTGTGAGCAGTAAGTGAACACTGGGGAATGCACACACAACATGGAGCTCGAGTTTTCAAACACACAGGAGAAGAAAACATCTTTCATATATGGCACTGGACATAATCACAATCACATCTATTATTAAATAACAAAGCATTACCCGATCCCTGTAACATAGAAAGATGGCTGGAGGAGAAAGAATCACAGAATCCTGGAATGGTTTGGGTTGGAAGGGACCTTAAAGATCATCTCATTCCAACCTCTTGCCACATCTCCCCTTCAACCAGAGATGTGGAAACAAGTCAGCCACATCAAGAACTTGGGAAACAAAAAGGCACCTGTTTCTGCACAGCAGAAAACACAATGTGAAAGGTAACATATAAGTGTATGCACTGCACAAAATGCCATAGTTACCAATGAAACCAGAGCCCTCACAACTGTGGTGCTCCTCAATCAGTCTGATACACAGAGCTGAATGAACTCCAAGAAGTTGAATAAAGTTATGGAGAAGCTCCTAAAGCAACCAGGTAACCAAACCAGGAGCTGCCCTGTCTCATACACCCTACAAAGCAACATTCAAGACATTAAAGTTCCACAAAAATAATGATTAATCTCCTAACTGCTGGAAGGTCAGGGAGAACAGAAAGAAGACACTCAGCATCAAAAAAATCACAGTAGCAGGCAAAGAACAGGAACTGTGTTTGTCCAAACACCTGAAGGATCGATCAGGAGCATGGAGACACCAGCCTGGAAAAGCCAGTTAACCTGCAGAGCCTTCCAGGTGTTTGCAAATGGCAAAGAGGCACCTTCATACAAAGTAACATCCTTCAAAAGGAGGCACAGGATAAAATATTCCCTTTTTCCTCCCCCAGAGCAGCCCAAGTGAAAAGCTCAGCGAGCTCCTGGGTGCTCTGCACAGAAGCAGGAGCCTTGCAGCGAGCGCCCTGTGCAGATGGCACCCGTAAGGAACAAGAGGTACTCCCACCAAACTGACAACACAGAATTCACACCCTCGGCAGTCCTTTCCCCCCAATATCACACCATATGCTGCCTACAAGTTTTTCCCCTTCCTCCAAACAGATTTCTCAAATTAATAACTTAAGGAGCAGGCTAACCGCCAGTGAAATTAAATGCATCCAAATATATTAATATGCACAAATTATTGTTGATGAACTGGCACAGAGCACTTCCAACAATCCACAACACACAAACCATGCCACATGCTGTTTATGCATATTCCTGCTTTCAGTATATACTGTATCTACCTTCTGTCCACACAAACCCAACTCTGGAAGCAGATATGAAAGAGCAGAATGGAAGGTCAGAGTAAATATAATCCAAAAGTGATCCACAAAAGAACAAAACTGAGATGGGGATGACTGGCCTTGTTGAAAATGCCACACTTGCTGTGGTG
Organism: Sakesphorus luctuosus; assembly: GCA_013396695.1. NCBI lineage: Eukaryota > Metazoa > Chordata > Aves > Passeriformes > Thamnophilidae > Sakesphorus > Sakesphorus luctuosus. The sequence continues at coordinate 57,874 of VWZD01004864.1, read as the reverse complement.
ACACCAAGTTAATCAGGTTAAAATACAGTGGGGTTAATCAAAGTTTCTTTAGGATTGTTGCCCAGAGAAGCTGTGGCTGCTCCATCCCTGAAGTGCCCAAGGCCAGGTTGGACAGGACTTGGAACAACCTGGGATAGTGGAAGGTGTCCCTGCCCATGGCAAGGAGTTGGAATGAGATGATCTTTAAGGTCCCTTCCAAAGCAAACCATTCCATGATCTTTTAATATAAGAAAACAAACGTTCTCATGGTAAGGATGTCTCTATCCATGACAAGACAACAGGCACATGTTAAGACTGTAATCAGGGCAGCTACACAGGCTAATTCTGAACTTCCTCCTCTGGCTCTTGACTTAGAGACTATGAAAGTAACTTTGCGTTGGCTGCACCACTGCACAAAGAAAATATCCCCTCCAATTCAAGCAAGGCTTTGGGTTTTGAAGAATCACTGCATGGCATGGACTGAGAGAGTTGTTAATAGGACAAGGGGGCACGGGCTCAAGCTCTGCCAGGGGAAATTGAAGTTGGAGAGCAGAAAAAAATCCTTTCCAGAGAGAGTGCTCAGGCATTGGAATGGGCTGCCCAGAGAGGGGGTGGATTCCCATTCCTGGAGGTTTTTAAAGTGAGCTTGGCCGTGGCACGGAGTGCCATGATCTGGTAAAGGGACTGGAGTTGGCCCAAGGGTTGGACTTGATGACCTCTGAGGTCTTTTCCAACCCAATCCATTCTATGATTCTATGATCCTTCAGCCTGGCATGGTGTGGTCAGGAGACGAGGGCACAGCCCTGCCAGGCTCAGGGTTTGCTGCTGAGTGACGGCAAGGTCTGCATTTCATTCCAGCAGAGGCAGAAGATAAGCCCTTCTGGCACAGCTGCTTTCCTGTGAGCACCCACTGCTGGGACTACTTTTTAAGTCATTTACACACTACTTTAAAGAAATGCCCTGATAGATTTCTTCAGTTCGAAACAACTGAAAAAATACTTTATCCAAAGGTATCTTGCTCAGAGGGCCAGAATCAAATTCTGGCTACATGTTGCTGTTGGGTTTGCCTTGATAAGGAAACTCCCATTCCCATAAAAACCTGTTCAAGCACAAGTTGACAAAGTCACTGACACCAACTGCATTTTCTATTAAAAGGCTGCTGTTGTGACTGCACACTGAAGTTACATAATGACTCAGTGAAGAAAGCACAGCACAGGAAAAAAATTACCATTAGAGAGAGAGGCAAGACAAATAATTGAGTCAGCACAAACATTTTACACGTGGAATCAGCACCTAAGAGGGGAAAAGGAGCTTTTTTTAGGTGCTTTTATCCAACTGGATCCAAGTGAAGAAGTTTCACCTGAAGAAGTGCAGAACACAATTTAGGAAAATCAAATTGAAACACTGTCTGTAAACTAAAAAAGATGTGTCTTGTTCAGTAACAACTATGGATCCACTTCTAAGAAGTCCAGAGGAAGAAAATCAGGTTTGAATTAGAAGTTTGGAACATGCTCCAAGCCTTGGATCGAGAACTTTGTCCTCTGAGGAATTTCATGTTGGGCAAACACTCACAGTGTAACTTCCTTTGCCTCCAATCCCCAAGAGCCACCTGGAGTTACAAAATTAAAGTATTTTCTATGCAAGTAATAGGAATGGCAAATTTCCAAGATAACAGAAAAATTCAATGCCAACTGCAATCTGCTAGTTTCACATACAGCCAGTTTTAACTCTGTGCAGCCTGCAGGGGTTTAGGTGATGTAAATACCCCTGGAGCTCAGAATTCCACCTTCACAAAGTTTGATGCTCATGTCAGTATTTCTTCACCTGCAATATTTCATATTATTGCAGCTACACACAGACCTATATATTGGTGTCTCTCTCTGCTCTTATTTCCCCACTAACAAAACAGGCAAAACAAGCTTTACAGGGAAAGGGAAAAAGTCAAATCAGTCAAAAATTTGTATACTTTTTTTTTTAAGAATTTTTAAACTGTACAAACCCCCACTCCTCCAACAGCAAACACACCCAAGCTGTTAACTGGTTTATACTTCAACTTGTTCAGGCATTTTAACTTGACAGCAGGACAAACCCTTGGGGGAAAAGTTCTTTGTCAAGGGAATCTGAATCCTCCTTTCACTAATCTTTACAAGCTGAAATACATGCCCTGCAAGTTTCAACTACCCTGCAATAATAGAAGCAAAAGACATGCAAACATTTTATATTAGCTTTTTTCAAACATCTTTTTGTTATCTCTCTTGGGGAGGGGACTGTGTATAAAGGCTGTAAAAGGAAGAGCCATAAACTTTGAGCTTATCCACAGCAGGAACAGTAAATGGCACAAGCCAAACAGCTCATCCAGATTTCAGCCTTGCTACTGATTGACTTTAAGGAAGAAGTAAATTGAAAGATATAACTGATATATCTTAGAAGGCAAAAAATATTTCACATGATTATGTGATATTTATTTAAAAATATTGAGCTAAATATGCAATAATAAAGTCCACATTGCCACCAGTACCAGCTCCTGAAAGAATTTACCTTCTTCAGAAGGGATCCTGAAAGCCTGAGGAGCTTGATTTGTGTTTCAGCCTGACTTTCTGGCTCGCTCCACTTCCAGGCCAGCTTTGTGCACGTGCCAGAGCCTTTGCTGAGTGCAGGGACACAGGAACATCCCTTGCAACACCACCAACAAAAAGCACAGAGTTTTCTGCCAAGTGAATGAGCTGAGCACACTCTGCAACCAGCCTGAGTGCCCAGGAGAATTGAGGGGCTGGAATTGCAGGGAAGCAAACACAGGGGGGGAAGAGAAAACCTGCCAGGTTGTCCCCTGATGGAGGAGAGTCTGCCCCAGCTGCAGCATCTCTTCACCTGCAGCAGGTATTGCAGTGGCAGCTCCTGTGCTTGAGGAGCAGCAGCAAGAGGGAAGGATGAGAGAGGCAAAGAGGACAAAGTCTTACTGCTCTCATCAGAAATGCTTTTCAGAGTTTGGTTCTCAATGAGCATTAAGAGCATCTCCCTGAAAAACCAGGATATGAAATGAGAACATCAACAGGACAACTCACACACTGAGTGACATCAGCTCATGATCTTCCTGAAAGGGGGTCTAAAATTCAAACAAATATTGAGATAATAAGAGCAGGACCCCCCTCAGTGAAGCTGCCCTGGGGTCAGGAATTCTGAGGAATTGCTGTTAATCAGTGGACTCCTCAGGTGGGAAGGTACTGACTGACTTTTCTCTAACAAAAGTTTCTACAGCAGAAGTTTCCTCACTCCAAGCAGGAAAACACTGCAAGGACTTCACTACTGATAACCAGGTTGTCCCTAATCTTCCCCAGGAGCAATTAAATCACAGATAACTCAATCAAGTGCTGTGATAAACCACACACGGGGACATTACTGCAGTGATGCAAATTGCTTTCTGGCACCAGCTTTGGAAATCCAGGTGACAAACTCTCAGACAGTCAATACACAAAAAAGCATCTGGAATTTCTTCTCAAAACACCTTTTGCAGAGGAAACCTTTCTATTTTATACTGATAAAGAGCTAAGCTTAGAAAGTCCAACCAGACTTTCTGAAAGCAAATCTCTACAAACCTCAGTGAGTAAATCACTGCTTATGTTTTAGAATTCTTAAAATATTCAGATCACTAATTTTTCTCAGAATTCTCTGGAAGCTTTGAGGAGAAATGGCTTTTTAAATTTATTTTTATGATCAGGTTTATCCATTTTAGACCTAGGGAAAATATGTGACTCGGTCCAATGCTCAGAACTCATGACAAGGCGGAACCAGAACAGAAGGATCTCCCTGACAGAAGGGTGTAATTTTTTGGTTTTACTAATTCAACCTTTCAGGAAACACTTTTCCAACCAGATAACCATTCTAATTATGAAGTTTGGTAGAAAATAGCCACAGAAGAAACATTCACTTGAGTAGCCTTAATTCATCACATAGCAGTCTAAAAGAACTTAAGAGTCAAAGAGATTTTTATTCAAGCTGCACTCTGTCCAGTCATGATTTCAAATACCAAAGTGTTACTGCTTACAAATCAATCATTTAAATTCAAAGCTACTGATGAAACTGTGGTGCTGTACCAAGCCACATTTTTCACTTCACTTTTCCACTTGAGCTACCTCAGGTACCAATAAAGAAGGGAAAAAAACACCCCAGTACTGATGCAGCCTCCAACACCCCCAACTCAGACAAGCAGAAACGCTCCTGGCAGCTTGGCTGGAGAACCTGAAACGGTTTCCAGGCCACTGTTTCTCTTCCCTTGCCACCTTTCCACGGGAGCTGTGCTGCAGTATTTATTCCATGAGGCTGCCCCCACGGCAGCTGCAGGACCCACCTGCTCTGGCTGTGCCACCTCTGCCCATCCCATCCCTCCTCCCCAGCAGGATTTGCTGCTCAGGCTCCTGGAAAGGCTGTTCCCCCTCTGCCTTTTTGCAACACTGCAAATGGCAATCCCAGGTGGCTCCTGCTAATTACCCACGTGCATTGGGAGTCTAATTCTTCCCATTGTTAATATCCCCATCTTTAGCCACAAAGGCACTTCACATGCTAATCAGGGCCCAGCTGATCCCAGGCTAATACTTGGTGCACTCAGGGGACGGATCTGCTGGGGGTGTTAATGACAGCAGAGCAAGATGAGCTTGGAAAATAGTTCCCAAAAGATATTGCATCACTTCTGGTTCAACCCCGTAACAAAGGATTTGCTTGTGAATTTGGAGCTTGGTTGCTTCTCTCTCTTGCTCAGGGCAACCCCTTCACAGACAAGAGGAGACTGAAGGAACTATCCTTTTACATTGTTAGATTGTAATTTAACAATTGTTAAGTCTTATTTAATTTTTCCATATAAAAGTGTTGGTGTTTATAGGATGCTTGAAACACCAAACCAAAATTCAAATGAGCATTTCTATGGATAGAAATCCTCTATGAATTGAATAGTCCAGGACAGGATTCAGTCCTGCAAATGCAAAACAACTTCAAAAATTTCTGCTTTCCCCACAATTTGTCTTCCCTTCAGCCTAATCTGGTGCACCTGAAAACAGCTGAGGCAGCACAATAAAAAGAAAATCAGCACAGTAATGTCTGGGTGAGAATGTCTTGAGCTGACATTGATCCCACAGAGCGTATTTATGGTCAGAACAGACACTACACTCTTCTTGAATCTCTTGAAATACAGAAGCTTCATAAAACTTCCAGTCTGTTGGGACATCAGAACCTGAAATGTCCCACATAAAACCCACACTGCAAGGATTTTTCGTTGTGGATTTTGCCTGTGAGACAGTTCCACATCTCCCCCTGGTTAACAGTGTGTTCCAAGGCACTTCCAAGATGCTGCCAAGCACCAGTGGGAGCAGCCCTTTACATCCCAAAAGGCAGGAATCAGCACAGTTTCCACAGCCTGCAGCAGTGCCTGGTGGGAGTTTTCATTTCAAGAGCAATTTCCTCAATGGTAAAACAGTGATTCAAGGGAAGTTACCTGTGCTATCTTCCGAGTAGCTGGAAAAGCATCTCTGAGATGGGAACACACAGCACTTTAGAAGAGAACCAAGCAAAATGTACAGGTTTCTGTTAAGTTTTTGGTTTGAGGTTACTTGGGGTTTTTTTGAGGATGTGAACAAGAAGTTCCTTCTTCAATGGGTTGCAAATTGTCACTCAAGTAGAAAAGTCAAGAGCTGTGAGTTTTGCACATGTTTTTTTCTACTGAACTACCAGTTCAAGCCTCCATCATAAGATATTCATCTCATGTCTGAGTATTCTTCAGTTTTAATTCATGATGCTGATGGAAGACAAAGGATCCTGCAGCTGTATAAAGGTTTAAACAGCTCAAAAAGCAGCAGATACATCCAGCTGTTTAAGAAGCACTCTCAGATTGCTACAAATCTGGGATAAAAAAAAATTCCATTTGTGTACCCAGAATGTTCAGCCTGAGAGTAAAACATTGACCTAAATGAGAGTCATTCAAGTCATACAGATGTGAGAGGCAAGCACAGCAAAAGCAAATTTTCCCACCTAAACCTGTTCTAGATGTAATACCACACAATGTATTTTATTATTAGGGCTCAAAATCATATGTAAGTCCTTCACATACAAGTTATGGGCATCCTTTCAAGGCCATACCTGTGCAGGTTTCAGAGTATTGCCCTGTATATTTTTGCTGTAACACTGATACACTTTTCTTACACAAATGTTGAAGTAGGTGTTGGCACAAAACCCATTCCAAGTCACCACAGAGCAGTGAAACGTTCCACCCCCCAAGGTACATCCATGGACCCCTGGGGGTAGGACAGAAAGCCACAAACACCCCCAGCCTTCCTTTTAAAACAGCTTTGCAAAGAGCATGTTATATATAAACGGCAGCTGGTTATGTTTTAACAGACTCTTGTGTACACAGAAGTGCTCAACAGATGTGCAGAGATGGTTGTCAACATCGTCTTCATTCTCAGAACCCATAACACTGGACATGATTATTCTCTGAGCCATTTACCCACCTCTGAAGATAAACTGGATTCACTAATACCTGCTGTGGGACTGAGAAAAACTTGATGTCAAAAGAATGGAGCATTAGAAAAAGAGAGAAATGGGCATGTCCAGCTAATTGCAGCATTTCAGTCTGCAAATAGGGCTCCTCATTGATCTGAAACTGCAAACAGACAAGTCAACGTGAGGGAAGGGAAGGTAGAAAGACTCTGAAGCAGATTTATATTTAGCAGCAGGTTAGATGGAGAGAAAAGGCTCAAGGACAATGGCAGGTCTTTTCTTCCTTCAGCTAAACCCCCAATGCATTTTTGTGAAAGAAAGCAAGTCGTCTGCTTTTAACAGTAGCCCAAAACTGCATTATGTCTCCTGGCTGCTTTGATTTTTTTTTTTCCCCTCTTTCTAAATCTCAGCACACAGGCAGCTCCAGGGCTCAGGAGGAGAAATTCTTAAAAGCAGGCCTGCAGAAGTGAGGAGATCAGTCACTGCCTGTCCCCGTGCTCGGGGAGCTCCCCCGCCCAGGCAGCCTTGGAGGAGATTTCACGCAACCAGAAATGTCCTTTTTAAACAGCCTGAAAAATTTAAAATCCTTTAAGAGCAGGCACAGCTTTCCTTGAGAGTGGAAACAGAGAAATGTGCTTCAATTGTTCACAAAGGTCACATTAACCTTCAAAACTCTACCAAACTTCCCCACCCCCTGAACAGTTCTATTATCTTCAGTAATTTGTAACATTTTTTATAAAACACAGTGGAGTTCACAGAACACAAAATCCCAATGTGAACATGATGCAAAGAATCTTTGCCCAGTCACTTTTTCCTGGGCTGCTTGAAGTTTCCCAAGCCCACGTTTTTCCAGCTCTCCCCCCTGTCCCACGACTGCAAATTCAGAGGTCCCTCCTTCAGAATTACCATTTTATACACATTTTCAGCTTACTCTGTGCTTCTCAGTCCAGCTGATCCACAGAAATATCCACATACTTTGGATTTAATATGACATTGTATTAGAAACAGGACAGCACAAAGTTTTAGCAGGTTTGTTCAGTGCATTTTGACAATTGCAAATGTGCTGAAAGTGTGATGTGTTTGCACAAAACAGTACTTGGGTTTAAAATTGGGGGAAAATTTTTCAACAGTTTCCTGCTTCCAACGTCTAGAGGCACATCTCCTGTCCTGTACCATCAACAACCTTGTACCATTAACCATTGTCTCCAACCTTCACCATTAAAATGTCACTGTGCATTTAACAGTATAGAAAATTGCCAGATAATCTTCATGAAGTTCATTTTAACTCCGCTTCCCATACCCAAAAAATTAGCAAAGTTCTTATTCTCCACCAGCTTCACCCAAATACTCTCCAGCCTAAGCAGACAGACCCACATTTCAGAGTTCTTTGCTGCAGAGTACTGAACTCTAAACCTTTGAGATGCACTTCAAACCTGCTGTTTGACACACACTGGAGAACAAACCACTTTGCAGAGTCCATATGAAATTGAAGAAATCCTGTTCAGAACAGGAAGCAGGAAGACATCACTGAGCTGCTTCAGTTTGGTAAAACCAGATTTGCCAACAGAGTGCTGTGGATAAGGATGCAGCAGCTACAGGATTTCCCTTCAAAGCCTTGTATGGGATCTCTGGGGAAGGCTGAGTTGAGGTAACAGCAGTGATTTCTCTTTACAGGCACACTGTCAAAAAACCCCATTGTGTTTTGTAGCTGTTACACAGCTGATCATCACCAGTACCTGATGTGACAGAGAGGATCCTTCTACAGCAAGAAAAAGGTACTGCAAAGCAAACCGATTCTGTTACCCTTACAGAAACCCACCACAATTACCTCGGCGTAGCAACATTTAGGGAAAACCATCCCAGAATTTTGCACATACAAGTGACTGAGAATTTGGCCTTGGAAAGGATTTCTGGCACTTACCTATGGTGCAGTTTGTGGTTATTTTTCTCCGCTTGGGGTTGTGTCGTAGCAACTCCAACTCTCGCTTGGTCGGTTCCCATGTTGAATATTTCTCTCCAATGCCTGAGCAGACAAAAAGAAAGTTTCAGGGAGTTGTTTAGTAAAAAGTTTAAAAGCTCTGCTCAAGTCAAATGTTTCAAAGTGCTGTCCATTAGGTTAGATTCAATCTATGTACAACTACAGGACACTCACTGCTTTTTTACTCCTCACCCAAAAAATATGGTTTGGAAAGGTATCCACCCATTTTCCAACAACTATGAACTAAAAGAATAAAAAATCCCACTTCTTTACTTATAAAGAATAGTTAGGTCAATAAACTTCCCATGACTGGATTATAATCTTCCAGTTAAAAAGAAATTCCAGCACAAGAACAAACTTGCAATTACTCAAAAATACATTTTTCTTTGTGCTCAGAGGAGGTTGAATAACAGGATCACTGTTTGATTTTAGAAGATACAGGACAACCAAGAAATCTCATCACCAAACTTTGACAAGTTATTAAATAAATCAAAGCTGACACAACTTAATGGACAGATATAGGCTTTATCTTTACAGAATTTAGTAATTCAATATACTAAACACTGTGTTAGGATACACCACTACAGAGTATGATCTCTCCTTACACCATGAATGTAGGATTGGACATTTGCCAGTTTTAATTCTTGAGATTCACTTTACTGACATTACCTAAAAATGCAATTAGTAGTAGGTTTAACCACCACCCTCCCTCCACCAACCAGACCAAACTCTCCAAATATTAAACTCCCCTCTCATGAGCTGCAGCTAAAAATCTGTCATTATTCTCTTTAAACACCAACACTGTATTTCCAACACACGGTAATTGTGCAGAGGAAAGTGCAGGAGAAATGAGTCAGGTTAAGCAGCAAAGATTTGAAACAAGCAGAGAGTTGTGTTCAGTGCAAACCTGAGAGAAGCAAACCCAGCAGTGAAGACTCACGTGCTGCCCAGCCAAGGACTCCTACAGCATTTTGTGTAGCACAGAAATTACTATGCAAGGTCAATTATTGTGAGTCACAAAGGCATCTTGGCATTAAAAATAAAGAATAATAAGATGCCAAGTAATCCATTCTAAAACTGAGGATTAAAGTCAATTAAGAGTTATTTTGCACAGAATGCAGGGAGCAGCAGCAGTGCTGTGCTACAGAAAATAAATTATAAATCATACATATGAAAAGAAGGAGAGTAGAAAAATATAGCTGGAGGCTTACACATTCTGCATAATATACATTAAATTTTAATAGCTCTTTGATCTTCATTTTCAGAAATTGTTATGCTTGTCAGAAGCTTCCCTCCCAAAAATGTTCAATTCATAGTTACTACTGACCCTGCAGGTTCTAGTAAAGAAGGATTTGGATTCTCAAGGACTAGAGAATTCTTATTTACACAAACAGACCCATCTCTCACTTTATTTGATTCAACAATGGATTATTCAAGGAGCATAAGGGAGAACACCAGAATCACACAGTCCCTTTGCTTTATCCAAGCATCAAGGAAAAGAGAAAAGGCAGGGAATGACTGAGAGAGTGAAGAGGTAACAGAGCTGCAAATGCTCTGAACACACGGTGGGTTTGCAGAGGTAACACATGGAGACCTTTGGAGAGGCACAGATGGACAGTTCACATAGGACAGAACATTCCAACAGGTTTGGGATCAGATTCCTTCAGCAACAGGACTTATAATGCTCCCTGAGGAATTCAGCTCAATTGGTTTGACAAAAACAAAAGCTCAAAATAACTTCCAACACCTTGCTGGTCCCAGGAGTTGCACTGGGCAAACCCCTGGGCTTGCGTCCAGTGGAGTTAAAACACAGCCAAGCACAGTTAGGGTCAGCTGGATGAACTCTCATCATAAAATTAAAGAACACCCCTTGGATACATTTAAATCCTAGTTTAAACCAAACATAACAAAATTCATACCTGGAAACACATGTGTGCTCAAGTTCAGGCATGCAATGTGTCAGTGAGACTATTCATATATTTTTATATATGTATCTATAATTATATCACTTAAATGCTTATAGAGGATGGGGACCAAAGCATTTCACAACTAAGGTTAAACATGACAGACTGGATTAGTTGGAAAGATTTTGGGTGAATCAAATATTGTTCAATTAAAAAGAAATGAAAGCAAACAGAAAACCATGAACAGATCATGGCACAAACAGAGCAAACCAGAGAGAAAAGGTTCTTGCAGAAGCCTTTCATTAGAAAAAGCACAAGTTAAGTCAGACATAGAAATTAAAAGTGTTTTCTTCCAGCTATACAACTTAACAGGATTAATTGAGGTTTTATTGCTCTTGAAAATTTGGGAAAAAGACAGAAACATTTATTAGGAATGGGTTTATGTTTAAAAATTAAAAGCAACCAAAACACAAAGAAAGGAAAAGGTTTAATAGAAGGTTTAGTAACATTCACAAGCATGCCAAAAACTCCAATATAAACTACCTTAAACAAAGATTTGCAAACCATGCACAGGTCACCATTTACCAGTAAAGAAAAACAGTGTTAGAGAAGTGAAAATTAGTAATTTTTAGAATGATGCCAGAGATTCAAGCCAGCATGTGAAATTTCCATCCAAGACATTACTTTATTAGGTGAAATACTCAAATTGGCATTTCTCAGCGACTTCATCAGGGACATAGAGTTGAGTGAAGGAAAAGGCAATGAAGGCTCTAGTTTATGAAAGTCACGATTTTGCAAGTAATCATCGTTTACTTTGTTAAACTTCAGCAAATTCTGGTTTTCCCCTCCCAAAAATCCAAACAATAATTAGAACGAAGGGCTCTGTGTGTTCTCACCTCCCTTGTTATTACAGAACATTCAATACCAGAGGAAAAATTATGGTCCAGTTACAACTTGTTCAGAGTTACATCAAATAACCCTGAACGACAGGTGGACACAGGAACTCACAACACTGGAAGTTAAAACTACAGGAGTGTGAAATGAATCTCACTGTTATTTGGGGGTTTCTTAAAAGTTTTTTTTCTCCAGGCATCCTGTTGCTATGTGAGCACCTGTTAAGTATAAACCACCACCCTTCAAGCACTGGGCATAGAAATTGGAAAATGTAGTGCATTTACACTTCAGCTTTTAAGCCAATCTCAGTTTTTGCAGACTGAACTCACTTCTGAAGTTCTTTAAGTTGGCAACAAGCTCTGAGGTCAATTAACTCTGTGGCAGAAACATAAACCCAAGATCAGAGTCTGTACTAATCTTGACATTCAGTTTGGAGGAAGAGGAGTTTCCCTCTCTCTTTTATATTTTTCAGATAACATAAGGAACGGAGGAGATGAATAGAAGCAACAGAGAGGGATGGAAAAAAGACATTAATTCTCCATTAGTTCTCCCATGTACCTCCCTTTCTCATTCCTTAGATAAATTTGTGAGGAAACACACATGGTTTCACAGTGAAAAGCCATAAAACAGAAGAACTTATGCCATGACTTTAAAGAAAAAATGCCTATACTGCATACTCTGGTAATTTAAAGTGGTTTTGTCTGTTCCTTCATGGGTCATCATAGTTTTGTTCTGCAGGGACAGAAGGTGTCTTGTGCATATTTTTATTTATTTGTTTGTTTGTTTGTTTTTATTTATTTAATTTTATTTATTTTATGTTATTTTATTTATTTATTTATTTATAATACTTTATATATAAATATATATAATATTTTATATTATATATTTATATATATTTTTAAATTTATATCTATTTTAATTTTATATTTTTATATATATATATAACTATGTATATATATAATGCCATTCATTGGTCATTCAATCAGTATAGAGGTTTCCTGCCTGGCAGTTCCTCTTGGTGATCCTTTGACCTTCTCTGCAGTCTGGGATGACCAGATGAACAATCCTGTAGCTCTAATTACCCAGGAATTAAAGCCACAGGCTGATGTCCCCTGCAGGACAAACTGGCTGCATCTCAGTCCAGAAGGCACAAACAACATAACTGAAAATCAAACTTTATATTTGCATATTTAAAAGCAAGATCTAGGGGGGCTTCATCTCCTACAGCAAGGTGAAAGTGTGTTATGTTGTTGCAGTATTTTAATTTTCTGCCCCAAACAACAGTTTGAAGGAGTTTCCAGAAGAGGTGCTGAGCCTACATGAAAGGTTTAGAAACACAGTTCTATCCTGTCTTGCTTTGAGGAGAACTATTGCTTTGGGCTGAAGCATTTTAAGGTGTATTTCCTTGATCTGGGACTCAGTGACAATCTCCTCATTGTCCCTTCCTCTGGCTCAGCTCCCTCAGAACACGGAATAAGCAGCAGGAAGCAGACTGGGATGTGCAGCAGGGCCAGGTGAAAGCAGCTCCCTTTGGATCTGCCATCGGAAAAGCTCCTGTTAATACCATGTTAGCTGCTATTTTTAAAATTGGAAACGAGGTTAAGAATGGTTTGAAGTCACCTCAGCCCTGACTAAGGCTGTCACATTGCAACAGGATGCCAGGGATTCCATAGGAGACATTCCTAGACGGAAGTCATCTGTCTTCAAAGACAGACTTTCCCACTTTAAGAAAACATCCCCCCCAGAGGCCACTGGAAATGGAAGATGACAAGAACTGATGCTCACAAACTACTCGGTTTAGAATAAATGACACTCCCTTTCCAAACAAACAAAACGGAAAAAAAGGAGAAAAGGTTTGGTTTGTAGCGGTTCTAGCAAGGAAAGGGCACATGAAATCATGTCTGCTGCTATTATTCAATCACTGGAACATATCCAAACAAGAGGAAAACGATTTGCACGATAAAACTGGCACTTTTAACTGTGATTCATGTCTGAAATGGCAGGATAATCAGCAAAGGGACGCTTGTTAGTGAGGAGCGTCGCCAGCCCACGCCTCTTACCTGTCATTGTACACTGGTAGTGAGAAACCACTGTTGGGGTGAAGGCTAAAAAAGAAAAAATTAGGGAAAGCAAACTGAATAAAACAAATGTGTGTACATATATTTGTGTGTAAATACTTCTACATAGACACTGTGTGTGTACCATGACAGCACAGGGGTGTAAGTAAGCTGGCACGTTCTATAAAAAAGTATAAAAAAAAATCACACACAGGGGTGGCATTTCATGTGAGGGGAACAGATTTATTGCCTGTATCACACCAATAAGGCTAAAGGAGCAGACTGTTACATCTACCTAATACAGATCTGACTCTTGACATTATGCAAGTTTTGCAGGATTAATGTTAGATTTTTTTAATTTTTTTTTTTTTTTTGCAATTAAAAATAAAGCTATTTTTGCTACAATTAGGTGTGGTGCACATTTTAACCCACAGTCTGACTCTTGGAAAGTAACATCTAACACCTCTCTCCCATAGCCTGCACTACTATCTCTCTCTTTCTTCCCCTTACTGGTTTTTGCCACTGACAAATGGGAGGGACAGGTATGATTAAAAACAGAAACAAGAAAGTCAGGCAGGAAAACCAAACCTTGTAATTTCCAAGCTTTTCGTTGTTCTTCTTTGGCAATTTGTTCCATGTCTTTGTCGTATATGTAATCTTGACACATAAAGCAGTAAATACCCCCATACAAAAGGTCTATGGCTGCAAAACAGAAGGGAGGGTGGGGAGGAGGGAAAGAGAGGTGAGTTCACAAACCAGAAGGCATTTTAAAGCAGGTTCCCAAGTCAGGCACTCCTCCTTCTAAGCAGTTCACAAAAAGAGAAAAATCTGGACCTCAGAATCTAGAAGTGGGGAAGAAAAAGAAAAAGAGGAGAAAAACCCAGAAATCTTCCCAGTTTTCTTATGAGTTACTCAAGTTGCTTCCGGCACAGCAAGAAAACTGTGCAGGACAATAAAGCATCATCTGCCTTTGAGTTGTTTGTACTTCACAGTTTACCTTTCAAAGAGGTGAGTAACCAAGAGGCATCAGGACAGTGACTGACCACAACTACTAATGAAAGATCTGATATGCAGGTCTGAACTGTCTTTTCCTAAAACTTCAGTAGTTTCTCTTCAAAGCCATTAAAATTACCAGAAAGCACCTATTTAAAATCCAAATGAAGGCTCAAACACCAGACAGCACTGAAAACTCAAAGACATTGTCCAGGGGAATGGTTTTCCAGCACAGTTCATTCCACAGGTTACTTCTGTCTCAGTTTCTTGTTTCACTCATCCTTATCTCATGGAAAGTCACAAAAGCAGAATTTTCATTATTTTGTGGAATGTCCCAACACCAAAATTTTCACCCAGGTGCCCAGAGGACTTAATATTCTTTAGCAGAATATCCCAAAGGGAGACATCACTGAGCTGTGGTGGAGATTGGTAATCATAGAATGGATTGGGTTGGAAAAGACCTCTGAGATCATCAAGTCCAACCCTTGGGCCAACTCCAGTCCCTTTACCAGATCATGGCACTCAGTGCCACGGCCAAGCTCAGCTGAAAAACCTCCAGGGATGCGGAATCCACCCCCTCTCTGGGCAGCCCATTCCAATGCCTGAGCACTCTCTCTGCAAAGAATTTCTTTCTGCTCTCCAACTTCAATTTCCCCTGGCAGAGCTTGAGCCCGTGCCCCCTTGTCCTATTGCTGAGTGCCTGGGAGAAGAGACCAACCCCCACCTGGCCAGAACTTCCCTTCAGGTAGTAAAACATTGTGCAGGTGGGGGGGTGATTTATCACAACCTACACAGCATTAGAGTTCTACAACATTTACTCCATTATCTACTGCATTACCAGTTTTGCAGTTTTCTACAAAAAATGGTTGAAATTCCAAAGTATTGGTCCTAAAGCACAAAATCAAGTATTGTTCTCCCTGTGTTTTTTTATAAGATGCTACAAACAGCTCCCTCCCATCCCAGTAACAGAGCAGGGCTGGCAGAACAGGCAACAAACCCTCTGTGAGCACTGATGGTTTCAATCAAACACACAGGCACAGCTCTGTTCTGAGGATTCCTTCTATTTTCTTTCTGGATTTACATGCATGAGCAATGAAATAGAGATGTCAAGATCAAAACCAACAATAAACCACCTTCCCCAAACCACTTGTTCAGAGCAGGAGGAATTTCTGGTGTAAAGAATCACCAAGTTTAACAGAAACGTGGTGGAGTAAAAGCCCTAATTGTCCAGAGCCTGATTAAGGGCTCTTGAGGAAATATCCTCTCTCCAGCACACTTATGGGAACAATACAGTTGTATTTATGCCAACCCTTGGAATGTCTTTTTAATGACTGTAGAGGGGTTTGGACAAATTACCTCGAGCCTCACAGGTCTGGCCACAGCATGAGGGAAGGGTGGGAGTGTCTCAGGAGAGTCAGAAAGTGGCTGCTCAGGAAGAGAGTCCACTAGGAAAGTTTGCAAGTTAAAATTTTAACTTTTCTCTTGAAATACACTTTACTTTTTTTATTCTGGTCATCTTGAGGTGAAGAATAGAAAAACCATTGAAGGGACTGTCCTACTGCCAGAGATTCTTCCAAGGCGAGCAATTCCTTTGCACTAACTGAAGTTACACCACACCAAAAGGACAAAATCCACACAAAACTTTGTCCCTCAAAGGACAGGGGGATCTCATTGTTAGGCTAAAAATATTTTTGGTTTTTTTTTTAAACTGAATTGCCACGAAACTCTACCCCAAACTGAAACACGTGGCCAGAAAATTCTGTCAAAACCACTATGACAGTAAAGTGTGAGAACACACAAGTAACAGATTTCACCACTTGTGCTGGTATTTGGGATCACAAAACTAACAGAAAGGCCTCAAACTCATAAAAAGTTTGGGAACTACCAACCTAAAACAATGCCCAGATGTTTTAGATTAATCCACTGCCAACTCCACCATGATGCCCCACATTCCTCACAATGAATGTCTCTTTTAGGAGGTTCCTCCAAACCAGCTGCTACTCCTGCTGTCCAGGACCTGCTTTTCCTACCAGTAACAACCACTCTTCTCTCAGGAAGGTACAGGGGGATGAAACCCATAAACTTCAGTTTCAGCTTAATACAGAATTCATTACCCGGGAAAAATAAAATACACATTCAGTAGAAATAACCTTTTTTCCTGCATAGGGAAGAACAAAAATAAATTTAAAAGAATCACTGTGTCATTTTATTAAATTCGATCAATCTAGACTCCTGTTTCAGGAATTCAAAATACCTGCTGGAGGATCACAGGCAAACTGATTGAAGAATGGAAAGACCTCCTGGAATGCAACATTTTTCTGTGCTTTTATACCTTCTACATCAGGCTGCCCTTCCTTTAAACTCCATTCTCCTCATACCCCTTAACATAAAAAAATCCAAGCAGCTGCAACACAAGGAGGAATGAAAATAGATTTTGTTTTTCATTGAAAAACTGAGCTCTCAGCCTGGAGAAACAGGGAGGCATCACAGGAGACCATGAAGGAATGAGAGCAACTTCATCCAGTGGTGCAAGTGACAGTTTTGAAAGAAAACAGCTCAGGGGTGAAAATTTAAATCTGGCAGGAAAAGGTCTTTAAACTTTCCATCTGGGAGCCAAGTGTTTGATTTAAGCCCAAATGGTTTATTTTGCCAATTATATCCACTGATGTCCTTGTGAAAATGTTAAGAGACCAGAGATGATGGGAACAAAACACATCTCAGCCAGGTCAAAAACCTGCACGTTCAGGTGAACAGAACTGACTGTCATCAGTTGGAAATGGGATACTTCACCCTAATAAATGACTGCATTCCATCAGAGATGAGGTATTTGTGAATCATGTTTTGGTACCACCTCCCCGGGAACACTGGTTGCACTCAGGTAGAACAAAATCCAGCAGCAGCTCAGAATTCAGGTCACTTTTTACCTGTATCAGAATTAATTCCTCTGTGAATTTCTGTGACTCAATCTTGGCATATCATCAACCTCAAATCAACACCCTCATGTTCTATGCAAGTCACCCATATTTCGTACAACTTCTGTAACAAAGGAGGCTAATTTGGTAATTCTTTTAGACCAACATCCCAAGATAATTCATGCTCCCTGATTTCTCACCTTAAGTGTTAATCATTAAACCCATTCCAGGTAATTGGCTCAAGTTCCCAAGAAGTGATTTGCTAAACCAGCCAGCTCTCCACTGGTTCTTGTATCTGACCTACTAGCACAAAAGAGGCATCCCACTGCCTTCCTCAGCCTTCCTGGCACCTGGAATCTGCACCACAGGTCAGAATTCCTTAAGGGATAAGGAGGGAGGAAAAAGGGTGGAAGAGGGGCTAATCCTGCTAAATGGTGATCCAGGCACTGAGAATTGCAGGTATTTACTGTCAAGGAAAAAAACAAACAAAAATAAACCCCAATCTTCCTGGAAGAGACCTGTGAGATCATCAAGTCCAACCATTGATCTTCAGCTGACAAGGATATTGTGTTGTTGAAATACAACACCTTCTGCTACCAAATTTCACCTCATTTTTGTTGCTGTTGCCAATGAGGTGACTTCATTTTCAGGGCTACCCAGCCCTTCTCAGTGTAAGTGACACCTCTGAACTTTGTGACCATCAGGAAATTTCACACACAGACATAACTCCTTCTCCTCAACTACTAGAAAAGAGCAGCAAATCAGGAGTGGTTCTGCTAATAAAGTCAGTGTGTCCTACACACTCTGTTTTCAGTTAATTCATCATCAATCTCCCTTTATCCAGCCTCTTATGCGCCATGATTCTTACATCAATCCCTGTCCTTCTACCTTAAGTAATAATTTTCAAGGGGGCAAAATGTCAAATTCTTCACCAGATCCAGACAAATTAGTTCCAGTGTATTTCCTTTTTTCTAAGAAAATCAGTTGTGTTATCAAAAAAGACATTCATCTGACACAATCCATCTCTGACAGAACCACAGAACTCTGTTTGCTGTTTTCCAGCCACCTTCATCTTCTCAACACACTTTTCTCCACACCATCACCACCAAGCAAAGCATTAGACCAAAACAAGAGGCTGGTAAAATGCCCAGGTGACCTTTTATACCCCTTTCTGAGCCTGGATGTGAACAGAAAAAAACAAACAATACACTGTGCTGGGAACAGCTTTAACTGCCCCTTCCACACAGAGTGCAATGAAAGTCTTTGCTGTTTACAAAAGAACTGGCAGAAATCAACACTACAGCCAACACCTTCCAACTCCAATGAAAATTAAACAACTTTTACTGTCATTCCTTTAGAGATGTTCTGTTCCTACATATTACACCTCAGCAGACAGGTATGCACTAACAACAGTAACCAGATTTTTTTTCCTTTGAAACCAACTCTTCTGTCACATTTCTGAATCACATGGAAAAAAAATTAGTTATTCGTTTTCTAGAGGAAGCAGAAGCTTTTCGAATTGTACCAAAAAATCCTCAGCCTAATCTGTGAGCATTATTATTGGGCTCACCACCCAGCTCCTCTCACCACAAATGTATTTATTGGACTGAATTTTACATCAGAGCATCCACTTAGAGAAAACAGTTCCTCAACAAAAGATCTGTGATCTAATAAATAATGAATGTACTCTAACCGGACTAATCTTGAAATGGAATGGCACTTCAGATGTCTAACTATTTTTTGTTTAGTCTTTAAACCACTGAGCCTCAGTCCTGCTAATTTACCTCCCTCCATCCCTGAACTCCAGGACAGGGCTTTGGAGCAGCCCAAGGTCCAACAAAACCTGCAGAGGGGCAGTTTCAGGGACACAAATCTGTGTTTAAATTGTGTCTTTAACAGAGAGAAGCACAGCCTGGACATGCACGAGCTGGCTCCTCACCAAGGAGTTTAAATAGCTCCACACAGAGCTTTGATACCATAATTAACTAATCTAACTCAGAATTGTTATCTGAACCAGACTTTCCTAAGCCTTATACCAGTCATTTTTTCTTGCAGCTAAGTGTGTGTGTGTGTGTGTGTGTGTGTGTGTGTGTGTGTGTGTGTGTGTGTGTGTGTGTAGATATTAAAAAAGGTAGAGGAAAACTCCCCAGCAAGGTACATAAATATTCCACTCTCAAAATCACCGGTTCTGTTTTCTCATATGATATTCTCCCCCCATCCCCCCAAAATTTTTAATCATTATTTAACAGAAAATATTCACTCTGAGAGAATACTAAAACATCATTTGGTGCCTGCCCAGGATTTCACAGTCCCAACCAGGAAACTGATAAATGAACCACTGCTATGGGTTTGAGATTAACTTTATAGCACCAACCTCTCTTCTCTTTTAGAGCTACTGCTCACAGTCATCTTCCTGCTCCTGCTACTCTGGGACTAAGTTATTGTGTATTTTCCTTCATTGAGCAGCTGTAGAAGAGATAAGGAAGGAAGAGACCATCAATTTTTACACGGACAGAAACCAGCAGCAGATTCCCCAGATGCTGAACCTGATTTGGAAGGATTACCAAGGAAGATGACAGAGTATGTGGATGGCACACACTCATTTAGAATAACCAAAAAAAGCTCCAGAAGGATTGCAAGTTACTCAGCAAACAGGCAGCACCACCAAGAGTGAAGCCCTAATCACTAAGGTAGGACACAAGGAGCAATTACCAGCTGGGAAAGAAGTTTTGGAGTCACTGAGTTTAACTCCCAAGCAGTAACATCAGCTCAGTGTTGAACAGCACATTAACGAGCACAAAATAGAAGTATTAACTGAGGAGACAAATTGTTAGTACAGCAAACTGTCTAAATCCAGAGTTGTCACCACAGATGGACACATTGGAACTAAAATATGATGAGGATGTTTCACTGGGAAAAGCTAAAAATGGTTCAGGATCCTAAAGGTGGGGAAAAGGAAACATCTGACAGGATCAAAAAGATCAAGAATCCCAGGAATGCTCCATAAGGACTTTTTCCTCTCTCTTTCACAATTCCTCAGGAAAGAAACAGAGCGCAGTGGGAATATCAGCCTATCCCAGGGACTGACTAACAGAGACTGTGCAATGCAGAGATGATAAAAAGCAGCTCCTGTGGATGGGTCTGAGTTCACCTCCCTGTCACCCACATGCCCAGCCCAAGGAATGCATTAAGCACAGTATTATTAATACACACTGAGCAGGGAGGGAAATGCAGAGCACAGGTGGCACTGTAAGGTCAGAGTGGCTGATTCAGATTGCTCAGGGATGCAGAGATAACAAGGGATGTACCTTAAAAACACACTGGGATGTGATGCTGGAGGCTCCTGAACACCCAGCAGGAGCTGCAAACACATCACTTCCACACCCAGACAGCTGTTACAGCTGAAATCCAAGATATTTCCTACAACTGTGATCAAGTGTGCAGCCCCTGCTTGTCTCCATGGAGACTGATGTTGGCTCAGCAAAAAGTCACCGAGTGCTTGAAAATAATTCCTGTTCGTTTTGAAATTTCCAAGCACTTAACTTGTTTTTGCCCCTCAGATGTTATTTCCACAACTGAAACTGCAGCAAGAAAAGCAACCAAAAAGCACTAGCAAAACTACAGAAATATTTTTACAGCTCAGTTCACATGCAGCTGGAAATTAAACACCAAAACACACACTAAAAAAAAGATAAAAAGGAATCTCCAAAACTAGAAATTGAGCAGTCACTTGTACAACCTTCACATTATGTGCATTTGTGCACCAAGTAAATTATATTTAGCTGCAAAAGAATCCTTTTTGGGATGACACAGTATTGTAGTCTGCACTTTGGCTTGTATAATTAACTCTTGCCCTTTTTATCTAAAGGCTATTCCTTTTGGGAACTTCCTTATCTGACACCATCCTAATTGTTTAGTGCCATGGCAGTACCTACAACACTCCTGAAGCAAAAGCATCTCCACAGAACCTCCCTCCTTCCTTCTGGTTTTCCTTTAAGGAAACAGAAGATAATTCACAACTGGAAATTCTACCTTGTACAAAAATTAACCTGAATTTCAGCTTCCCAAATACATAAACAGCAGCTGACAACATGTGCAATTATAAAGCTTTTTTTAAAAAGTTTTCCATAAATATGGTAAGTTTAGTGGTAAAAATATTACAGTCAACAGTCTTAATTTAGCAGAGTATTTTTTTAAAACCTTAAATCTGGCCCTAAACTTACATTAGCACAAAAGGTTGTTTTATGCATACATGTGTGTCCCTTTACCAGAAATTCTGTATTGGTAAAGAGTCCAAAATATTTTCATCTAATGAATCGACTTTTAAAGCTCTTTGAAGTTAAACTCTCAAAAAAGCAATAAAAAGGCATCACACAGGGTTGGTTGGGTTTTTTTCCAGTTTTCAAAGAACAGCTGAGGTTGGCAGGAACCTCTGAGGTCACCTTGTCCAGCCCCTCTCCCTCCTCTCAGGGCAACTTGCTCTGACCAGTCCCTGGTCATCCTTTGCAGGAAAAACCTGCTGTGTGATGATCAGAAAATCTCCAGTATTGCATTTTGTCCTCAGTGCTCCTGCACAGTCACAGACACTGCTGAAGGGACCAACCCCACCTTTTCCAACCATTCTTTCAGGCATTTGCACATATTTGAGGTTCCCCTGAGCCACCTCTCCTGTGAGCTAAACATTCCCAGCCACACCAGGTTGGACATTCAGTGCTATTTTACAGTATTCTATTTTTTGAGTCATTACAGTCTTAAACTATACCACCACAGAGCCTATTTTTTCTTTCTTGACACATATGGAGGAAGAAACTATAATGATCTGCTGGTTTAAATCATCTTTTCCATATATAGTGAAGCTACACACCCATTTCTAAAGCACAGAATCCACACACAGCACCCTTGGCCCTCTGGAGCATCTCTGTCTTCATGGAAAAATAAAACCAGTTTGTTCCATGAGCACTTAAGATAAAGTAAATTGAGAATGGTGGCCACAGTGGTCAAAAGAAAATTTATGCCATGAAATAATGCCCCTTTTTTCCTGTTTCTTATATCACTATAAACACTAATATGTTTTAATTTGAAGAAAAATTTAGTTGCACGCCAAGTATAATTGGGCACTTCCATATTGACACAACTGGAATTTTGAGATAAAATGATCAGGGTTTTGCATTATAAACTAAAGGCAATAGGTAATTTAAAACAAAACTGAATGCTTTTGGTTTTGAACATTATGTACCACCAAAGCTGACCGAAGAACTTGTTGGCATTTTACCCAAGTTTGAGATGGTTGGGGGAAACACTCTGTATCAATTAAACTGCGTCCTTATTAATTAGGTTATTGACTCCACTGGAAACAAGAAGCCAACACAGGAAAATGAAGAAAAAGACCCCCAACAAACCCCACAAATTTCAAAAGCTTAAATGATTCTGATTGCCACTTGATTAGTTTTGTTTGTGATCAGAACGACAGATTTTGCCTCAAAAAAGGAAAAAACTGAACATGACCTCTTGAAAAAAAAAAACTTACTGAAATAAATGTTCCAGTTCCAGGCATCAAACCCATCATTTTTAACACTTCAGAAGAAAAAAACCCAACCCTCTCCCTCCTCACATTTTTACTAATTTTCCCTATATATATAACATTAATTCATAAATACTAAACAGCAAAAATTCAGACTTGAAGCTGTGAACAAAAACTTAACAGTGATGCAATGGAAGCTCAAGCACCAAGTTTAAAATAACGCAACTAAACTAAATCAAAACATAAATAAAATTATTTCCTTGCCTTATGAGGAAGCTCCAAGAAAACATCCCCTTATTGGCCTGGAAGTGACAGGGAGAACAGGGGAGTGGGTCCATCAGGATGAGAACTCACCTAAATTGTGTCGCTTTGTCTTCGCGTGCTCGTGAATATGTTTCTTGGTAAAACAGCCAAAGAAGACACAGTAGAGGCAAGAGTGGAGTCTGTTCAGGTGGGCACCACACATATGACAAATGCACGACTTTGCCTGAAACAGCAGAACAGACACAGAACGTCAGTGACAGAAACACTTCCAAGTCCCACTATCTGGATGGCAAATCTCGCTGCCACCTTTCCCTCTCACTCGGTGCCCTTGGAATGCTGCAGGGAAATGGTGACGTCCCCACACGACAATCCCACCAACTGGACATACTAACAGAGAAAACACTTCCATTGGTCCAAAGCATTCCCAAATCTTAACAGAGAGCAGATCTCATTAGGAGCAGACCACAATCAATCCATTTAGAGCTCTCAACCTGTAGTTACTGAATGAACATTTCAAGCAGGGGTTGGCAGGCACTGCTGCTGAAATGCACCAATAACTCCGCTGTGTCCTCACTCCACTGGGCACTCCTGCACACACACCAACCAGGTAACAGCAGAACAACCTGCACAGCCATGGACAAGCCAGAGAAAGGTGTGTGTGAAGTGAACCTGCCGCTCCCCTGAGATTATCCTGTTCCAGCTCCTCCTGTGCCACACAGACATTCCTGCTGGTGCAAACCCTCTGGGCACTAATGTACCACAGGGGTAACACCCCAGCACCGTGGAGCTGATGGACATGGAGAGCCAGGTCTGGATCCATCTGCTCTTGCTTAGGTGTTGGGAATCGCCCCTACCCACAGTCCCCACCCTGAGCTGGGTCAGTGCCAGCCTGGAGGGGAACACAGACTCAGACTGAGCTGTGGTCAGTTTGTACATTTGGTGGGATTGGGGAGATGGAGAAGACTCAGATGAACACCAGAACCCAGGGAAAGCAGCCACATGGCAGGGAGGGAAAAGAGGTGGAGAGGCCTCTGCCACACTCAGAGTGTCTCTGAACCAGGAACAGAGTGGGACGTGCCGACTGTTCCCCAGACCAGGAGGTGGGTGATGGAACTTCCCATGATTCACCGGGAATGAATAAGCACATGTGCCTGATGTGACATCAGGGATAACAATACATTTTAACAAGTAGGCCTTGAGAACAAAAAGTAATTAGAATTTCTGACTCTTAATCATATTTGAAGCATCCTAAGCCAACAACACCCAAACCCTTCTCTAAGCATCACACTCAAGTACTTCAACAAATTATTCTTAAAATTACTCTGGGAAAAGACTAGAGAGAGTTTGAGGAAAAGCCTTTTGCCCAACCACACCAGTCACAATTCAGGGCCAATATCATCTGACTGCAAGATACAGACAGGAGAAACTCCTCATAGTAAATTCACTGTCAATCTCAGACCAATTTAACTGCATTCAGACATATGTTTGAGAGTAACTGAACTTCAGTAACAGCTCAGAGCTACAGAGAGCACAGACACGACTGATTTTACAGAATAACCTGAAAACACTATTTCTTTGCTTGTCAACAGAGAAGCACTCTTTTCTCTTCATATTAAAGAAATAATAATTAAATACTAAAACCCTAAGCTATCATCTAACCCAGGCAGTGCATTTCATCAGAAACAAAGCTCTTCAGGAATATTTGCCCAGTCTGCCACCACTTAAAATTAGTGCACAATAAACCATGCACAATCCTGTTCTCTAGTCTGGCATTTTTCTCTCAGAATACTTCTAGCTTTTTTAAAAAAATCATCAAAGCAGCTTGCAATATGTTGCACCATGTTAATTTTTTTTCAAGCTTCTACAAATTAAGACTTAAATCTTGAATCTCACATGTTGTGTATTCAAAGTTCTCCCAAGTTGTTAAGGGGGGAAATGTTGAATCGAACTCCACACACCTACGGAAGGAAATATTTTAAAGTAGGGCCAAAAAAAATTCACCACCACCACAATTTCCATCTTTAGAAAAATGCTGCAGAACTGTCAAACTGTTGCCCAACGGCCGCTCTTTGGCTGCAAAAGCTAAATAGGATCAGCCTATCTGTTAAGATTGCTGCTATGACAACAACTCCAGCAACCAGCTATTTTACTGAGCCAGCTAAAAATAAATCTTTTAGCATTAAATGTATTGTAAACAGATGACATAACAAGTATGTAAAAGCTGAGCATTTTCGGCTAAAAGGCAGAAAATTCATATTTTCGGAGTTTTTATTGCAAGGAAAAATTAAGATAAATTGAAGAACGTAAAAAAATAAAACCTAGTGGTAAGTTAAAAGGGAAGTTCAATCACTTCTTTAAAGGAAGGTATTTTATCCATATCCTCTATTTGTTCTGTATAGCTCGAGATGGGTTTTCTAAAATTGTAAGAAAATGAGGTTAAAAGACGACTGAGTGAGGAAAGAAATCAATACCAAAAGGCATCGTGGCTATTCTTAACCAGATTAGCTGAATCCTTTTCATCTGGCTGTGCTTTTAAACAATTTGCTAAGTTAAAACAAAGCTGCCACCCTTCCACCCCACCCCAAATAATCAAATTACTTTGTTTCATAATACTCCCACCCCTGCTCACATCTCTCTAGGCTACAACAATCTAAGATGAGACAGAATTCTGCCAGTGAGGGATCGGAATCAGTTGGATCCAGAAAGTCACAAACTTGCTTTAAACAAGACAACTCTTTCAAAAGCAAGTTGGGTCTTTCTCATGCTCTGGGTGCTTTAGGGAAGTCAGCCAGAATTCAGCCACAGAACCAACCTGTCACTTCTCCTCCAAGGTACAAGGACATCCCTTCCTTATCCTACAACATAAATGTCTTCCCCTTCCCCCACATCCTCTCCCCCATCATTATTCTGCTCCCTTCTCACCCTCAAGTACCCCACCCTCCATCTTTCACCCCATTCTCTCTCCCCACACACTCAATCCCTCATTTAATGCCCCCAGCCAACCTTCTTCAGTCCATACTAAATCTATACCTTTTAATTTTGCTCTGATATTCCAACAAACCACACACAGGGACCAGAAGGGGGCCTGAGAGTTTTTGTTCTAGAAGATGATAGTCATTTTTTTAAGTGATGTAAAAATGGAAAGAATGGTCCTGCACAACATAAATGCTGTCTGTCTGCACATACACAGAGGAACTGACAGTTCACACCAAGCTGATGGAATGAGCAACATCACAGAATCACAGAATATGCTGAGCTGGAAGGGACCCAGCAAGGATCATCAAGTCCAGCTCTTGGGTATCCCGGTTCCCCCTGCAGTGTTTTTGCCTCACTGATCTCCTCAATTGCCACCAGGACAGTGGTAACTCACAGGCCTAGGCCATCAGCAATGGTTCTGCATCTTCTATAAAGGAGGTTTACACAGCCCAGCAAACAAGGGTGTAAATGCACGACACACATGGGGAACTGCCTGTCACCACCTGCGAGAGAAGTCAGGAGCCCTCCCGTAAAACTGCTCCTAACAGTGTTAGCAGTCAGGAAATGAGTTAAACAAAGCACAGGCACCAGGAGGTCAAAACTAGACTGCTGACACTCCATGACTTCCCAAGTTGTCAGAACAGTTTATTACTATCTCACCATCCTCCCATCCAAACAGCAGCGGAGAAAACAAACACATCCTGCTGATGTTTTGCCCTCGCACTGCTCTGCCCAGCAGCTCCTGCTCTCTGTCCTGGGCCAGCTCAGCTCCACCCAAAGCAAGAATCACAGAATCACAGAATGGATTGGGTTGGAAAAGATCTCTGAGATCATCAAGTCCACCCCTTGATCCAACCCCACTGGGACCCCCAGCCCATGGCACGGAGTGCCATGGGCTGGTGGTCACAGTGGGGTTGGATCAAGACGTGGTGGATTCTCACTCAGTGCCACATCCATAGAATCACAGAATGGATTGGGTTGGAAAAGACCTCCGAGATCATCAAGTCCAACCCTTGGGCCAACTCCAGTCCCATCACCAGATCATGGCACTCAGTGCCACGGCCAAGCTCAGCTGAAAAACCTCCAGGGATGGGGAATCCACCCCCTCTCTGGGCAGCCCATTCCAATCCCTCAGCACTCTCTCTGCAAAGAAGTTTTTTCTCATCTCCAACTTCAATTTCCCCTGGCAGAGCTTGAGCCCCCCGTGCCCCCTTGTCCTATTGCTGAGTGCCTGGGAGAAGGTCACACTGGGCATGAGCATCAGCTGCCCCAAAAACCTCCAAACCTGCTTCAACTTCATGTAATATGGCTCCTCAAATCAACTAAAGGCAGTGGAAATAAATATCCTACAAAGCAAACAGCACAGGGAAAGGAAGAGGAATCCAGTGAGCTGAGCTATAACAAAATGTCCTCCTGTATTTCCAGCTATTTCAGAAGCAGCTTTAAAAGCTCAATTTTTAATTGTACATGAGAGGGAAACATCTTTTCAGAAGTTTTGCACTGTGGTACTTTGGAGTCCTGGCTCTCATACTCACACTAAATATATCAAAGCACTTTCAGAACAGAACAGCTTTTAGCTACAAGTTTATAAGCTGAAGACCTCCTACCTTTCACAGTCTGGAAAACCACATTCACCACAAAGGTTCAGGGGAAAAGATGATCTAGGTAACACTAACAAGACAGTGGGAGGCTTGGGAGGTTAAAAGATCATAAGGAAGGTGTTGTCACACTCTGTGTTCAGAAGGAACTCCAAGAAGCAGATTCTCAGGGCAGTCTTAAAACAAACACACTAGTTATGGATCCCTGCAAGTGTTTCATCAGGTACAAATTCACAGTATTAAAAAGAAAAAGCTTCTCAATACAAAGCTGATTCTACTTCTCCACCTTTTAAAGTAAGTTTTTGTGTAAGACAAAGTTTAGATGCATCAGAAACAAAATGTGGAAGTATTTCATTTCTTAATATGGTGTAATCATTCTTAAAAGTTTTTAGTGGGTACATTTCATTTTCCAGCCCTAACCCAAGTCTAATTCTTCAAAAAGAACATTAATTTCAGTCTACACAGATTAAGGTGTTTGCTGGGCAGCTCTAAATATTCCTACCTAGAGCCCACAGCTGCATGTGGGGAACTCTCCCTGCATGTCTGTACCCAAACCACAAGAGCCAAAGACAAACTTTGCAGGTATTAAATGCAAATTCCCTCATTGGGCCACAGATCAAGATACTGAAAGAAAACTCTACCATTTCCTCACACATTGAGAGTTCCAGGTCTTACTATGCACATCTCAGGTACAGTCAATCAATCCTCTCTGTCATTTCACTCTCCCACCTCCCTTGCTCTGTTTAGATCCCAGCCTGGGCACAGTTTTCAGTTCTCATCCACTCCTGTTGTAACCAATTCTTGTCCAGATGTGAAGCAGCCACAGCAGCTCATGTTGAGGGATGAACAGTGAGCTTTCCCTTAGCCTATTTTTTGGAAAGGACAGAATCACAAAAGGTCAGGTACCAACCACGGTTCTTCCCCTGCTCAGCATGGAGACCCCACAGATATTCCAACAGTGGAGTTTCTTCTGCCTGGGGGAGGACAGAGCCGGTACCAAAGCACAGCTGAGAGGATTCATCACTCCCAAGTGCTCTGCACCTCAAGAGTTACAAATTTAGGTCAAATCTGCCTTAAAATGTTTTCTCTCACTCCTTATTCTACACTGACTTCCTGAGACTGGGCTGCCACAAACCCATCAGCCATCAGCACAGGGGCTGGGATTTTCCAGCAATTTAAATAATTAAAACTTCAAAGCCACGTTCTTAGGTTTGAAGAAACAAAAAGAGGTAATTGATTCTCCCATTCTCCATGGTATGGAATACAAATCACTCCTCCCCACGCTGATAGGATGATTCAGACTGACTCTGACTCAGTGTTCTGCTCTGATACATCAGCTTTAAATAATTAAAAAAAATCAACTTAAGTATTGTTCACTCCCTGCAACCAAGTCTTAATTATGATACTTTCTGATTAGAAATGTCAATTATGTTTTTAAAACAATATGCCATCAATACTGTAGATTTTATTTTCAGACCCACTAACGAGTTCTATCAGTACCAGCAAAACTCTGCACTAGTTACAGAATTTTGAAGTTAAGTGTTCAGAAAGTCACCTTAAAAAACAAAAAAGCACAGCTGAGGACAGGTAACTTCCTAAACTGGGTTATTTTAAATGTTTGTTTGGACAGCAGCAGAACAACAACAACAACAACAAATGGCAGAGAAATTACGTCTGTCTACACTGCTCTCCAAGTCTGAACAGGACACTTGGCTCTGACCATCTGTCTGAAGTTTGAAGACAACAATATCACAATTTATAATTAAAGATGAAATAGCCTAAGTTGTTAAATAGCATCACAGTTCTCAAACAGAGTAAATAAAAATATACCACTCTGACCATGTGAGCAGCTTGCTGCTGATCCCAGTGCTGATCCTTCTGCCTCTAAGGGAAAAAACTGTGAAAGGGTAAAAAAAAAAATCAAAGTACTGAACAGGCCAGAAAGCAACTTGAGGAAACTTTTTTCCCTTTCAGACTGACAGGAATTGTAAGTATGGACAATTCTGAACACATTTTTCTGCATTCACTCTGAAATGAAGACAAGATCTTAAATGAGAGTCATGTTGTAGCCAAAGCCTCTCCAAGCTCTGAACACTCAACACTTCAAGTCTCAAAGGAGCACTGAAGTTCAATCCACAACTACAGAACTTGGATTAAATTAAGAATTATATCTGAGGATGAAACAGAAATTGAGTAGATACCATTTCACCTCCACATACAGATTTTTCTTCCTGCTCTTCTTACTCTGGATGATGAGTCATGTCAAGAGATGAACATTAAATCAGATCTTTTTGTTTTAATGAAATTTTTCAGATTTTTGTTTCACTCAATTCCACAAGTTCAAGGCTGAAATGAAAAGTAGCACAATTTAAGAGACAGACAACAAGAGCTAGAAGAGAAAAAAGGAGGATGCTCTAAAAATGCAATTTCACTTTTCCCACATACAGTCACAGTAGTAAAAAGTTGTATTTCAACAAGAACAAAGTAATTCTTCAGAATTCAAATGACTGTGCTGAAATTGCTTATTTGCTTCTCCTTTGGTAGGTGCTCATCCCCACCACCAGCATTTACAAACCTAAACGATTTCTCAAGTACTCTATAAAAGATGCATTTAAAAGCCTATTGTGTGTTTAAACCATTTAAATCATGGATCTTATTCAAACTAAGTCGCTTGTCCTTCTACAGTGAGATTCTTTGAACACTGGGAGGGCTCTTTGCCTTGTGAAAACACATAAGCTGCTTAAGGTTCAAACGCTTGGCTCTCTCCCTGGATATAAATATATATATATATATTGCATGGATCCGTTCTGAGTGTTGATTTTTATCTGTTTCCTGCAATGCAGCACTGCAGCAGGAATTCCACAGGAGAGCAGGCCCTGCCAGCACCGCAGCAGTGCAGGCTCAGATCTGCTGCACAATCCATTCCTTCCCCTCAGCACAGCGTGGAAATCATAGAATGGATTGGGTTGGAAAAGACCTCCGAGATCAGCAAGTCCAACCCTTGATCCAACCCCACAGTGGGGTTGGATCAAGACGTGGTGGATTCTCACTCAGTGCCACATCCATAGAATCATAGAATGGATTGGGTTGGAAAAGACCTCCGAGATCATCAAGTCCAACCCTTGGGCCAACTCCAGTCCCTTTACCAGACCATGGCACTCAGTGCCATGGCCAAGCTCACTTTAAAAACCTCCAGGGATGGGGAATCCACCCCCTCTCTGGGCAGCCCATTCCAATGCCTGAGCACTCTCTCTGCAAAGAATTTCTTTCTGCTCTCCAACTTCAATTTGCCCTGGCAGAGCTTGAGCCCGTGCCCCCTTGTCCTATTGCTGAGTGCCTGGGAGAAGAGACCAACCCTCACCTGGCCAGAACTTCCCTTCAGGCAGTTCCAGACAGTGCTGAGGTCACCTCTGAGCCTCCTCTTCTCCAGCACAAACACCCCCAGCTCCCTCAGCCTCTCCCTACAGCACTTGTGCTCCACTCCCTTCTCCAGCCTCGTTGCTCTTCTCTGGCCCCGCTCCAGCCCCTCAATCTCTTTCCTGAACTGAGGGGCCCAGAACTGAACACAACACTCAAGGTGTTTCTCAACGTCCCTTTAGGGATTGATCCAATCTGTGAGCACGTGATGAGAAAGCAATTTAGGAACAACCAAACTGCCAAACCTGCGCAAAGCTGCAGAGTCCCATCAAACCCTGCCCATGTTGCAGAGATTGCATTTTGCCCTGCATAAAACCAAGCAATGGGATTCTCCATATGAAGGCAGGGACGTTCTTGGGATGTTTGCCACAGTACTTGGATGGAAATACTCCAGACAACTTCCTTACAGAAAGGAAAGAAAAAAGAAACTTAAGGATAGGTGGGGCCAAAGCCCTAACAAATCCTACAGGCTTGTTTCAAAAAGTACAGATAATCCAGCTATCTTTTAACTACTCGAAGAAGTCCATAAAAATATGGGAATTTGATTAGTTCACATCAAAGTCAAAGCAATTCCTCTAGTAGGGAAGATGGATAGGATGATGCTACAGCACAGATTCTCCATGATGTGACTTATTTATGGGACAAACACCCATAGCCCAAAGGACAACCAGTAGAAAATGAGCAGCCACAGTGCTGACCCTTCCCCAGAGAAGCGCAGGACCACAAACCTCCAAGGAGTTCTTGTTTCCATCCTCACTGCAGTTTGTTGACTGCACCTGAAGAGACCTTCTCACCTTCTATTTTTCCCACCAATATCCAAACACTCAACAACACTTTGTTGTTTGTTCTTTTTAACCTACCAATCATGAGCATTAAGTAAAAATCTATTTATTCCCTTCTCACAGCACCCTTAGGCCATGAACAGATCCCAGCCCCTGATCAGTCACTGCTCAGTTCAGAAGACCTAGGAAATTCCTGAATCAAGATCTTTGAACAGTGTACAGAAATTAAACTTGGTATTTTTTGTATTTTATTCTGTATATTAACTAAAGGAGGACTAAAAATAAGTCATGTTTGTTGCTGGATTTTTTTATTTAGTCACACGCAAAAGTTGAACCTTTTATAACAGTGTAATTACAAATGCAATTATTTGTGTCTCTTTGAGGTGTCATCATCAGTAATTTTGACTCCAGAAAATTTACTGTGATTCTGACCAGTTAGTTTAATAAACATGAGGCAAACCTGCAAGGGAATGGACTTGACATCCAGGCCCTAAATCTGTCCACTGACATTTGTGCAAAGAAAAGAAAAGGGAGTCACTGCAATGCAATTCTTTGAAATGCAACAGAGAACCAGCAAAGGGATTTAAATCTCCCCCTGACCCAGCCCAGGCTGCTGCCCACAATGAGGAGGAAACAGGAGGGATTTATGTGGGGTCAGATGGGACTCACCCCCCACTCAGAGCACCTCTGAACTTTGAGATTTCACTGGAAGAATAAATTCCATCCTTAGCACTGTGAGAATAAGTACCAAAACAGGGTTACAGAGATGGTTTTTCAATGGTAGTGGTTTTATTATTGTTGTTATGGGTTTGGGGTGTTTTTTTCATTTAACTTCCAAGCAGCTGCTGCATCTTACTAGAAAAAAAACCACTGGAACCAAGAGGGAAGTGGCCAGAGCTTTGTATATTGTATAAAGAAGCACAAATGGATTATTCACCTGCAGGTTTCACTCCTGCCCTTACACAGGTATTCAAAACACAACCCTCTGACCTTCCAGGCGCTCTACAAGCCCTTCTGTCTGTGCCCTGTAAGCAAGAAAAAGAACATGCTACATAACACATAATGTTTTCCCTCTCATTTTTTTGTGTCGACATTAAGATTTCTGTTAAAGATTTAATGAAAAAAAATGTTCATATTCAGCATAAAGTCAGAAGAAAAATATTATTTTCCAGAAATACACACAGAACAAACTTGCACAACAATTCCAGTACCACTGTTGTAGACTTGTAAACAGTGATTCATGACTGTTTTGGAACGGAATTTCTACTCCATGTTTCACCTTCTAACATTGATTCTGTTCATTCATAATTTGGATTGAATTGGAAAGACAAATGGCAGAATTTCAGAGAATGTGAGTAATTGGAAATTGTATCAATTCAGAGGCAGCTGCACAACTGCAGCAACCCTGAAAATCGACCCATCAGGAGACTCCAGCAAAGTGCTGCACTTTGATGAGATTCATCATCTCCCAAGATCTGACAAGAACATTCTGTGCTGCCCAGCCAGCCCCTGCTCTCCTCACTCCTCTGTGCTGAGGGAGGTGCTAAACCACTAACTCAACACAGACCTTCCCTCCAGCAAAGGCTGATCCCTTCAGTTCAGCACCATTCACACCCTACCAGGGTATTTCCACATCTCCCTTTGAGCTGCTTGATTACATAATGCTGCACATTGAAAACAAAAATTAGTAGATTATAGTGCTCGGTTTCATTTATGGACATTGTGCTTGGTTTGTCATTTCATGCAAAAAGCATTAGTTTAATTTAAAGCATGGATATAAAAATTAGTTAGGCCAAAACAAATGCAGGCTGCAGCAGCCAGCTGGGCTCAGTGGCCAGGAAAGCCTGTTGGGCAAAGCACAGGCTTTTAGCCAGAACACACCTCTGCATTCCAAAGAGAAATCCCAGCAGGACAGCCAGGGTTCCAACACAGGGGGAGGAAAAGCAAGCAGAAAAACTCCCAGGCTGTTAATTACAGTGAGGGTCTAGTTCATAATATCAACAATAGATCTGTCTTCCTATTTTCCTTTCACTTTAGAGGATGGAATAAAACAAACCCAAAGCACTTCCATCTTTGCCCTGGGTGAGAGAAGCCTGTCTCACCCACCCTCTGCTGTTCTGAAGGGAAGTGTTGGAAGGGCTGCAGAAGAAAGGGTTAAAACACAATTAAGTGCAACTATCACTACTTTGAGGACCTAAACCAAGCCCTTCTTCCATAAAATAAAGCATGAAAGCACAATGTAGGTATTATCCCATCTGTCTGTGTAAGCATCAGTTTCTTTCTGAATTAGAATGACAGAATGGATTGGGTTGGAAAAGACCTCCAAGATCATCAAGTCCAACCCTTGATCCAACCCCACTGTGATCACCAGCCCAGGGCACGGAGTGCCCTGGGCTGGTGATCACAGTGGGGTTGAATCATGATGTGGTGGATTCTCACCCAGTGCCACATCCATAGAATCACAGAATGGATTGGGTTGGAAAAGCCCTCCGAGATCATCAAGTCCAACCCTTGGTCCAACTCCAGTCCCTTTACCAGATCATGGCACTCAATGCCATGGCCAAGCTCACTTTAAAAACCTCCAGGGATGGGGAATCCACCCCCTGTCTGGGCAGCCCATTCCAATGCCTGAGCACTCTCTCTGCAAAGAATATTTTTCTGATTTTTATTAGATTTCATAAAATTCTAAAGGCCTCTATTAAAACGTGAAAGGTGGAAAAAGTAGATGAGATTTCAGCAGAAGTGCTGCCCAGTCCTGGGGAGATAAAAACTCATCTGCCTTCACCAAATACAGCAAATCCTGAGTGTCCTTGTAAGCACCTTCAGGAGAGTGTGAGAAGTACAAAAAAAAAAACCCAACAAATAAACCAAAACCAGAACAATTCCTCAACACTTTGCCCCACAAAAGACTCACCTCACAAAGCAACTGGACAGTTCCCAGAACCATTTCTGGTGGCCACCTCCAAGCAATTGTTTAGTGACCTCATGAAAGGAGAACAGCTTTTACTTAAGTAACTGAAAAGTTGAACTTAACTTTAAAAAATCCTAGAACTATTCCAACTTTTGAAACTACTCAGGAGTTCTGCAGAGCAGGAACCATCAAGACTGAACATCTGTGACACGAGGCCACTGTTTCATTCCATCTTTGTGACAGGACTTCAGAACTCACAACATGCGTCACATTCTCAAAAAATGCTTTTTAAACTAAAATGCGAGAAGTCAAGTCACAAGAAAGCAAAGAAAAATGTTTAAACGTGTTGAAGACCATCTTAAAACTTAATCTAAACTAAAAACTGCTTATAAGTCTTAGCAACAAAGATTTTAAAAAGAAGCACAAATGGATTATTCACCTGCAGGTTTCACTCCTGCCCTTACACAGGTATTCAAACCACAACCCTCTCACCTTCCAGGTGCTCCACAAGCCCTGTAAGCAAGAAAAGGAACATGCTACATAATACATAACATTTTCCCTCTGTTTTTTTGTGAGGACATTAAGATTTCTATTAAAGTTGTAATTTCATCCACTGACAGAGCTAGAACAGCACTTTGATGTAGAAGACAATTTGCCTGTCAAAGTTAATAAATTACTCCAGTTATTCTTTGATTAATCACACAGAAATTAAGAACACAGAGAGAAGATTCTCTAAGAGAGGAGACATTTTTCAGAAACTTTACAGGCAAGTTCAAGTGGTTTTCATCAGTCCTGTGAATCTGGGCCCAGGCACTTCGTCCTCAGCAATAACTAAAATTAACGTGCCAAAGGACTTAATCAGAGCAGATTTCCTGACATCCCATTTCTGATAATCAAGTGATGGCAATGGAAACTGATGAGGGAAATATGTTTTAACCCCAAATCTGTGTTAGCACTTCCCAGTTCACCAATCCCAGGTAAAACTCATGAAGAAAAGATTTATCAAATCTATTAATACTCCACATGACCCTGCAGGGAGGTGTTTCTGCACTGCAAATTTATCCAGACACTCAGTGTTTGGCATCACACACCTGGACAGGAGCAGAATCTGTAAGAGCAAGAGAGCTTTGAGAAGGGAGAAGTGCACAGATAAAGCCCCAACCTCCCACGGGTTCTGCAGCACGAGCTCCTGACAAACTGGGAGGAAATGGAACTTCAGCAACGATGCTGGAGAAGGGACTGGAGCACAAGTGCTGTGGGGAGAGGCTGAGGGAGCTGGGGGTGTTCAGCCTGGAGAAGAGGAGGCTCAGAGGTGACCTCAGCACTGTCTGGAACTACCTGAAGGGAAGTTCTGGCCAGGTGGCGGTTGGTCTCTTCTCCCAGGCACTCAGCAATAGGACAAGGGGGCACGGGCTCAAGCTCTGCCAGGGGAAATTGAAGTGGGAGAGCAGAAAAAACTTCTTTGCAGAGAGAGTGCTCAGGGACTGGAATGGGCTGCCCAGACAGGGGGCGGATTCCCCATCCCTGGAGGTTTTTAACCTGAGCTTGGCCGTGGCACTGAGTGCCATGAGCTGGTAAAGGGACTGGAGTTGGCCCAAGGGTTGGATTTGATGGTCTCGGAGGTCTTTTCCAACCCAATCCATTCTGTGATTCTATGAATGGCAGTGCCTGCAGAAGATACTTGAGAGAAGAGCAGCAGCCACTGGCCTGTGCATTCCAGGTGACGCCAAACTCCTCCTGCACCTGCCACTGACTCACCACGACACGACAGCCAGAACTGCAGCTCTGTCACATCTGTCAGGCAGAGAGAGACATAACTCAGATTGTGCCTGACGTGAGCAAACACTGGGCCCACAGCACGTCCATTAACACTGATAATTAAGATAAGTAGCGTTTCATTTAGCAAAAGGGCATCTGTACAGCAAAGCTGCAGACAGCTTTCAGAGCAAGAATTACTCAGATATAATTTATCAGAGACTGTGACAGCACATGCATTTTTGTTTAAAGCAGAACATAGAGAACTTCATCTGTATAAATATAATATTCCTGTGCTTTAAATCACCTATTTGGAAAGCAAAAATCGTAGACCTGAGGATTTCCAGTTGGAAAAGAGACACTGATGAAAACTGGAACATGCATTGGTAGAACAAATTGGTTTTTAACTCCTATTGCAAACTAAATTCATCTTTTAATCAGAGAGTGAGTCAGGAATACCAACAGCCAAACACAGCCAAAGAAAATACCAAAAAGGATAAATGGGAAAAACCCCCACGATGCACATGGCCTGGCTGTGCTGCTCTGACAAAACACAGCAGACCCTGAAGCCTCTTGAACTGATTGTTAAATTAGTGAACCCAAGCCTTAAAAAAGCAGAGAAAGAACAGATTCTGTACCACACACCTTGAGGAATCTCATATTACCATTCCCCACTTGTCCTGCCCAGGGTTAAGCAAATTACTAATGACTATCTGTGCACATTTGTTAACAGACACAAAAAACCCCCTAATTATATTTGAAAAAAAAATCCACTACAATGATATTCTGTGCAATGAAACAAAGGCTTAAACCCTCAAAATTCAAACTGAGACTTTCCAAAGTTAACATCTGGAAATACATTTATATTGGCAAAAAAACAACCAAACCAACCAAACTCCAAGGTCTGCCCAACAGGAACAGCACAAAAAAGAAATAAATAAGTGTTCTTACAGGCTTTTTAAATACCAGAACATATTTTCTCATCATACAGTTTTGATCTCTCATGATATGAAATGAAATTCAATAAGAGTCTTCCATGAGAACCCGGGATTGAAAGAAATATGTTTTATAACCATTTACTGTAATTATTTGCATTTTTAATAAAACAATAGATGAAGTCACTGTATGATTAACCCCAACACAACAGAGTAGTGACTGGTCAGTGGAGCAGAACTCAGGCACTGAACACAGACTGACTGCAACAACCAAAGGGGTTTTTCTTCTTTTGTGGTCAGGATAATTCTGTGGAGAAGGGGAAAATCTACCACAAGCAATAACTAAACCAGCCCTCAGCTACATCTTTGGACTGGTTTTAATCAATTACCTACACACACATCTACATATAAAACACCAAATCAGTGTGAGACACTGCCTGATAGATGAGACAGAACAAAAAGTTTAAAGCAAAACAGAAAGTTTAGTGCAAAAAGTTTAATGAACACAGGCCCAGAAAGAACCAACCACACACTTCAAACACACAGACTGCTGGCAAAACTAATAAAATTAGTGCTTTGTTTGTTGATCATACATGAATTACAATCACAGTTTTATTGCTCTGTATTTTATGCAAATACACCCCAGTGTTTCTTGACACAAATCTATGCCTCAAAAAAATCAACAGAGCAATTAGAAAAGCTGTAGAAAATTAGTGCATTGAGCAGCATTTCCATAATTTCTCCTAAGAAATGATTAACAGACATGAGATACCATGAGCAGGGCTTTGGAGGGACTTGAGGATTTACTCATTTGGTTTTCCATTGAAGTAAAAAGTTCTCATTTACAATTGGCTTCCCATCAGCCAATATGATGTTACTTCAAGACTCTCTCCAAGAAAAAGGAGAGTACAATCATGAAATCCTGCATGCTAATACAGCACCAAAGTGAAAAGGTTTCCTTTCTTAGGTGGTTTGAAATTTCAATTTCAACACATGCATTCAAAAAAAAAAAAGGGCAAGAAGGTCCATCCATAGGAACAAGCAGCGTTTGTGCAAATGGGAAGCTGAGCCTACACAGCAATTTCTGCTGACTTTACAACATCTTGGAGGGAAATCAAACTCAGCCAGCAGTGTCTGTGCCAAGGCCTCATGTTAACAGTGGTGTTCAGGAGAACACCCTGCAGGAGTGGGCAGGATCAGCTGTACCATCCAACATCACCCTGAAATCACATTTCCCCTCTGAGGTGCACAGGGATACCCCACACCTGCCCAGCCCTCTGGCTCATCCTGGGCTGCCTGAGCAGCCTCTTACCAGTTAATTCCCTGCTTTATCCTCACTGCTCACACCAGGGTGCCCTGAACCACCAGCGTATTAAAAAATACCCTTCCCTCATCATTTCCCCACCCAAAACAAAGAGGCTTTGCCTCCAACTCCTCTGCATTCCCTCACTTTGTATTAGATGTTGCACAGGCTTCCTTCCACCTCTGTCCAGAGAAGAGCAACAAGGCTGGAGAAGGGAGTGGAGCACAGGTGCTGTGGGGAGAGGCTGAGGGAGCTGGAGGTGTTTAGCCTGGAGAAGAGGAGGCTCAGAGGTGACCTCAGCACTGTCTGGAACTGCCTGAAGGGAAGTTCTGGCCAGGTGGGGGTTGGTCTCTTCTCCCAGGCACTCAGCAATAGGACAAGGGGGCACGGGGGGCTCAAGCTCTGCCAGGGGAAATTGAAGTGGGAGAGCAGGAAAAAATTCTTTGCAGAGAGAGTGCTCGGGCATTGGAATGGGCTGCCCAGAGAGGGGGTGGATTCCCCATCCCTGGAGGTTTTTAAAGTGAGCTTGGCCGTGGCACTGAGTGCCATGATCTGGTAAAGGGACTGGAGTTGGCCCAAGGGTTGGACTTGATCTCGGAGGCCTTTTCCAACCCAATCCATTCTATGATTTCCCCACCCAAAACAAAGAGGCTTCGCCTCCAACTCCTCTGCATTCCCTCACTTTGTATTAGATGTTGCACAGGCTTCCTTCCATCTCACTGCTTTCAGTTTACTTATTTCCAGACAGACACTGCAAAGTTTTCTTGTTGTGCTAGAAGGTAATGATTTGTATCAAGCAGATGAACTACATCGAAACCTGAACCAACCAAAGCACAGATGGCAACAGGGGCTCTGTGGGTCCTGACTTCCCTCCTGAATTTCAGTTCTCTCCCCAAATCAACAAGAATGGTCTGCTGGAATCCACAGCTTCCTCTTAAGCAGGGAATCCATCTGATACAACCTCACAAGTCACCACATTGCATTCCAGCAGGGAAACATCATCACAAGGTAGGGCTGTACACTCTGCCCCAAAGCTGTGAGTGACTGGGGTCTGAAATCAATCACTTCAAGCAAACAGATTGAGTTTAACACTTCTTGTCTCCCAACTGAACAACTGAATTTGGGAGGAGGGAACAGCCAGACCTGAAGATCTGAAACTGCCATCTCGCTGGGAAAGAGAGAAGTCCTTCCTTGTTCCTCCCCATACTACACAAACATTAAAGTTTACAGAAACTTTTAATTAATTATTGCTCCCAACATACTAACAAATATTCTTTAGCAGATGAGACATACTTTTTGCATGCTCTTCCATTGATCTGGTTCATCCTGCTTTCCAAAACTAAGACAGACTTACCAACACTGAGGTTAGGGAGAACATTAGCTGAGATACAGCAGCTCATTAAAGCTCCAGATCCCTCAGCAAAGGTAAATAACAGCAGACATTTGTCTGTGCTTGGCCTTGCTAAAAAGAAAAAGTAAAAAAAAAAAAGACATTGTATTTGCTATTAAAAATAACCACAGTGTTGGTGAGGACAGAACTCATTTGGCAATTTGCTCCAAACAAATCCCTGCCCCTGCACTCACAGATATGTTACCAGGAATAAATTCAATGTCTGTAAGGCACAGATTGAGCTCAGACCAGTCAGATGTGGCAGTGGAGACCAGAAACACAACAGAGACTCAACCTTTCTCTGCTCAGCTGTGCAGGCTACCCCAGCAGCAGGACACAATTGTTTGGGCTCTTAATGCCACTGTACATGAAGAATTGTAAGGTTGGTAATACAAACCACAGCGTTGGGGGAACAGGAGGAAACATGGGAGTGAGGGAGAAAGTGAATTATTAAGTCTTATCTGAGCAAAAACCAGAACTGCCTTGGCATACAGCACTTGAAAAACCAGTTAAGAGCTCAAAGCAAAACCAGGGGATTCTTGAGGAAAGCATTACAATTGCAAATCACCAGTAATCTCACAGAGTGAAGAAAAAATATTCCATGAGATGTAATACTCTAGTCCTGGACTTCTAGTCCTGATCTCTTGCTTTGTCTCTATGGTTATAAACATGGACAGTGTTTGGGGAACATATACATGGTCTTTGGGCTTTAACAGCAGGATTAAAAAGCATTTGAGAGCATTGCCTGGGGCCTCCTTGAGAGTACCTGAAACTGCTGAAAGAAAAGCTCTTCCTGTCAAGCAAAGAGGTGGTTTGCTCAGGTCTAAAGAAACCCTTCCTAGTCTGATTTTCACAGAATCACAGACTACTCTGAGTTGGAAGGGACTCACAAGGATCATCGAGTCCAACCCTTAAGTCAATGGCCCACACAGGGGATTGAACCCATGACCTTGGTGTTACTACAGCCAAGTTTTAACCAACTGAACAAATCTCATTGTTTCCTATAATCCAATAGTGCAAAGAATTGAGACACAAGGAATGAAAAGCAGGGACAGGTTGCATGACACACAAGGTTTGGGGGATATTCCAGCAAACTTTCCAACACCCCATTTTTTTGCCTGAATTTTGACTACAGAAACATATTTGAAATAATGTAATTTCTATGGTAACTTCTCCTAAAATACAAGAGAGGATTAAAGTTATTGGTGACACAATGCCCAGCCACTTCACATGATGAGATTTAAGCTGGAAATACATGTTAGCAAGTTTATGTCTGACCAAACAAACAGTAAGTCTCACTTCCCTGATAATCAGACACCACCACACACAAAATGTAAGGGATACCTTGTGAAAAAACCTTCATAACTTGCAATTTTCTACAGCACATATAGGAGTGGAGAAGTTAAGCTGTGCTGGGGGACTCAGATCCTGGACCAAAAACCCACTTTATTCTCCTCTTCAGGGCTCTAGGATGTCTCAGAGACAAAACAGCTGATGTAAAGGACTTGTGGGAGCATCACAAGTGACCACATTACGGTGGTGACTTGTAATCCATGATGGGGTTTACAAAACCATCTTCCAGTGAGCCCAAATAACCAGGAGTTTGTAAGTTATAGCCATAAACTCCAGGCACAGGATATGAATCCTTGGGCATTGAGAGGAGCATAAAATCACAATTCCAAGTGAGATGAATTCTAAGCACCTAATCGAGCTCAAGGAGCTGTAACTAAACATCATCTCTAGGCCCCAAATAAGCTGATAACCAGAGTTCAAACTTTCTCCTGCTTTTGGAAGATCTTCAGGACACAGATGCCAGAAGCTTCAGAATCAAGCCAACCCAGTCACTACCTTATGCTCTTAAAGGAAACAAAACTTCCTCAGCACCCAACTATAGCAGAGAACAGAACTGAAACAGCCAGGGAGACACTGTTTAATTCCTTTTTAAATTCCCCTCACCATACCTTAAAAGCCTTCCTTCCTTTTTATCCTGAACACAAACCAGAACTCACCTACAAGAAAAACCAGAAAAATTAGCCACAATCAGAAGGTCCCCCACCCCTTTACTCATATTACACAGGAATGTGTTTCACTGTATAATAGTTTTTCCTCCCTGAAGTCAGAACAGTCATAAAAAAGGGGGAGGGGAGGTCGATTGCACGAGTCCTACAGCATCTGGCTATGCAATAAGACTCTTGAAATAATTTTCTCTAGTGTAGCATATAGCCAACAAATCTGGCAAGAAGCAACTTTCAGCATGTGTTGCTGTGACAGCATTGAATTATCACCCCAGTCTGCAGCAAGATTAACACTTACAACCTTGGCACCAGGAACAGGCTGCTCAGACTCCGTGTCAGGGGAGTGCTCCCTACCCAGGCTCCAAAGGGTGGGCTCACAGCAAGGAATGAGGAGCACAGAAATGCAGACATTTGCCTAAACTGTAAACAAACAGATAATTTCTAGGGAAAAAGGCACTGTACAGGCAGAGAAGTAGGAACACCAAGGACAATTCAAGGTATGGCACTGAGAGCCGTGATCTGGTAAAGGGACTGGAGTTGGCCCAAGGGTTGGACTTGATGATCTCGGAGGTCTTTTCCAACCCAATCCACTCTGTGATTCTATGAAAAAAGAATAAGCAGCCATTGCAAATGTGACACTGCCCATGATAGAAAATGTGCTGCAAAGAACAGATACAGAACAAGAATCAGGAAACAACACACCAGACTCCTCCTGCTAACATGAAACCCCTGAAGTCTCCAGTCAAACCAAGCTGACATGGAAGAAGCTGCAGGGAAAGCCTGGTGCAAATGGCAGAAAAAAGCAACAGATTCCAATTTGGACATTACTTGTCACAAGTTACAGAGTTCGTCACATTTTGTGTTGTGCAGCAGAACCTGCTCTGCCTGTGAGTTAAGGGCAGGTTCCAAGCCAGCTGTGGCCACACTGGAAGGTCAGAGATGACACTACAGCAAAACCTTCTCTACTGGTAAGTAGATTCATGGTCACCCATTCCACTTTTCCAGCTAGCTAACTATTAAGAAACCTGAAAACAAAGCTCCTTACCACAAGTTCTTAAACCAAAAACCTGCAGAGGGAAGTGAAGGAGACCACAAAGCTGAAGGAAATCTGGTGGAATCTCCTTCCTGCTTTGAACACTCACCGTGCTCAGACCTTCTTTTGCTCTGCAGAATTGACAGGACTATAAAGCATCTGCTCTTTGATCTGGTTTGCTACAGTTTTTTCTCCTGAGATTCCACCAATCATCAGCTTCAACTCTAATGCAACTTTGCTTTGCTCCATGAACCAGAAGAAAAGTGTGTGAATGCTGATAGAGTTGATTTCACATGTTATGTGTTCTACTTCAAGGGCTTAACTTGAAGGAAATACTCCAAGTTAAGTAATGTGAAACACATGAATAGGTGAGGTTAAAGGATTCAGCACTGAGGAACACCAGCACAAAGGGATTTCATCTCTAGAAACAAACAAACAAAAAAGATAATTCACTATTAGTAGTATCTGGATATGAGTATTTACAGTGACAGAACAGTCTTGCAGGCATCACACTCAGCAGGGGTTTACATAGAACAGAGATTTCTGCATAAGGAAAATTTAGCAATTTCCTTGAAAAGCTTTATTTCAGATACCTGTAATTAGTAACACACCTGCAAACTCTCACATACAACAGCACAAGAGAGAATTGAGAGAACAATGTGTGTTGAGAACTTTGTAGGGAAGCTGTTGAAAGTCCTCTACTGTCTTGCTGGGTAACTGCCTCCAATTCCAAGATTCCTAAAGAAAAAGGTGTCAAAACTATTGGGTAGCAAAGAGGAGCACACACTGGGTAGAGACAGTTCCTGTAACTGAAAGTCAGTTTAGTTTGTAATGAAACCAGGGAAGGGCTGCTAAAACTTTAAAATTATTTCTCCCCACACCTTTCCTCCCAGTGCTTCATCACTTCAAGCTGGTGTATCTTCCATAACAGAAACAGCCCTAAATCACTGCCCTTTGCTAAAACAAGACAAAATGATGATTCCCAAAGCCATGTGGTGTCCTAAGAGAACCCCAAAACACCTGCATTCTGTCTTCCAAAGCGGAGTGGAACACGATAACCACTCCTTTCTGTGGCCCATTCTCCTTCCAGTTCACTCTTCCAGCACAGACTGGGGCACAGAAGCCACAGAGCGTGTCCATCCTTGCCTATTCCCACCACTATCAAGGCAGCTCTGGAGGCTGACAGGGGTTCTTTTTGTCATGGTAAACTGTTCTTCCAGTGAATCCTTTGTACATATGTTGATATTATTTAAATCAGCCCCTGGAGGTCTGTGCCTCAGTAACACAAGTTCCTGAGCCTCAGCTGGGTGGGTTTTCCAGTTACAACTGGGCATGCTGGGTTCCATCACCCACCTGTGCTGCAAAAAGCACCAGAGGAAAATCCAGGCTGGGCAGCTATTTTGGGCTGCTGGATTAGAAGTGTGAGCTGCATTAATGGGGCAATGAGAACA
Organism: Sakesphorus luctuosus; assembly: GCA_013396695.1. Taxonomy (NCBI): domain Eukaryota; kingdom Metazoa; phylum Chordata; class Aves; order Passeriformes; family Thamnophilidae; genus Sakesphorus; species Sakesphorus luctuosus. The sequence continues at coordinate 13,323 of VWZD01004864.1, read as the reverse complement.
AAGTCTTCTGGGTCAAGAGAGTGAGGGAACACCGGGTGAGCTCCTCTGGAGACAATGTCTGTGAGCAGCCAGCAGGGAATCCAATTCTTTCAGGAGTTTCACCCCTTTACTGTTCTCATCTCCACAAGGGGGAAATATTCCAGCACCTGGTTTTTGTGGGTTATTTCTTATGCAGATGAGGTTATTCTACTCTAAGGATGTTCTTGAACACAAAGCCAGCCAGAGCTGGATATAATGCAGTAATACCAACAACTGATTTCAGTGGTATTCTAAGAAATAGATTTCCTTCAGCAAAAACTATAAAGTCAGATCCTCAAATGAAAGGATTAAAACTTCTGCTTTTACTTTTGAGCATATCTAAAGTTGTCATTTTGGGCAGTAAATCGAAGGGTTTCGGGGTTTGCTTCATTCTATTAAAAGAATAAAAATATCAGCATTAACAAGCTTTTGCTTGTCTGGATATCTTATGGATAAAAGCATTTTTCAGTAGTCAGGAAATAAACAGCAAAACATACCAGGAAACACCACACTTAATCAAATTGAAAAAAATCTGTCTTAATACTGAGCATCTGTGCAAGCCATGGAATTTAACATTTAGAATCACAGAATGGATTGGGTTGGAAAAGACCTCTGAGATCATCAAGTCAACCCTTGGATCCAACCCCACTGTGATCACTAGCCCAGGGCACAGAGTGATCACAGTGGGGTTGGATCAAGACATGGTGGATTCTCACTCAGTGCCACATCCATAGAATCACAGAATGGATTGGGTTGGAAAAGACCTCCGAGATCATCAAGTCCAACCCTTGGGCCAACTCCAGTCCCTTTACCAGATCATGGCACTCAGTGCCACGGCCAAGCTCACTTTAAAAACCTCCAGGGATGGGGAATCCACCCCCTCTCTGGGCAGCCCATTCCAATGCCTGACACAGCACAGAAGCATAAAACTAGAGAAGAGATGGTAACACTTTCAAAATGTTTAAAAGCTGAATACTGTAATGTGAATGTACTCAAACAAACAAAAAAAAAACCAAACAAAAAACAAACAAAACAACAACAACAACAATTTTAAAAAAACACAAAAAACCAAAAAACAAAACAGAGAGGTCATAGTCCAGCCTTTCCATGGCTGCCCCAGCACAGGAATCACTGATTCCCAGGACAGCTGCTTGCCTGGGGATCCCTGATGAGGCTGCAGAGGCAGCACCTCTGCCCGACCCCAGGAAGCACGTTTGGCTCTCCCTGCAGGGCTGTGTGTCCATCTGGCACGGCGGCCCCGCCGGGCTCCAGCCAGCTGGCACAGCCCCGGGGCTGCTCCACAGGCACAGGGGAGGAGGCCAGAGCGAAAGCAGCACCACAGAGAGATAATTTACAGGCCCATTATCCCATCAGCCCCAACTACAGGCAGCAGGAGCTGCATCCAAGCACACGCCCCGTGACCACATGCTGTGAACCAACAAAACAAAAAGTTACATCATCTCACCTGAGTTTGTTCATAAAAGTCGGAAAACTTTAACTTAGAGATGGGCCTGTTTAAAGAGGGGCACAAGTGGCTCATAACTCGATTACTCAGAACACTATTCATTTCATTAAATTAAATGTAATATGCAAAGTGGATTTGCTGTAATAGCTGATCACAGATTATGGGCATTCCACACTCCCCGATTCATTTATTTTTCACAGGGAAACTGCAGTAGCAGAAAATCATTTGCATATACAGGAATAAGTTCCAACAATTGCAGACATCAGGCAGGTTTCACATTATCAGGCCCAGCACTCAGCAGAGCATTATCTGGGAAAACAGCAGGTACCAGCAAACAACTGCAGCACTGGCAGAGCTTCCTTCAGAGAACCTTTGGGATGAGGTCAGCATGAGAAACATCTCAGAAGAAGCCACTGCTCTAAGGAGAACACTTACAGTCAATCCCTGGCACCTTCCAGAGGATGGAGCAGTTGTAACTCAACCTGCCCCACTCGGGTCCTCTCCCATCACAGACACCCCTCCCATTGAGCTGTTTGATCAGCCCTCCCTTGACAGCTTGATCAGACCTATGGGGAGAGGCTGAGGGAGCTGGGGGTGTTTAATCTGGAGAAGAGGAGGCTCAGAGGTGACCTCAGCACTGTCTGGAACTGCCTGAAGGGAAGTTCTGGCCAGGTGGGGGTTGGTCTCTTCTCCCAGGCACTCAGCAATAGGACAAGGGGGCACGGGGGGCTCAAGCTCTGCCAGGGGAAATTGAAGTGGGAGAGCAGAAAAAAATCCTTTCCAGAGAGAGTGCTCAGGCATTGGAATGGGCTGCCCAGAGAGGGGGTCGATTCCCCATCCCTGGAGGTTATTAAAGCGAGATTGGCCGTGGCACTGCGTGCCATGATCTGGGAAAGGGACTGGAGTTGGCCCAAGGGTTGGACTTGATGATCTCGGAGGTCTTTTCCAACCCAATCCACTCTATGATTCTATGACACGTAAAGCAGAGCCACTTCAGGTGAAATAATAGTAACAGGAGAGGAAAAAAAATCATTTTCATCTTCATTTGTCCTTCCTGGTTCACAGCACACTCGCACCAACATGACACAGCAAATGGTTTGACAGCAAGAATGTGCAGCCCAGAGCTGGTAATTCCTGAGACTGCTGAGGACAGACACACAACACCCACACCTAAAGGGCTGGATTTCAGTTCCCCACTCATCAGTCTTTGGTGATAATGCACAGAAAGATCCAAATTTCAAATCTTTTGCCCTCCTCTGGTACATCAAACGTTGTCAGTCCTGTATCTCAGTGGCATTTCTCTCACCCAGACCACTTGCCAATTCCATCACATACTCCTGTCTCACTAGGACACACATCTATAACCCTAACCTAACTCTAACCCTAACCCTAATTCAAGCTTTTAAGTCTTGTCAGATTTGCTAACTTGCCTTCTTCTCCTTAATGTCCTTTTCTTGTGTTCTTTTTACCACTGCATACACCACCTTGGCTGCGACACAGTTTCAACCCACAGGTACAACGTGCTTACAGAGTTAAACTGCTTGCTTTATAAAGAATTGCTATAACAAAATAATTCTTCAGGTAACTGCTAAGCTGGAGTTCTATTTTTCTAGTCAGATTCCTGCAGTACATGGCCTAAGATGGACAAAACCCCCACCTCCTACTGCCCAAAATCCTTCATCGAGGGCCTGAAAACTTGCATTTCAATGGTGAGATGTCTCTGTGACCTCAGACATACCAGGATCTCTCCCTTTGTCTCCTCTGCATGGGTGAATACTCACTTAGCACCATAAAGCAATTTCTCTTCTGTGTGCATTTTTTCACACCTGACACTCTTTCACAGATTTACAGTGATCTGCTCCCATATAATTATGAACTTTGGTGCCATCCTGTGATTTAGGCCCCTTCATTTTGGGCCATTGACTTCAGACTTGGACTCGATGATCCTTGTAGGTCCCTTTCAACTCAGAACAGTCTGTGATCTCTCCAACAAGGGGTTGAGAGTAACTCAATTATGTGCAAGTTTCAGTCAACTCCAGGACCTGAATCAATGCAGAAAAATTTACAGAGAGATGCAGAAAAGAAGTTGAATTTATTGGGGCAACTCTGGAACTTCCACATCAAGGAAAGTTCCAAGATGCAGAATGACCATGTGACAAAGAGACACGTCAAGAACAGCAGTGAGAAACACTTTGTCCAGCATCATTTTAAGATCCATTTCCTTAGGGAACAGCCTCATCATGACAGAAGAGTCTTGTTCCTCTTCATACACAAAAGTGCAGGAACTCTTCAAGTTCTTCCCTGCTTCCCTCACTCTGTTCTCCTCATCACTGCTAAAATCATCCCACAAACAAAACCACAAAATGTAGCCACGAATGACCAAATAATTAAATGTTAATCACTCAGATAAACAAATCCAGCAATGAGCTTTTGGGAGGGGATGCTTGCTAAGAGAACACAACAGAGGTGAGCAAGGCACAGGAGACAGGATGGAATGAGAATCTCACCCTGGTCACCTCCCCAGCTGCCAACGGGACAGGCCCAGTGAGAACAGAACTGGGCAGTAATATGAAGATAATGAAGCACAGCAAAGAAAAACATAAAACCTTAAGACAAATTTTGCATTTGTCACTGGAGGGCACAGGGTCACAAAAGCTCACCTAACACCAATGAGGCAGTGAAATCAGTCAGCTATCTCAGCTGTCTGCACTTCCCAAGCTGTCAGACATCTGCTGGGCAATAAATCTTACCTTTATTTACCAACTACATTCGAAAGAAAGTCCCTGAAAATCTGATTGCACAAAACACAAATTATAATTAGACAAATTTTGTGAAATACATCAGGTTGTACAAAGATACAAGGAGGGGAAGATGGTTTTTTAAGAGAAATTGGCAAAAACAAAGGTTATAAGCTGCTGTTTTCTCTCCTCGTGCTAATAAACACTGAAGTGATTCAAGTCTGCACTTGATGCAAAAACAAAAGCCCTTTAAAAACAGCAGCAAAACATACTTATAAAAGCCCTGGCAGTCAATTCAGTGAGATGAATCCAAAGCCAAATCCTGTTTAAAAGGGGCGACTTGGATGCCTGAACTTGTGAGTGACAGGAGAGGCAATCACCACAGATGTTGATACTCCATCACCCCATCCCTTCACCCTCAGCCACTGCAGGGTCCTTTGTGTGTTTAGGAAAAATAAAGATACTCATCACTTGGTGAATTCTGGTTTTTGGTTATACTGGTTTTTAAACTATGGATTGATATATGGATGAAAATTTGGTTTAATGTAGTAGGGAAGAGTTGAAACACAGGACTCCAGATGAAGACACAAATGGAAAAGGAGAGTCTAATAATCCCTTAAATGAAATGTAGGCTAATGATCTCTGCAGTTTAATTCTAACAAATACAACTCATTGAATTCATGGAGTTGTGTTGTTCCATCTCACATGTAAGTGCAGAAGAGCTTTGCTGTCTGTGCAACCCAACTGTCCCAGGGCAAAACCAGCACGGCACAAGGACAAAACCATTTAAGCTCAGCCAAACCTCAGTTCTCTCTTCAGACTTACCAAGCAGTGTCACAGTTACTGAGCTGATCTCAACACTACTCAAATATATTTGGCATGTTTAACATCAGAATTTGTCACCAGACAGAAAACTTGCACTAGCCCCAATATTTATATTAAAAAGAAACTACATTTTAAGTGTTTTGAAAACAACTTTTGTTACCACGTCCAGTTTTTTCTTTTTCTTTTTTTTCTTTTTTTTTTTGAGTTTCACCTTGTCTAATACTTAGTTTTTTATTCAATGACAAATTTAGTACATTGTAGACCTTCAAAGAAATATTTCCCACCAGGGATGTGCTGACATCACCAGTGATACCATGCAAAAGGTAGACAAGAAGAGCCACGTTAATTTCAAGCTCCATTAAACACAGGAAAGAAAGAATGAGAGGAGGGGAAAAAGTTCTCTTTACCAACTTGGAATACAGCAGAGATAGGCAGAAAAAAAATTAAGAATTTTAGATTAGTGTTACATAAAACTGAGAAGTTTTAAGAAAATTATGCCAAAGCTTAAGTGACATTCTACTTAATTGGAGAACTGAAAAAACCCAAAGTGTTTGCTGTACTCCACACACAAAAGAATGTGACAGACAGACAGTTTGCTGCTGATCAGTTATCAACTGATAAAGCGAATCTCAGGTTACTTTGAGTCAACTGGTGTCTGGTAACAGTTCACTTTAGGGATCCTCAAATAGGTCTTCAAATAGATAAAGTGATTCTTTCTTTTAAATGAGAGAGATCAGCTCGGTGGCACTGAGGTAAACCAACCACAGGTCGCTCTGGGGCTGCTGTGCCAGTTGCATTAATGTGGTCCCACTGCTTGGAAAAGAAGGTGTTTTGAAGCAAACAGAATGCAGGTTAATTCTGCAAGGAGTAACTTTCCAACACTGATTGCATTACCAGCTAATGCAGCAAAGTTCTTAGCTTGAATTAAGCCTGGAGTGCACCTCAAGGGCTGCCAGATCAATATGGGAGAGAATACAACCACCAAGATGAGCTTTCAGCCAGTCAGAACAGACTCATCTGCCTCCAGAACTGCCCCTGCTGAGGAGAGGGTCCCAGTTCAGGCCTCCTGGGTGACATCTGGCTCTCCCTGTGCTCCAGCACTGCCTGCTGATGGAGAGTCCAGGAGAACAGAATGGACTGTAAACTCATTACAGCATTTCACTCACTTTGCCCCACCGTCTTTCTTTTTTTTCTAGAAATGGGTTAGGGTTAGAAATGGGAGAACACAGCTCTAGGCAGCTCTTTCTGTCCAACTCCAGAAAGGCTTTAACAGTGTCTCTGAACATGGTTATAAAAACCCCAGGTACTTCTTCCCAGAGAGGGGGTGGATTCCCCATCCCTGGAGGTTTTTAACCTGAGCTTGGCCGTGGCACTGAGTACCATGATCTGGTAAAGGGATTGGAGTTGGACCAAGGGTTGGACTTTATGATCTTGGAGGTCTTTTCCAACCCAATCCATTCTGTGATTCTATAGATGTGGCACTGAGTGAGAATCCACCATGTCTTGATCCAACCCCACTGTGATCACCAGCTCATGGCACTCCGTGGGGTTGGATCAAGGGTTGGACTTGATGATCTCAGAGGTCTTTTCCAACGCAATCCATTCTATGATTTTTTTAAAATAAAGATCTAGTAAGGCCAGCAAAATGCATACAGGTCACCTTCAAACTGCCCTTCTCTTGATGCCACTATACCTGACGTAGAAGCAAGAGGACAGATGTATCTCCTCACCTTAGAAGCTGCCACGGGCTACAGAGACATCACAAACACTTGGAGAAACACGGGAATACAAGTATTGAAAAACCCAAACCTATTGTTTTTAAATAGCTACCACTGAAGTGAAATGGAAAGGTGTGCCTGATAAAAAGCAGCCCTACATCTACCAGGAAAAAGACAAGAAACTGTAGTTTCCTCATAGGAATTCACAGATTTGTAGGAATTCATAGTTCTGCACATGAACAGGAAAAACCATGGGTGCTTATTTTAATGTCAGAAACACGAGCTTTTCAAACCAAGTTAATCTTTCTCTCGTTTAAAACAAATCAGCCACCACTGGGAATCAAACTATCAGTTAACAGCAATTGTTACAAAGCAGGATCCCCAGAGTCCATCCCAAAAGAAAACACTTTTTTTTGCTAAGACTCATGGAGCAGTAAAGTCAGGAGAAGGGGAGTCAGCAGCTTCCACTATCAATCAGTAACATTTACCCATAGATTTGTTACTCCAGTCACTAAAACAGAAAATCCTCAAATGCAAGAAGGAGAATAGAAGGTTTGCAAGCAATTTGCAGCTCCAGTTTCACATTAACGCTCCAGATTAAGGCTTGAAACAAAAATGAGGCTATCAGCTAACCTTTGTTTGGGGTTTAAAGCTTTGATGGCTTAAAGTAAAGCTCAACAGACAGTCCAGCAAATCAAACAAAGCCATTCCACCCTGCTCACCTTCACACTACTCCCTGTCATTTCAGTTTAAAAGCTTTCAGCATTAAGCAAATAAAATCGTTGATTGCAGACAAAATTACAGAGATGCTCCAACAGCTTGGCTATGAGCAAACCTTGACTGCTGATAAGACTACAGAAAAAAGAAACCTTCTTGTCCAACATATCCCTATTTTTATCCTTCATCAGCTTGTGCAGATCCCTCCTCTTGCTCTGCACAACAGGGAACAAACACAAGTATGGCAAAAACTGCATCTACTGTGTTCATTTGTCTCTCCAGCCACGTTAAAAAACGGAGAAGTCCTGATGGTTCAGATCCCACGACTCCAGAATTGCTATTCACCACCTTCAAGCTCACGGCACAGGACTGATTCCCAACCTTTGGCCCAGAAACCAAGCACTGATTTTAAAAAACGTGGTACAGGACACAAAACAGGGATTAGCACTGCTAGGAAGGCCTTGTATTATATTCTTTGGCACCAGGGACATAAACTCAGTGGAGCATTCCCAATCTGGCTTGTCCCACATACACAAGGAGCTAAAATCTCATGTCTGGACACCTTTCACACCAAAGATCGTGCCTTCACACCAAGAGGAAAGAGAATGTTACCTTGAGCAGCTCTAAGGACCTTTCTAGTCCTTACAGGTTAAGAACTAAGGAAGATTGTTCAGGTATGAAACTGGAGACTTCCTGAACAACGAAGCTCCCAGTTGACTTTGACACTTCCCATGGGTTTTTAAGGAGTTCCCACAGCACAGGGCAAAGAAGAACATCCTTCCTGAGACAATCAGACAGTTCACACAGGCAGCCACAGTGGAGCACACAGCTGAAAAAGAGACATGCTTCTTGAATCCTGGGCTCCTCTCTCAAATCCTCCACAGCAGCTGTAATCCAGGAGTTTGGTGCACACACTAAAAACATTAAACAAGTGAAGATTTCCTTATTAAACAACCCAAACACAGCCTGGCAAAGGCGGCACAGCCTGGTGAGTTCCTTGCCCATCTGTTATGGTGCAAAGCAGATCACCTGGGCAACACTTCCCTGTTCCTGGACAGGTACACAGGGCAAGGCTCCTCGGGAGCTGTCGTGCCTCAACAGGCCTGAGAGGAAAAGTTCCACCAGCAGCTTATCCTGAGACTGCAAGGCCATTTCAGCAGGAACCTGACACGCTCATTTAGGGTGGGAACCACAATCCTTGCTACTGAAAACATGACACAGCGTTTCTTTGCTAAGTTATTATTAAGCTTTTTGTGCTTTGAATGTTAGGAATGAACCAAAGTAATTGCGGGTTTAAGTATCTGTGAGGTAATTATGTGTCAAAATGTAACAAGGAATGAAGGGCTGAAGTCACAAGTTCATGAGGAGAAGGATACCTGAAGAAAGGTCATCACCTGAAAAAGCAAATGTTTCTTTGTATCTGAAAACATCAACTGGTCTGGACGGTCAGTGTAAAGAGAGAATAATGGCAAAAACAACAGAAGGTCTCAAAGAGGAAGAAACACGCCAGAGCACACCCACTGTCAGTGAGAGTGCCCAGCCCCTGACAGGCAATTATTCTTTGATCTATTGGCTGAAGCACTGAACAAACATTCTGAAATTCCAGATAGAGCCTTGTGCATATCCCAGCTGTGCTCACAATCACCAGTTTATCATCAAGAACCTTCTCATGGCAGTGATAATCAGAACCATTCTGAATGAGACAGTTTTCCTCCAAGGTGTATAGTCCAGTAGGACAAAATTTCATCCTAAATTCAGCTGCCTTTCAAGCACTGGCACCATTACTTACCAAGCCCTGGACACAGAGATGCATCTACATGTCTAATTGCTCACTGATGGGGATGAAAACCAACATCCACAGCTACAAAACCCATTTTTCTCATCTGTAATTCTAAAGGAATAAGCAAAGTGGTTTAAGTGTGACCCTACAGAAAAAAGCTGACATGAAGGGCTGGCAAAAGTCTTTTCAGCATACTCTGTGTGCCCTGTAATTCCTGAATGGGGGTAGTGATGTCAAATTTAAGGACCTCTTATACAGTGTCACTTAATTAAGTGTGAGATAATTTCCACATCAAAATATTCAAGGTACAGTCCACGACCTACAGAAACATGAGCTTTGCCATCAGCTTATTAAAGAGATTCTAACTATAGCAAATTAAAAATCAAGAGTTACAGGTCAAAATCCTAACACCAAGGCAGCCCACCCTAATTTTTGCTACTTTACATACAGCTTGAGCCCTGAAATCTAGTTCCAACTTTTAATCACAATAATTACAATTTCAAGAGTCAGCTTTAGGATTTCTCCCTCTTTTCCTGTTCCACTCTCCAGTATGACAGGCAGGTTCTGTCTTTCTTAGCAACACAGTTCCACCATGGCCAACCCTGTGCCCAGAACAGCCTGTGCAAGGGCTGCACTCGAGTTTGGCCAAGCTGCAGAGAGATGAGTCAAGTCCCAGCCTCGCTCCTTCGTGGATACAACAATGCCCCTCCTCGATGACAGCTCAAACCCCAGCACGGCCAATGCTTCAGGAGCAAACACACTCCTGAAATCTTCACCAGAATTCCAGTGCCTCCAAAGATACATCCATAATTACCTCTTGGTTGTGACTGAGGATTCAAACAGGCATTCAGGAGGCAGCTTTCCCACCATAAACCCTGCTGTAGAGCCATTCTGCTCCAACCACTGGCTGTAAAGCAAACTGAAGCATGAGCTGAAGCTCATAAAAGCTTATTCACAGCAAAGGCAGGTATTAAAAAGGAATAGCACAGCATTAAAATGGTCTGCCAAGGCAGAAGGCAGAGCAGGTACAGCAGAACGGCCCCTTTCTGCCCCCTGCAGTTCCCTCTGCTCCCTGGATTTTTAAGACAGCCTTAGGAGGGATTCCAGTTACCATTCCAGAACCAGACCCATTTACATCTGGCTCTCACCAACAGCCAAGGTGTTTTTACAGCTACATCAACAGTGACATTGCCCAATGCTTCCCATAATGATCAGCCACTTCCATGGAATGTTTCCTGTGACAAATGTATGATGGGATTGTCCTTCATCGTGTAACAAAAAGAATAGATACCACCCTCTAACAAACCTTTAATTTAGCCCCATCATTTTGATTAAGAAGAATCCTCACCAATAAACAGGTAACCTTAAGCAGTCACAGCCATGCCCCTACAATATATATACACATAATACATCTATACATAAAATACTAAAGGACAAAGGACTGTTTTCTAGTTATTTATTTCTAGTTGTATGAACTATCTAGTTAATTTTATTTTTTGTTACTAGACTATAAACATGCCACCAAACAGAAAACACCATCTATCAAATTTTTACATGTAAAACGGTAATTTCAGTAATGAAAAATTCCATGGAAGGAGGTCTCATGTCCATATGCACCATAACTGTCATTCACAGACTTTCTTCCACCCTTAAGAGCACAGACAGGGAATGAACCCCACATGCAGCTCCCCTATACATGATCAGGTACTCCCACACATTCCAGGTGGGCTGAATTCGGGTACCCAACTATTTTCACACTGACATCCTGCTTAACAAACAGATGCTACAAATGCTTTTTCCTCCCCTATCAGGAAAACTGCTGTTCTCCATGAGCTGACAGACAATTTTGCAACAACCCTCTTCTGCTTTATGAGCCTGGCTATGCAAAGAGGAAGTGAGAACAGATTGATTACAATGGAATATTATGTATTTCCAGCTGTTTTCCCAAGCAATAATTAACACATCCCTACCAGTAGAAGCAAAAACTGTTGCAGCACACAACTGGTATGCAGGCTACAAAGGATGCTCCATATTTATAAAGGAAAAAAAGGTAATTCTGCTAATAAAATTTTAGTTTCTTCTTCCACACAGCACTTGCTTTATAATTGTCTGAGACACCTTCAAGTCTCACTTGTAATTTTTGCCTTCCACAGCATACATATATTTTTCCTCCATTTAAGCTGTATTATATCTCAATTTGCATTTTGACATGCTAAAGGCTAAATAAACCCAGATTTTGACCAATATGCTTAATATTGACTTGTAGGGGATTGTAAGATATTGGAAACAAGTCTGGCTACATTTTGCAGGGCTATCAAGTAGCTAAATACATTTAAAACATATTTCTTCTCAGATTCCATTTTTTCCTCTTAGAGTAAAAAACTGGATTGCCCTGAGAACGTGAACTGAACACAGAAAAATGGTTTGGCACCTCACCCCTGAAGTCCATCCTTCATGCTCTACTTCTATTATGAATAATAAGCTGAGCAGCTTAATGCAAAGCACTGGGGTCAGAAAGTTTTCAATGGGTTGCTCCAACACAAACACAATCCGTGCTGTCCCAAAAACCAAGTTGTGCTCCGTGTAGCTGTTGCCTTCCCCTCCTCAGCCACCAATGCGACGACTGACAGAAATCTGCCAAGTCACTTTGAAGCAAAAACTAGTTGATTCTAGGGAAAAACAGTAATTAGTTGCACAGCGAAGAGAGAAGCCCTCCAGAAACATGCATGTGGATGGGGATGTCAATCAGGAGATAGGCTGGGGGAAAGCGTTCTTCTTGCTTTTTTTTTTCCTTGGTTTAACAGGGATTTTTTCCCAGGCACCAACATTACCCGGAGCAAACCACCCCCTGCCCTTCCCTGCACTCCAGGCTCAGCCAGTTTCTTCCCCTCGCCCTACTAGGGCAGGAATCCCCCCTGTTTCAAGTGGATTATGAGCACCAGCAGCTTTTTGTTTGTTTGTTTTTAAGGGGAAAAAACCAAACCCAGAGACATAACCGAGCGATGGGCAGCGGCGGCGGCGGGACCCGCTCCCACCATTGTGCTCGGGCAGCCCCCGGGCCGGGCGCGGCCCCGCCGGGCTCCACAAAGCCCCGCCGCAGGCCGGACGTGCCCGGTGCCCCGGGCCTCCCCTCCCCTCCCCCCGGGATTCCGGGAAACCTCCGGGAGCAGCAGCAGGAGGAGGAGGAGGAGCAGGAGGAAGCGGCGGCGCTGCGGAACAGCCCCGCTGCGGAAAAGCCGCCGGGGCAGGTGGCAGGGAGAGAGGCCCCGCTCTTCCCTCCTCTATCCCGGTGCTCCCTCCCTCGCCATCCCGGAGGCACCGAGCGCTTCCTCCTCCCTCCTTCCCTCCCCCCGGGACCGCGTGCGGGAGCCGAGGCCCCTTCTCTGGGCAGCCCGGGCCCACCTGCCCCGTGGGGAGGCAGCGAGGCGATGGAAGGAGCAAGACCCGACCCGTCCCCTCCCCGCGGCGGCGGCGGGTGCGCCGGGGAGGGAGGGAAGGAGGGGAAGGGAAAGGAAGGGGGGTGGATGTGAGCCGCCCCCGGGTACCTTGCGCTTCCTGGTCTCGGCCGAGCCGCTCCACACGAAGCACTGGTAAATCGCCCGCAGGTTCTGCTTCCAGTTCTCCACCTTGAAGCCGGTCACATGGCAGCACCCGGCCGCCGGCGGACTCATGTCAGACCCCCCCACATCAATCCGCCCGCACACGGGCCGGGCCGGCGGGCAGCGAGCCGGCCCCTTCGCCCGCCCCGCAGCCCCGACACGGGCCGGGGCCCCCNCCCGCCGGGGGCCGGGCCCCCCCCGCCCTCAGGGCCTCCGGCCCCTCTCGCCGCCGCCGCCGGGGAGCCGCTGGCACATAGAGCCGGGGCTCCGCCACGGCCCCCCGGCTCCGAACAAAGCGCGGCGGGCGGGCAGCGCGCTCTCCCTCCCGCCCTTCTCCCGCACACACAAAGATGGGGCGCTCCGAGGCGAGCAGGAGCAGCAGGAGGAGGCGGCGGCTGTAGCGGCCGCTGCCGCCCCCGGAGTGGCCGCCGCTCCCTTCTACCTCATAGAGGCCGCTGTGGAA
>VWZD01004860.1:3145-75353 GCA_013396695.1 Sakesphorus luctuosus | reverse complement strand
TTTGAAGATTCTTAACTTGGAGCTTCCCTCTTGGAATGCTGCCCCCTCTTAGGTTTGGGCTTAAGGTGGAGGTTAAGTTTGCAACACACAAGGCGATGGTCTGTTTGACATTCTGCACTCAGTATCACTTGGGTATGATGGACACCACAAACATTTCTCTGTTGCACTAAGACATAGTCAATGAGGTGCCAGTGCTTGGATTGAGAATGCATCCAGGTTGTCTCCAGGCTGTCTTTCTGCTGAAAGATAGTGTTGGTGATAGTGAGCTGCTGTTCTGCACAAAACTCTAGCACGAAGTGTCCGTTGTCATTGCAGTTTCCAACACCATGTTTGCCCAGTACTCATTTCCAGGTTTCAGAGTTCTTACCTACTCTGGTGTTCAAGTCACCAAGTATTATGATCTTATCATCTGCAGGAACCTTTTGGGTGAGGAGGGCAGCTTGGTGTAGAATTTGCCTTTTTCCACAGGGTCAGCTTGGAGAGTTGGGGCATATGCGCTAAAAAGAACAATATGTTGCTTGTTGTATAGTGGGAGGTGTAAGGACATAATGCAGTCAGAATGACCTTTTGGCAGATTTTAAAGTTTGGAGGTGATGGAGTTTTTAATCATGAAGCCAACTCCTGAAAGGTGACTTTCATTTTTGGGTTTGCCTGACCAGTAGAGTGTGTTGCCAGCACCGTGTTCTTTAAGGCTGCCTTCCTCATGAAGACAAACTTCACTGAGATCAGCAATGTCGATGTTGAGTCGTGAGAATTCATGGGCAATTAGAGCAGAACAATGCTCAGGATGTCCACTATCTGCAGTATCAAGCATGGATCTGATGTTCCAACATGCAAGTGTTAATTTGAACATACCTTTGGAGGCAGGTGTATGCCTTTGAAATCTCTTCGTTTTTGTTTGATCGCATCAGACGATGCCGGTTGACCGTGGTTATCCAACCAGGTGTGGAGATGAGCTTTGTTTAGGCCACCTTTTCTAGGTCCCTCTCCATGTGGAGCAAGCAGTGCTGTCCTTAGAAAAGGCTAGCTGGTCATTCAGGATGCTGCCGCAAGAGACTGTCATCTCCAGGGTCAAGTCTCGAATGACCAATATCCTGAACTGCCTGCATACAGGGTTGGGTCTGCGGCTTCCAGCCACTTCCTATCACCTGCCATTTTGACCCTCACCTCTTGCTACAGGGCTTTGCAATGTGGGTGAACCCTTCAAGCCTGTGCAATGGATTTTTTAGGTGAGGCACAGTGCGCACGGAACTGGCCCCACCCTTTCCTCCTAAGGTTCATCTGCCAGGGCTGAGCAAGCTTGGACGGTGACAGCGAATACCTCAGGACGTAGGTTTGGTTAGAGTATCCCTCTCTTAGATGACTAGTCTTACAGAGCTAAGCGAGCTCCATCTGCCCAGGTTTGGAGTTAGAGTTGTCCTTCTCCTAGGATGGTTGCCGAAGGGCTAGCGAGCCTACCCTGCCCATGGACATACTTTGTCTGACCCTTCAGGTGAGACCTGTCTGGCATGGGACACCCTACCAGAGGCACATACCACCACCAGCATAGCACACAACCTCATGAGGGCACGCAAGCTTCTCCCCCACGACAAGGGGGTGTCCCCAGAGAAGATAGGATCATTATAGCTTTATTAAAGGTGAATATGACTACAGTTATAACAGCAACTCATGTGATTGATGAATAGAGTCTCACCTTGAAAGATTGCAAGAGTGGGAGTGAAAGAAAGAGAAGCATTTTCCAGTGTTCCCTTAAGAAAGTAGAGAAAAATCTGTTGTTAAATGGACCATGGATGCCAAAGTGTGATGCTAACTGTGGATGAAGGTTGCAGAACTTGTAACAACCTTTGCTGAGCACCCAGAGCAGTGGTAGGTTTCAAGGTCCACTCTTTTGGACTGTAATTTAGATGTGGATGAAAACTTTTTTTAATCTCAGAACTGGAGACCTGCCATATCTTCATTGAGCTCATCATACCATCAATTAGGCTACAGTTGAATTGAACAAGATTAGACTTGAAATGGGAACAAACTCCTTCCCAAAGAAGTCAGCTATAGCAGTGATGATTCTGGGGCTGACAGAGCTGGCTTTCTGGTACTTAGATGTACTTTCTCTGTGAATGGGAACTTTCGAATAAAACTCCTTTCCTTGAGCAATTCCCAGACCTCTTTACTTAGACATGTAGCTGCCAAACATAGCAGGAGGTAATGAGTCCTTTAAGATGCAATGCCTTCAACAGTTTGAATGGGCCTATGGAGCTGTTAGGAAAAGATTTACTCTGAGAAGGAAATTAATGCCACACAAAACAATAAGAAAGGGTCTTGTTCTTGAAATGCTATTTTTCTCTTTACCAGAAAAAAACTCACTTAAAGAACAAGGCATTTAAAGGTTTTAGAATTTATTAGGTGTAAGGAAGTAACCTTGGCAAAACTTGCTTTTCTGTGTCAATACCTTGAGCAAGAGCAGTTTCAGACAAATGTAGCAGGAAGTACTAAAGGAACAAGAAAGATTTAAGAACAGTGGGATGCTGCTGTCTTGTAATGCTGAGCTAATTCAATGGCCCATCAAACTGGTATAAACATACAGCTCTCTGCCACATAATCCAGACAGCAAACAGAAGCAAAATAAAATATTTCAATTAATGTACCACCAACGGTAACAAGAAGATCTTGACTTATCTGGATTTACCCTTTAGCAAGTAATAGGCATAAATAAATAATGACTGACATTCATAATTTTAATAAAACTAGTTGTGTTCCGTATGGGGAGATGAGATCTTTCCTTTTGCAGTATTTTCCTCCTCCTTCTTTATCAATATACTAACTCCATCAGGTTTTCTCTATGACCCTTACATTTAGTTCTGTGTTGTTTAGTGCTGGTGTAGATAATGAATCACATCCAAAAACACCTCTGGCACCATAGCTTAGTTCTTACCTTTTCAGGTCTGTTTTCAGGTATTGTAGCCATCTCCCACAGATGGCATGTCCCAGCCTTGTTCAGTCTTTAGTCCTCTTTGAGCTACCCATGGACTAGCCATGGGTTCTGGTAGCAGGGTCAACTCTTTCATGAGCCAAAATTTCCATGGAGATATTCCCCAGGTCCTATCCCAGATATACAACTTCCTTCCCCCTATAAGGTTTGTGGCTGATCCAGTCTTTTAGGGGAACTGAGATGTGCTTCAGAGTGCTGTGCACTTCAGTGCACCCTGTATGCTTCAGGATGTATTCAAAATGCCAACATCAGCAATAATATGCATAACCAAGTGCTCCCTATAGAGTTGACCTATTTTATCCATCAGACAAAGCTATATAACTGTCATCTACTAAAGACATGTCCCACAAGGTATAATCCTAAACTTAAAGCACTCCAATGAGATCTGTGTAAGCAAAATTTGCTCATGCTCTTTAGTTATGACCAAAGCTAGATATATAGATGACCTAGCTTATTATTTATCTTCCGCTCCCCAGGGAACAAATTGTGCTTATCTTGATAAAGCCAGCATTGAACCTTACCTGGACAGGGAGCCAGCACAATAGCAATGTCACTACCAGTTGTGTGATTTTTCAAAGATTCTCACATTTTTTTATCTTCTTCCTTTGCTAAGGAAAAATGACCTTGCACCCTATTCCCTTGTCTTCAATAAAATAGGCTCAAAATCACACTTCTCTCATGGCTGTTCAGAGAAAACTCTTTTAAAATCATAAACTAAACTGGTGCCTGTATGGTCTTTACATTTAGATGTTTTCCCATCAGGGATTCAAATGCTTCTGCCCCTTCAAAGTCTCAACAAGATCATGTAAAATATTGCCTTTCTGACAACCAAGGAAAAGAAAAAGCTCCATAACATACAGGGCCAACCAGTGAAAACATTTCATGTGCACTTTGCCTTGTGGCTGGTAGTTTAAGTGTAATCTGCAAGCAACATCTTCAGAGTGCTACAAGCACATGCCATGTTCATTAGCAGCATTTTCAGGGAAGAACATCACGAGTCCCTCAACTCCTTAGCAAACTACTAAAAGGGCACTTGTTTCAGGGAGGAGGATCTCTCTCTGCCTCTCCTCTGATGGGTTCTCATCACAGGTGAGCCTTAAAAAAACCTGCAGCCTCTCTTTACATTTCCATGACCAGCTTCCTTTTAGCAATTTACTCTCAGTTCCTCACAGGACAGTCAGAGTATCAGGTGGGCAATCAACAACCTTCTGCCTACATCCCACCTCCCAGTGTATTTCAGTGACTAACAGTATAGCAGAACATAACTAAGGATGCTTACAATCCAGAAAAACAGAGGGAGATAGTAAACATAAGGAGTTGCTGTGGATTAATGTGCTTATCCTACTACAGAGGAAATGAGACATAAGGTGCATGGTTAAAGCCTGGGGTTCTGTACAACTATGTGTTACTTCATGTTCATTTTAATTTAATTGAATCCTTCCTTTAAAATATTATTTTCAATTCTTGGTCTTCAGGAAAAATTATTAAGATAGGCTACTTTTTACCTTTGTCAATAGACTATACACACATACAAATGTTCTATCATTCTCTAAACCTTAATTTCTGAGGCAGACATAACTCCTGAGCTTGCCTGGGAGAAAATGTGATTGAAATAAGGATTTTATACATAGAGCTTCTAACAAAATTTTCTGCATTTCCTACCATTCACTAGGGATGATCCAACTCAATATGGGTAAAACAGTGAATAGATTCTCTCTCACATGGATTAAAAACCTCAAATATTTGAAAGTAGGTGTAGGGGGGGGTTGTGTTGGTGTTTTTTGGTTTTGGGGTTTTTTTTCCCTTACACTGGCTCCCATTTGACCCCTATCTTAAGAGCATGTAGTCTTCAAAACTGTGTTATTGCTGCATTCTGGTGTGATAGACCACCCTCCAACTCACACTTCGGGGTTCTCCCAATTCTTCAAACAATTACCAGTTTGTACAGAGTAATGACCCATATATCTCAGTATAGTAGTCCTGTACGGTGGGGTTTCTGATGAAAAGTGCAAAAAATTAGAAGAAGATTGTCTGGCGATAGGACTCTCAAGTCCACAAAATTATTGCCATGATTTAGACCCTATTTAAATTCACATAATTTTAATCCTGAGACTCAGAAGTAGAGAGGACATTATGGACAGATGTGAAATGATGTTTAAAATGTCATCAACCACGTTTAAAAAAAATAAAAAGGTTTTTCTACACTTGTAAGAACAAATGTAAATTATAATTGTCTTTTTTAAACCTTTATGAAAAGAATTCTGAAATTAGTCTTGTGATTTTACCAGCCAATTTGTGTTTTATTATGCTTTCTGGGATTATTTGGATACAGACTTTTTTGGGGTGATTATTTTTAGTATTTTTAAATACACAGTTTTGAAAGGCTCCATAAGAATATAACTTTTAAGACAGAACTTCTGCAGGAATGATTAAGCATAATCCTGTAACTATGATCATGCATTGCACAGAAAAGGAGAATACAGAATTGATACAGTCTCAGCTGTGATTGCTATATAATTTTTCCTTTCATACTAATATTGAATTTTATGTATAAAAAAACCCTGATTTCTAAAGATTGAGAGAAAGCCTTAATTCAGAATTTCCTGTAGATGCAGGCTGTGCTTATTTTTGGAAACTGCATTAAATATTTTAACCAGTATGTAATTATATATGATTTTGCTTTGAAAGTTAACTTTTACTATAATCAGATAATAGATTTTTAATGGCAACTCTACTATTTAATTTATTATATAAATACATTTATGTATCCTATCAAATAAGTATCAGCCTGGTAGGGAAAAAGTGAGGGTGATTAATTAAAAGTTTATATGATAATAAAATAATAAAAGTTGATAGGATAAAGTTTGTAAATTAAAAGTTTATAGGAGAGTATTTTTACACAGAGCTGTCTTGTCTGTGTGAGGACTTAGAAACTGGACATTCATGTAGGAAATTACATAAGAACTAAGAATGACATTTATTGTCTTCCTTACCATTTCCTCCAACATGTATCAAGTCTGCTGGTTCTAACTGGAAGAGCTTTATTGAAATCAGTGGAGCTATACCAACATAATTCGGCAAGTGAATCTTGCTGTGAAAGTTTCTCTCTGGAAAACTCTTGAAACCAGATGTAACAGATATATGATATTTCCAGAAAAGGTGAAGTGTCTTATCAACATCATGCAGAATAAAGTTTAGCAGAAATTAATGGAAGGTTTTCCTGGAAAAGGGTTAAGGAATCAAATGCTGGATCTGCAACAGTAAAATTATATGGTATGTACTAAATCACTGTGTTGCTGATACAGAGCTATCATCAAGTTCTCTGCAGGCTCTTTGTAGAAGAAACATACTTTTCACTCCGCAGCCCAAGGAACATCACTGCCCCAGAGATACCAGGAAATGCAGATGACTGCACGACAGCTAAGAGTCTGCAGCATGCTGAGTCCTACCAGCTGCAATGGTGTGACTGTGGCTGATCTCAGAGCAACACCTGCATAAGGTGCGCCGAAGGACTCACATTGTGCTCATCCCTTCAAACTGCCAAATAATGACTGTGGTTCCTTGTGGCCTCTTGCTTTCACCCCTGGACGCTGCATCCCATGAAAAACATTGTTATAGGTTCAGCCAGGTGGGCCTAAATTTAAGTTCTAAAATTTAGACTGGGCCTAGAATTGTCAGCTGCCTTGAGCTGGGCTGAGCTAGCTAACAGCTGACTTCTTTTAGCCAATAATATTGTATTCCATATCACACTACATCATCTCAAAAGAAGTAAAATCCAGTGTGTGGGAGGGGCTGGGGCAGTTGCTTCACAGCTGTAGTCCCAGCAAGACACACCGTGCCATCCCAGGAGGGACGGGGAGGCCCAAGCCCACAGCACCGGCTCACCATCATGTTATCTTAAGGAAGTAAAATGTTTGTTCTTAGTTCTTCTCTTTGCTTAAGTCTGTCTTTGAGAAATTGACTTCTTTAGAATGATTTGTAGTTAAAATAGTAAAATTTGTGCTTATTAGAGAGTGAGAAGTTATATATAACTTGTATAAGTGTGTGTTATACTGTAGTTTTAATTTTCTCTTTTCTGTATAAATACATGTAGTTAGTTTCAGCATAAACCTGGTTTGAGGTTTTTTTCCCCTCTCCCTCTTCTTTCTTCCTTTAGCTGGTTGAGGGGAGGAAGAACCCTTTTTCTCTGTACTTGGGCAGTTGGCATTTTGCCAGCTCAACCCAAGACAAACATCTCTGTGATTTCCAAGAGGGTTCATGTAGTCTTTTTGGAGAAACTTTGCTAGTACAATGGATAACGACTCTGGCAAATGCCATCATCTGGGTGAATTCAGCCGAGACATTATAGATTAAAAGAACCATGGAAACAAGGGTGCCCTATCTGATGCAGTACTAATCTTTCAGGGCTGCAGAGAAGCTTATAAATGGATTTGTTGCTCTCCATTGCTTTTACTGTCCCTTAGGTGAGTAAGAGAAGATGGCAGTCTTCAAGACAGCCATCTTGGCAGCTATGATGAGAATGTAGTATTTTAACATAAACACCCAGTGTCAGCTAAAATGCTTTTTAACTGGTGGAGATCTCAGCATAAAATTTTTGTCATCAATGTGAATATAACACAAGGAAATTTTAAGGGAAGACTGCTGCATAAAAGAAGAACAACGTAACATATTCAATACTTAGATAGTATTAGAAGTTACAAATACTCAAGTGATAAACAATGAAAAACAGAAAAAAATTAACTTGAAAATATTGTTACAACTTTTTCTTCCAAAAGCATGAACAAACACAAGACAACTGTAATGGGGTTTTGCATTTAAAAAAAAATCTCTATGGAAACTTCTTACAGTAAATAATAAGCACAGTTAATAACTTGTTATGCTACTACTACAGAGCACTGTTAAGACAAAATGGTAAAACAAGATATTAGAGAATTTTATAAACTACTGGCTGGGGATAGACACATTTTTCCCAAGGTAGGAGTCATTCTTGCACACACCAGAGTTTTCGCTTTCTGTGAAGTACTAAAAGCTCCTAGAGTTCCTGTGAAAGCCAGCACAATCTAGAGCTGGCATGCCATGTTTTGCAGTGTAGGTAAGTGTTTGTTATCACTTTTTGGTTGGCTTTTGTATACAAAAATAAAATCATTTACTTTTTTAAATTACACATGCAAATCTTGATGTTAACCGCCAGAAAAGACTCTAAAACTGTTCACAACCTCATTCTAAATCTTACAAATGCAAGTGGTGTTGATATTGCAATTCTTTACTTGCTTCATACACCTACAGATAAATCATTGACCAACCATGCAAGAGGAATTGATGAGACTGTTGACTATCCAAACCCTTATTAAAGACAACTCAACAGTTTGTGGGAAAAGCCATCAAAGTCATACAGGAGAAAGTCTCCCTCTTTCTTTCTGCAGGGTACATGGTATCTGTGGAGCCGTCTTTATCACCATTTTTGGAGGACCTATGACTATGTAACTCTTTGCAACAAACAGAAGAAAACTTTTGGTTTTCTATTTCTACCATGCTGGACATGGGACATCCCTGAGTGCAGAGAAATGCCCATGTCACTCTCTCAAGTCTTGTCTTTGCAGAGGAACAGAGCCATGTCTAGGGACCATACAGTGAGTCTGGCAGACCTTGTGTTTGATAAGGGGGTTAGACAGCCCTCTGTAGTGTTCAGAATATCAAAAACTTCAAGCAGAAGAGACATCTTTGTATTTCTGCTTCCTTCTCAACCTTGCTGTAAGCCAAGAAGAAAAATAACTGGAAAATTGGCTCACTGATGCCAGAAGTCCCTGTTATATCTGTAAATATTAGTGAAGATTGACACAAAGGGGGGCTCTTTAATTTAATGTTGCAGACTACAAATTGAATTCTCAAACTTGAGAATTGCCAGCCTTACTAGAGGCTTGACAGTTCTTAATCGCCAGGTTACAAATTAATAGTTGAGTGTATAGCATTTTGATAAATTGTCCATTTGACTGTCTACTTTATCCAGCTATGCTCTGTTTGCTTCCTAAATCTAAGGAAACTCTGTCCATAAGATGATTGTAATGGAAAAAGCTACTTAAAAATCCCAGAAGCCTTCATGCTTTTCACATATTCTATTACAATAAGTGTTGCTGAGTCACTAATAGAAATAACTTTGTATGTATAGGTATTTTCCTTGTTCTTCATTTTTGTCATTTTTCCTTTCTCCTTTTCCTCATGTTGTTGCAGATTTGTAATTTTTGTATATAGTTCAATGCCTTTAACTTAAAAGTATTTTTTACTGTCACTGCTTGGCTCTCGTGGGGTATTTTAGTCCATGTCAGATGTCCTAGACATCGCCCTTACTTAGCATGAACAAAGGAGGTTTACAGTGACACATTACAGTCTTTCCCAAATAAAGCTCCATCTTCTAGACACAATGTCTGGAACTGTTAGTAGTTTCAGGTTAGAAAGACATGATGCTTTCCTTTTTTTTTTTCCCCAGTTAATATTGCCTCATTTTTAGTCTACTATAAGGCCCAGATCCTTTTCTGTGGAATGAATGCAAAGAAATTAATTTCCTACCTTGTGTTGGTATGGTTCATTATTTCTGCACAATACTTTCAATGTAGCACTCCACACTTACTTTTAGTGAATTAATTGATTTTTTTCCCTCAGACCATTTCTCCAATTTGTCATGATAATCTTGAGCTTCCATCCTGTATTCCAATGTGTTGCAGCCTCTCCCAGGCTTGTATCACCTCCATGTTTAATAAATTCAATCCATTCCATTATCCATCTCATTAATGAGATTACTGAATAGGAAACACCTTGGTGGTACCAGCACAGGGAGCTTCAGTTCAAATTGACAGTGAGCCTGTAATAATTACTTCCTTTCGGTACCATTTTTGTGAAGGATGAGGTGCCTGGTGCAATGTGGAGCTTGGAGAAACATCTGCCCTTCATGAACTGCAGAGCTTCCTGCCTTCCAGAGCTGGGAAGCTGTGTTCTGTGTAATAGGCAGTTTATTTTGTGTTAGCATTTTAATGCACCTGACCTTACACGAATGCCAGCTTTGCCTGGGAACATATACACATTTAGCTAACCATGATTATGTGCATATGCGCTTCCTGGTACAGAACTTCCACCTTTCAGACCCAAGCCCACATGTGTTCCCTGAGCTGAACAAACATGGCAGATGCTAAGCAGCACTGTTTTTGCATTTAAACTAATAGATTAGAGGGAAATCTTTTTCTTCCTGATGTGCTGCTGTGCAGTGTTTCTCAAGCACAGCTTACAATGGAATAGGACAGCAGTCACAAGTGGGATGACTCACACTCATGAGCTATTTTCATCTGCCTTCTATTGCTCCACTCATAATATTTCCCTCCATATTTAGAAGTCTTTTTCAGAAAAAAATGAGGCCTTCTGGTGTTAATCTAGTGCTGCCATCTCCAGCTGGTAGCATATCTTTCTGACCTTCTCTGACCTCTTTTCCTCAATTTTTCTACTGTGGATACAAAATTCACCTGAAAATGTGAAACATTCTTCAATCATTTGTAGATGCAAATGACTCCCATTAATTCCCATTTGCATTTTTATGGTGATTTTGTCCCTAACCTCCTGGAAAAGAAAATCTCTTTCTTTTCATCCTCAGACCACTGTGGCACATAATCACTGAGTGAGATCATCAAGTACCTATGTGAGACATTGGAGTCAACTTATTTCATAACAGCTTCCCAACTCTGACACATTTTCTTTGCCTTTCATCCACTTATCAGCAATGGAAAATAATTTAGCAAGTGCAAGACAATGGGTAGTCACTCCTTTTTTGGGGAAGTTGCATCTGACAACTTGGTGGAAGAATTCAGCTGCAGCAACTGTGCCACAGGCAGTGAGAGTTTTTCTTTCTCACCTCCTAAACATTTCTGAAATTACATACTGTGTAGATGTGTGTCCATGAAGGTCTCCACAAACCTACCCAAGTCAAACATTTGTCTCCATTAAGTCATGCATGAAGATAAGGGCATTCTTGTAGTCAACAAGACGGCACATTGTATTTTAAAATGAAGGATTCACAGGGGTGGCAGCTCATTTGCATGCAAGTAATGTGAATCTAGCAAAGGAGGTGTTGTAAATCACCAAAGAGCTACTTGACAGTGCCACTCTGAGTCTGGTTCAGAATTATTAATTAGAGCAGGCTGAGGGTGGTTTGTTTGCATATCAGTTGAGCTAAGCCATGTTGGAATCCCTGTAAATAATAAAACAGGCTGATTAGGCCTAGTCATTAATTAAGTGTCTTCACTGTGAATAAACAGTGAAATCTTTCAGTTTGCCGGGGACCTTTATGACACTGTGATAAATATGCAGTTGCAAGAGCTTCTATAATACGGTTTGACATCTTCATCTACTAAATTGCAGCTTTCTCCCCAGTGACAATGGGTTCAAATCCCACAGTGGATGATACATCTGCCTAATTTTGTTTGTTAAAATATATTACTTTGGAGGTTTCAGAAAACCAGGCTTGAGAACCTGCTATGAAAAAAAGGAAAGGGGAAAAGCTTGTTAATACTGTAAACTGCAGTGTTCAGTCATCTGCATGGGTGGCTTTTGATTGGTATAACCATGCAGAAGATTAAATAAAATCTGGTTTTATTGTTACAGGGATGTAAAATCATCTGCTATTTATTTTACTAAAATGATATACATTGAAAACTTCATTAACTCATCTCAGATGTTGGTGCTTGAATATTGTTTCTGGTTCTAGTGTCCATCACTACCTCAGTGTGAAGTAAGACCAAAGCTAAGGCATTATTTTTATGAATTCTACTTTTTAAAACTAAAGACAATGTAAAGGCAATTAAATCTCATGCCCTGAGGCATGAATTGACCAAGTAGGTGATCAACAAGGAGATTTTATCTCTTTATGCACTGATGCATAATTGGTGAGGTGAATGTGGGGATCTCTTATCTTCTGAAGGTTTGAATATCGGCAATGTTTGTTGCCAAGATATTAGGCTGAGCTCAATGTGCTGAGCAGACAGTGACAAGTCTCATTTTCTTGTGTAAGATACAAGTGCTGCATGTAGTGCATGAACACCATCTCCTGAAAAATAAGGTAATCTTTATCGTTTCAGCAGCAGGGCAGAGATCCACTCCATTCCTATGAAAGTTGATGGACTTGACCCCAAACATTGCCCCTCTGCAGCATTCTCCTTGCACTTTGCCATAGCAAGAGAGGTCTAGAATTGCTTTATTTAGAAAAGGGGGTGCAGCCATCATTTTGGTATTCGGAACACGAGGAAGAGCTTCTTTACTGCGAGGGTGACTGAACACTGGGGCTTGTTATCCAGAATGTTTGTGGAGTCTCCTTCTTTGGAGATATTCAAAAGCTGTCTGGATACAAACCTGAGTAATGTGTTTTAGAGGACTCTGCTTGAGCAGGAAGGTTGGATTAGATGACCTTCAGTGGTCCCTTGCAACCTTACCTATTCCGTGACTCTGTGATCCTTTAATACTCCTAACAGCCAATTTAGAGGTGTTAAGATAATTACAATGCTGAGCATGAACATTTGAATAGGTGGAAGACAAATGACTCAGTGAGATCAATCTATTGATCTCAAGATTTTTTAAGTATTTAAGGGTCATGCAACAATTAAAGGTATTTCTGAGTATGTACTAACTGGCTTTAATCTGACAATCTCTCTTGTTTCTTTTATATATAATAGAGAATGAGAATGCCATTGAACTTAAAATATCTTTTAGAAAGTAAGTGCTCAGCAGCCTGACTGATGCTGACAGCCTTCCACAGTCGTAAGCAATCAGCCAGGTGGCAAGTAGCTACTTCCTAAATCCTCAGGTTTGTTTACCTGGATGTGATCAAAGCTTATAGACCTCAAAAGGGAATTAAGATAGTGATAACAAAAAATTTGGAACAGCTGGAATAATTCCTGCAAAGTACAGATGCCTCCACAGTAGTTCCTTAAGGAGGACAGCCATGACCATGAGGTTTGATTACTTATTCAGAGTCCCCAGTCACTGTGCAGTTGCTCTCTGAAGCTGTCATCTTCATGCTCCAGGGAAACCCTAACAGGTAGTCGTTGGTAGCATTCTTATGTCTGCTGTGATTCTAGCAAAGTAGTATGGAAAAGGTGCGTGACATGTGCACGGGGAGACCTGGATTGTGCAGAGATTTGTAGCAATAGTCAATATGCTGATGTCACCCAGCTGGCACAAGGGAAGGGATTAGCCAATGTCTAGACACACTTGAGGCTTTCAGGGGAGCTGGCTATTTGCAAATGAGTCTGAAAAAGACTGAGGCAACCTTAGTGGGATGAACAGAGGCAGGGAGAAGTCCTGCCAGATTTTTCAGCCCCATTGCTCGCTTAGAGAGCACAACTGCTCAAGATGAGGCAGATGGATTTAAGTGTGTGTTCAGAGTCTGAGAATCTCTTCCTGGGCAGGGTCAAAAAAATCTACCTTAATTTCTGTGTGAGGAGGAGACACAGCTCCGCTATTTTCTGTTAGACCTTCCCAGTACTATCTGCATCACTGTTGCCTGCAGATATGGCTGCCATAATTCTGCCTGATAACCCACTATAGGCTCTACTGTTGCTTTTATGCCTGGTTTCAACAGCAATAGGGATCCCATGCTCCCAGTTACTACTAAATGATCCCTTTGTGCTGGAGCTCCTTTGCTACAAAAGGAGAGAACTGCTAAAGGAGTAGGCATCTCTGAGTTTGGCATTTTTTCTTCTTCATGGCCTTTGGAACTGCAGGAGCTTTAAGTTATTGAGGCTTTGGCCATATCACAAACCATGTACTTTTTTCCTGGCTTTTTCAGAACAAATAGTCTGAGAACTGGAGACGATAGAGTTTATTTTATTGTCTCCTTATCTTGCGAACATGCTTTGTCAGGTACGATGAGCAGCCTTTTTTTTTTTTTGTGGCTCACAATGTGCATTCCTCCCAGAGCAGACGGTAACCCCCAAAGAACCTTTCACAGAGGTAAAGAAATACATAATTTAAAGAGCTTCTGCTTCCCCATACAGCTCAGATAAGGCATGTTTTCAACTCTCATTAAAGCTGATGGAAAGCCTCCTAAGTACCTAGTAGTGTGGAATCAGGCCTATTAATTATTATACTTTACACTTTCTGGGGATAAATACCAATGATGCAGTCATCACAAAATATGCCACAGATGGCAGTGAGAGTTCAAGATAACCATATTTTGGTTGATGGACTAAAATGGCATTACAGAGAAATTTCAAGGTGTCTTGCACACTACCACAGCAGTTAGCATGGCATCACTTCAGCTTGATCTTCCTTCATACGAAATCAAGACAGCTCGCAGTGTCTCTGAATTTAGCGTTGCCACATTACTCATACATTAAAGATATAATCTGGAGTTTGATTTCATATATAGCTAGGACTCCCAAGAAAATAAGGAAGTGCTATACATTCCAAGTAATTTCCTCTAGAAAAGGAGAGAAGAGGGCTTTGTCCTGCTTTGTGTAAAAGATCATACATCTGGCCTTCCAACAAAAGCAAAATATGTGCTGCACTGCTGAAAACGCCACAAAAAGTGCAGAACATGCTTTGTTTTCTAGCTCAGCTTCTTCTCCTCTTCTAAGCTCAGTCTTTTTTAACAGTAAGAAACTCCAGTTGTGGGAACAGAGTTCCCAATGCAAGTGACACACAGTTTTGTTGAAATCACATCCAAGCAGACGGGGCAGGGGGGGAGAAAACACCTGGTGATTCAGATCTAAATCTCTCAAGTAACACTGAGAATCCGATTGGCTTTGGTAGTCTTTGAATCCAACTCTGAAAAAATATTTAACATTCCACAGTTGCCTTAACAGAGAATAATTTTTCTTATGCTGAACAACCAATTATACACCTCAAACCACTGTAGAGCACTACACAATAACATAATAATCTCACTAATATATGCCCATCTAGAGTGGCTGGAACATACTTTTAAATAGATGTTGAATGGGGGCTCCTGGAACACATGCTTATTCTAGCAGCAGCAGTAAGTAGACCAGCCAGAACACCTGGGTCTGGTGGTATTGTCATTGTTTGACAAGAACCCCTAGAGAAAACTCCAGCCTTTAAGAGTCAACAAACCCAAGTTCATTTAAAAAGAAACAATCAAGGCCAATGAAAAGCTTTACACTATCTCTTTGCTGTGTATTGCTTGATTTTACGCATCTCCACTAGCTTAGATTTTCCTAAAATGGACCTCTTTTTTTATTATTGATCATGTTTCTAATCTCTAGGGCCTTTTGTAGTATTTATCTATTCTCTCTGGTGCCTCCCAATTTAATACCAAATTTTGCCAATGCATTTCGTTTACCCTCTCTACTGTCAGAGAGGGTAATAAATTAGATGCCAGCTCCTTAGAAGATTAAGGTGTTAAGACTGTCCCTAAAACATTCCTTGCATTTTAGTGATATCCCTTCACACTGAACCTTCTAGATAATGCTGCTTACTCTTGTCTTGGTACCTCAGTAGTTTTTCAACCACATGCCAGTGTTTGTGAAATAACCAGATGAATTAATTTTGAGATGAGTGATGGGCTTCAGCCTGCCTTTTAGCTACTGGGGACAGTAGTGCCTAAATTCTCCAAGGCCCCAAACAGTAATGCAGTCTTATGAGCTTCAAGGACTTTTTTACACTGTAGCACTTAAGTTAGTTAAGTTAGGCTGAAAGATCCTGGTCTACTCAACTTGCTTTACATGCTTGAGGTTCCCTTTCTGAGGTGATGTTTCTTCTCAAAGGTTTATTACAGCCCAGACTGAGGCAGTAGAGGTACCTCTCTATCAGTGTGTCCCTGACAGCTCTGCAAGATTTGATGTAATTAGTGTTCTTACCACCACATCAGAAGTGTAATCCAGTGCTAGAGTATGTTTAGAAAAAGACAAGGACTTGGATTTCTCCTTTGAAAAGAATTAGCAGAGATTCAGAGCTGTGTGTTGGGAGTGGCTCTTAGACTAGGCCAGGTGGTATTCTAAGTCTGAACTGCAGCCTAAGTAAGAACACAAAGCATGAGGGCAAAATGCATGGATAGGGCATTTAAAGATGGGGAAATCTTGAGTTTTCAACCTCTGTTCTTAACAGTGTGAGTGCACATTCATCAAGCCATTACTGGTCATGACAGGTTGGGGCCAGTTTGGAGTGAGGAACTAACATCCCCATTCTGGTATCCCTTTGAGACAGAAGCCCTAACTCCTAACATGGAAACCTGATCCAGAAAGCAGCACTATGTTCCAATCACAGCTCTCAATCTCACTAAAGGAAACATTGTGTTCTTCAGTTTGGAATTATTTCTGGGAAAGTGTTGACTTTCTAGTTAATTTTCTTTGAAAAGGTTTTAGCAACTATAGATCAAAAAATGTACTTTCAAAATCAGGACATTTACATCAGTATTATTTTTCTAAATGAGAGATATTCAAAAATAGAGATTTTAATTTCTAATTTTGACTTGGATAAAGAATCTTTCAGAATTTTCACCAAATGGATTTTCTATTCATTTTTATTTTCATTAATTATTACTTTTTGTTCAGGTTTTTAAACTCCACAAAAGGCCCTTTAATCCAGGTTCCCAAATGCAGATTACATTCTTTGAAAACTGTCTATCTGTATGACTTCATCTGCAAGTGTGTGTGTGCGTGTCTATGAGTGACTATGTTTGGAACCAATGGCCTCAGAAACAATAGAAAAGCACATTCAGAAAAATACAGAAAACTTTCTCTAAAGTCACAGTCTGGTTTTTAGTGCACTTGCAAAAGTATTTATGTCATAGTACCAATATTTTATAATAGTCTAATATATCTCTAACATTTTGCAAAAAAAGCCCAATGAATTCAACAAAGCTATTTCTGACTAACAGTAGTAAAATAAGATGTGCATTCTGGGTGGTGGAAATTAAGCACATTTGGAAAATCCAATGGCAGGAAATGAGCCATGATTTTTTTCTAAGCTTCTCTGAGTCTCTGAGATATGGTGATTTTACTGAAATGTGTATTTTAGATGATGGTTTTATGGAGGAATATAAATTGGGATTTTATGAAAAAGAAGAGCAGCCCAATGTATCCAGGGGGAACAGAGGGACTGACACTCTCATATGATATCCCACATCAGTGCCAGTGGCACATCATAATTTAAAAGGGTCATTACACCAAACACAGGCCCTCTTTTCAATTGGGCCTGAACCTGTGCTTACCTTGAGACAGCTTGCTGCTTGCATCTCACCTCAGATGCAGTTTATGAAGTATGATCAATAGTGAAAAGGCTTCCTGAGTACTGAGAAATACAATTTTGGTATATATCTTTCCCTAAAGAGAAATATTTGCCCTATATATGTTTGAGAAGTGTCCAGAGCGCTTACTTATTTACAGTGTTAAACAAAACATACACAGATCTGCAGGTTGATTAAGGTTTTGCCTTTGTGGTTTGAGGAGCTGAATGGAGATTGAAATTCCACTGAGATAGCTTATTTATTACAAAAATGTGCCCAACAGAGTCACACTCCTTCATTTGCCACATTGACAAGATTTCAGACATATAAAACTCTGTGAGAAGAACAGTTTCCACAAGATCTAGTTCTGAAGGGGATGTCACCATCAATCTCCTTAAAAGCACATCAAGGTTGGTACAAATACCTCAGCTTGTGTCAGGGGAGAATCCAGGTCAGTCAGTAGGTGTGGAAGAGCCGAACTCTGGAGCAGATGGTGTTACAGGAAAAGCACTGAGGAAGCTCTCACTGAATCAATTGATCAAGGATCTCGTCATTCATGTAGGTGGAGTCTAGGAATGTTCTGAAAATGGGAAACTGCCTAACTACAACGACTTAAGATGCCCTTTCTGAAGTGCTATCCTGGACTACAGGTAGTAAATATGCAACACATTCCAGAGACTATATGCTCTTGATCTTCTGTACTACAAAAGACAGGCTTATCATCAGCTCTCTGATTAAAATCAATCTTGTGTAAAAGGAATGTGAGCAAAAGGATTGAAGTTTAGTGGAGAATCCTCTTTTTATAGCAGTTAAAGCCAAGAGCAGTAATTGTGCTCCTACTGTTACTACTTGGTATACACCAGACTGATTCTAAGGAAAAGCACTATTCCATGGGTAAGGTGAAAACTGGCTTCTGTGACTTTAACATGGGTATTTTTTTAAGAAAGTTAGGAGAATATATGAATGACTTTCTTTACCAGAATGAAAATTAGTGACTATCTCAAGAACTATTATGTTGATCAACCTTCTGGGCTGAGAGTTACTCATGTATTTTCATAATTTTCCTAAAGGAATCTCCTAGTTAAGGATAAGAATGGTTTTTTTACTTTTCTTCCCAAATGACTGTCAGGTCTCTTGCAGGTGACCTCCAAAACATTTTTGTATGAGAAGTATGGGTAACTCTCCGTTTCTACCAGAGGCCCTGACTTACTCAGGGTGAGCTGACATCCTGGGTAGGTATCAAAGGAAATAGTCCACCTGCAGTCCTGTTCAACAGTTTGATGTACCTTGCAATGCTCTTTCTTCTTTACATAATAATGTCATATAATGGTAGAGAAAGGTTTACCTTCATAATGCAGAATCCTATTGGACTTTCAGCAAACAGTAAAACAAAATAAAATAAAAATTACAGGCAAGGTAAAATGAAATCCTAGCATTATCACAAAGGTCACCCAGCTATCATAGCCAGCAACAGTAGAGCTTACAAGCACAAACATTTGGGAAAGTAATAAAGCATGGTCATGAATCAGAAGCCATTTCTGTCACTTGTTTCTGAAAACCCAGCAAGTGTTTGAATGAGCTCTGCTAGCAACACTATTGTCAAAACAACATGAAAACTGCTTTCGTTTTTGAACTAGGCATATTTGCTGTCCTACTTGCATAAGGCAAATCCTAAGCTAAGGGTGGAAGAAGAAGGAGGATTCTCAGGGGGCATAAGTCAAAAAACTGATCAAATGTGATCATGTTTAGAAGACTTTCAAGAATTGCACAAGACCTTCAATTGAGCACTCCCCTTTGCACTTTATTAAATGCTTATCTTTCAGTGAAGGAAGAGAGAGACTTAGCGACACAATTTCTTTCCAAATTAATGGCAAATAAAGATATTCTACTTCCGTATCATGAATTTCATTACACAGCTCTGGCCTGTTACTTATAAAAATCATTCTCGTTGAAAAGTTAAAAAACTAGAGATTTCTAAGAAGGGGTACCATTTTAAATATGCCACTGAAAAATTTTAAATATCTTAGACAGTCATCCAAAATTCTGTTTATGCACTGTGTGAGGCAAATATACTTGTTTTACTGACTATTTAATGTCACTGTAATCAGCAATAAAACTTAAAATTATAGCTCAGGAGCTGAAGGAAAAATTGGTTTTCTATCATTTTATCACCCTGATTTACATATCTACATAAATATTTGGAGCTTCTGCACAGAAAAGGTAGAAGTGGCCTGCTGAAGTAGAAAAGTGTAGTTCTATTGATACATCTAAGGCTCTCTCACCTGTCTGACCTGCTATTAAGATCTGACCCAGTCATTCACATTAGAAATACAAATACAGATAATGAGAGGTTTCCACAGTAAGACTCAAATGAAGTAAACTACCTTCAAGATGTAATTTGAATTTAATGGCTTATCTATGAAATAAACAAAGCATCATTAAAAAAGAAAGTATAATGATGCACAATAAATCAAGAAAATGTATGTTGTGCCAAGGAACTCTTTAATCTTAACAGGCTCCTGTCTATATTTTCCGTGACATGTTATAGAAAAGCTAAGCTCATCATGCTACTTTTTCAGTAACATCACGATGTAGAATTTTAACTGGGACAATCAATTCTGATTGCTGTTCCCCACTGTTTCGTACTGGAGGGGAAAATGTGTTTTGGTGGTGAAAATTACTTTGCACTGTTTCCTTCTGCTTTACAGAGTGATGTGTCTCTTCTCTTCTTGCATGCTGCAAAGGAGTTAATTTGGCTTTTAGTTCAGGTGTAAATCAGGTGTGTTTCCCCATAGCAATTAAGAAAAGGAGGATTTGGCCTGACTTGGGAAGAAAAATATCTTTCTCTTCTAACACCGATATTCATGCTAGCTTGGCTTAATACTAGACTCTGATGCTATCTGCAAAGTAGGTTGAAACTGTTTTTTTCTTTCACCTCTGCAATATGCCACATCAATTTTCATTGTGCAATATTTCTTTTTTTTACTATGGAGGAGCATAATTCAAACCCACTCAGATTTCTGACTTTGCTGTAAATTAATCTTGCCGATGCATGTCTGGCACTTGAACTAAGCTGTATCTTCCACTTCCTTGGTAGCCTGCATGTCATCAAAATGCTACTCATGCTGTGCGCTGCTGTTTCTTACCTAGATGATGATGATATAAAGAAGACCAGAGGAAAAAGGTAAAACACCAGAAAGACATTCTGTGGTGTTTTCACAGCTTGTTCCCATCCTCCTACAACTCAAATCCATCCATCTAAAAGGGCTCTGAGCTGTCATGGGCTGTGAATACGGGTGACAAGAAAATCTATTTGTCTTGGCTGAATAGACAGTTTAAAACTCTAGCCCTTTTAAAATACGAGCCCTCTTATGGATATAATAGAACTTATTTCCCTCTCAGTTACCTGAGTACAAATCGGGATTGTCTCCTTGAAATTGCACCAGCTTAAAGCAGAATCAGGCCCATTTCCACATGTTGCTATAGTGAAAAAGGTGTCGTCAGCAGTTACAGTTCCAAGCATTAATACTGTGGGTTAAAGAACAGAAAAAAGCTTCTGTAGAGCCTGGTTTCTCTTATTTACAGGACTCTTGATCCATAGGATTTTTACCAATATACCCACTTCAGAGTCAAAACAGTGGTCATGCCAGGAAACTGCTCTCAGCTAGCACAAAGAACAAAACTATTAAGGAAGATTGTACCAATGTAGGAAAACCCTTTGTGGGCACACTAATGCTGAGATAACCCATAGACTCCCCTAGCAGATGTTACAGAGAGGATGTATCAGACAGAGGAAAAGGCTACGTGTGCCTGTGTCTCAGGGAATCCCAGGAGCCACCAAATCTCCTTCAAGAAGCCCAGACTGCCATAAGCATTCTCACCTTAGGTTTTACCTGTGAAGTTCAAAGGTATTACTCAGGATACCAGCATAAACCATCAAGGACTGGGAAAATCAAAGGGCTGTTTAAAATTACCTTTGCACAGATGTAATATCTGAATCCTGCTGAGTATTTCTTTATACTCATCTGGGACCTGTTCTACAGTATTCCTGGAAGAGAGTTGTTCTAGGAAGGGTATTTCCAGTAGTTTAACTGCAAACCCATTTAATTTCAAAGTGTCCACCAAAAGTAGGAGGTAATATATGTTGTTAATAGAATACCAAAACATTTGTTGTGGGGCTATGGGAAGAGAAAAAATAAAGATGTCAACACCAACATAAGTATTTTTCTTCCTTTTAATGTTCTCAAGAAAGTTTCCCTTATGGTGAATCCTTTTAGAGGAAAAGTTGATTTGCTACTCCAGAGGGAATCAAAACTGCTATTTATTTGTGCTCCCTTTTTATACAGATACAAATAACTATGAATGATGAGTCAAAAGTCAGCCACGATGCTTGGAGCTATGGCTCTGCATTAATCTTCGGCTTGGCAATTTTTCTCCCCTTCTTCCTTCAAATTTGTTTCATCTGAAGCGTTTTCCCCCTCAGCTGCTAAAATGGGAGATCAGTTACCCAGTCTCAACTTCTCCTCTGTAATCCCTTTATTTAAAGGTGAGATAATCAGCTTTTGTTTGGTTGGCTTGGATCTAAGACAATTTCTGGACTAAAGACAAAGAAGAGCCTACATGGAAAGAATGCAGTCTCCGCTTGCCTGCAGAGAAAGGAGGTGGCCTTTTATGCTCTTTCCAGCACTGAAAATTCTCATGCCCTGCAAACCCCTGCAGTATAACTTAAAGCATTACCCACAGATAAATGTTCCTGTTAGTAAGTGAATATTATTTGGACAGCAGATTCAAGAACATGCCAGAATATTTGGCATGAGTGATCATCCCAAGGGAAAGAATAAACACTTTGTTCATCAAGTGGTGGCACACACAAGGCTACTGCTTGGGAAGCACCTTTCAACTCCTGTTGTCACTTTCCTTTTAAAATTCTGTGTATTATGGAGGAGAGACTGAAGTTACTTTCCTTCTTTTTTTCTTTCCTTCTTTCCTTTTTTTCTTCTTTCCTTCTTTATTTCTTTCCTTCTTTCCTTGTCTCTCTCCCCACCTTCCCCTACCGTGCCTTTCTCCTGAATTTAATGCTATGAAAAATCACTGCACAGAAAAATAGTGAGAACAAAGAGGTTCAAGAGGTTCATACACTCAGAGGCTGTGGAGCCATCCCAGCTACTTACAGACCGTATGGGTTTGGGCATTTCCCCTGGAAACTGTATTTCTATATCGTTTCTGCTTGAATCTTTCATCAGAAGAGGTGCACAGGACTATGCAATGGACACTGAGTTTGTGCTTCTCCTCACTATGAACTGAGATCCTTCAGAAGCAATACTTCAGCTAGAGATTCCAAGTGATAGGATAGTGAAAAAATATAGGGTACTAAAAAAAATTCCCACAAGGTGATGAGTCTCTTCAGAGGCTGAATAAATGAACAGTTTTGTTATCTACGAACAGATGTTTCACTCTACAGTTCTATTTCATGCTTTTGATATTTCAGGTTTTAAGGAGTAAACAAACACTGCTATGTTAGAATGTCAGCAAGACAGTAATTCCCATTTTAGGTCTAGGTCAGGAAAAGGGCCTAAAAGATAATTCTTCTGAGCAGTGTATTTCTCTAGCAGACTGAAGGCATAAATGCTCAGGGAACAAATAACTTTGTTCAAGTCTCTGCAATAGGGTTCCGGGTTCTGGCTGGGTCCAGAAGT
The DNA here is from genome assembly GCA_013396695.1 of Sakesphorus luctuosus. Classification (NCBI taxonomy): domain Eukaryota; kingdom Metazoa; phylum Chordata; class Aves; order Passeriformes; family Thamnophilidae; genus Sakesphorus; species Sakesphorus luctuosus. The sequence continues at coordinate 52,450 of VWZD01004860.1, read as the reverse complement.
TATAATGCAATAAATATCCTGGCTCTTCACAACATAAAATATGATGCTTTGTAGCTCTGTAACTCTGCAGCTCTGAGTGGCTAAGGAAAAATGCATCAGTAATTGCCAAAGAACTGACAAGTGTTGCTAAACATGTGTTACCTTGTTGAACAAGGCAACACAGGCCAGATCTGATTCTTCTTGCAAGCCTCTAGACGACCACCTGGAGGTGTGCAGTATCAGGAAAGAACTCACTGGCCTCTTTCAAAAATGCCATGGCAGAAGAACAGTCCAGTGTTTCCCCACTCTGGTGTAGGGACCTGCTGCTAATCAGATGTGCTGATCTAGCACAGAGCTGGCAGGGAGGTACATAGGAAGAAACTGCTCCAAAGGAATGGGTCAGAGGGATGTGACTTTCTCCTCATTCTTTGCAGTCTTTGATTGCACTATTACATATTCAAACTTGGCATATGCAAAAGTTAAAGTTCCCATGGCAACAGTTATTTCTACCACAATTCATGCCCTGTATACTTATCATACACATTTAGCATCAAAGAGGAATATATTACATGACACATTTAACAGTGTAAAAAAGAAAAGAAAATACTCTAGCTGTGGAATGCAGCCAAGTTAAAGATTGTGAGAGAAGCCTTGATTTTTGCACTGCTTGACCTTTTCAATTTTAACTGTAAAATTTTATGGTTACATTAATGAAGATTTGTACTTATTACCTGTTCGCCTTATCCCACAGGTGGTAAGGGCAGTGCCCAAGAAGAAGAAATGTTCTGTTCCCTAGACACGGTCTATCATCTATAGACTCAATGCTTCATTTACAGCCTTACTAGGACCAGAATTAACAAATATATTAAGAGAAGAAGAAGGGGGAAAAATTCAGCCATGTGATATCAGTTCAGGCAGTTGTTTGCTTTAGTAGTTTTTTTAGCTCCCTAATCTGTGAGAAAGATAAGCAGAATTGCATGAAATTACATGGTTTTAGAAACCTAGTCTTGATGCAGAAACGTGTATGGTGGAATGGTATTGTCCTTTCACCATACATTTAGGAATGGCCTTAACAGCTCAACCCAAAATTCAGCTCCTCCAGCATCGTGTTATCAACAATGACTGACAACAGGTGTCTGTGGAAGACTATAAAAACAAGACAAAGATAGAAAGAGACTTTCCAGAAATTTCCCTCAGCCTAAAGCAAACTCGGGAACATAATGAAACAGATTCATAGTTTGTTGTCCTTTTTTTTCCTTTTCCTACTCTAAACTTGTCAACTAATTAATTCATTTTATGTAAAATGCATCAGAAACAATAATGGGCTGAATTTAGCCCTGAAAGAAGTGAGTATAGTTCTATACATATCAGTGGAAATTCAGGGACAATATTGTGCTGTTTGACCTAGTTTTTCCCTGGTATCCTTACAAATGCAAGCAATTTCATGGAATCAGTAGAAAATGTGGATAAGTAAAAGAAGAATCTGGTGGATGTTCAGGGCTTCTTGTCTCCATGCATTTGTGCCCTTGTTGACAACTGCTCACCATCACTATAAACCGTGTCAGATCAGATTGGCATTTCCTTGCACATTAACTCCACATTTCAGTGGTGTAACCTGTCATAGCACTGGTCATGTCAACTGATGTGAACTGATTTGCTCCAACCAGAGCTTGATGGCAGTGCCTTTTAGTCTATAAAGCACGAGGCAGTATCAAACAGCCCAATCAGACAATCTAATTAAATTAATCAATTCCACTGACTTCATCATCATGGTAACAGTGGGAAGGTAGATTATTACAGGTATTATGACAGTTTTGTGCTGTGGTTTTTAGGGACCTTCATGATTTTCATGTCTGTAAATCATTAATTCCCCATACATGAGTTTTCCCAGTCACATTACACAATGCAGATGTGTAGTACCTGCCATATACCTTGCACTCTGTCCCACTGCCCAAGATGTGAAGTATAAATGAAGGTGTGAAAGTCTATATGCATGAGATGTATACCAAATCATACAAAGGTTTATTTACCTGTTCTTTACTAATGGCTCCACTGAAATTGAGGTTAAGATATTTCTTACACAAGAGATTTGCTGGTAGGCTGTTACATTACTTTGAAGAAAAAATTACATAACAACACTAACCACTATCCCAAAACAGCCATTATGCAAGCAAAGACTTAAAAATTTAACTCCAAGTATCATCAGTACATGTTGTGAATAGATTCATAGTTCGGAGTTATGATCATTGTATGCAATAGTTATAGTGCAGTTTACTTGAAAGAGAATATTGGAAACAGCATCTCATTTAATGGGACCATAACATCTCTAAAGGAGAAATGTCACAGTTATTTAATATCAAAGGAAGAACACAGATGTGCACCTGCCAATATAAAGGGGGTTTTTTGCCCTAAGGCTATCATGGGTTGAGGTTTGAGAGTGTCTGAAAAGGCTCAATAATTGAAGCAAAGAAAGTAACTTTTACTTGTAACCACTCACCTTTTGACGTTCTATTATCTTCATATATATGCAGCAAAAAGTTACCTAGATTTCTCAGATAGCCAAATTTAACATAAAGAGAGCTTGGATTCATACAAGAGGGCAATAAAACTGTGTGTGACAATTTGGGAAAATCTGATGTTTCTATGATAAAAATTCGCTTTTTGTTGTAGTACCATAATTCTGACATATTGGCCTACAGATTGGCAGATCTTTTTTTCTCTCATCCTCAATCAACATGTATCTTTGCTGGTGGTGGGTGAAGACTAGCATTTAATTTGCTTGACATACACACAAGGAATATCTGCCAGCTCTAAGTCTGAGGCATATACAACATATTCCCTGGTGCCTGCCATTTTTAAAACTTCTAACCTAAGAAATAAAGAGTTTCTTCCTTTTTCTGCAAGTCTGCTAGCCAAACCACAATGTCTCAACAACATAACCCTGGCAATGGTCTCCTGGTCATAAAGGCCCATGCACCAAGCTGTTCAGTCTGTACCCAAATTAAATCATTTTCCTGATCAAAGAAAGCAGTTGAAAGCTACAAAGCTGGAGCATAGCCTGGCTCCATCCCCATTCTTGTATCAAATCTAATTCAGAACAACATTGGTCCCAGCAGGGGCCATGTGGGATTAAATCAGTCCCTATGTCTCCATTTTGTAAGGATGGTAGTTTATCCTTAATCTTTGTTTCTTTTCTTCTAGTCATGTATTAAACCATGTGAAGAGACCTCCCTTTTATCTCATGACCATTTAATTTCTTTAAGACTCTTTGGTGATGTGAATCACTTTTTGAAAACCCAAGTCCACTCTATATCAGGCAGCACGCCCTTTGCCTGATCTCATTAACTCCTTCAAAGGATGCTAATGGATTTGTGAAGTACATTTTCTCCCCACAAAATTATGTGTTTACCAATTCTATTTTCTATGATCTCTACCAATTTGTCTGGTACAGAAATCAATTTTACTGGTCAGTAGTTTTTCAGTTCTGCTCTTTAAAGTTTGGGGGTTTTTATTAGCACCACATTTGCCACTTTCTATTTCTCGGCTTTCAAGAGTGATATCAGAAATTAGTAGTTTAAGAATCTCATATTTTAGCTTCTTTAGAATGCTTGGTTGCATGCTACCTGGTCCTTGAGATTTGCTACTGTTGATTTTATTGAATTGCTCTGAAAATCTCTTCTATTGACAGTTCGATTTCAGACTGCTTTTCGGGCTTGTCCCTGTAAAGAACAGTTCAGGTGTGGAAACCTTCATGACCTCTTCTGAAGAGAACATTGATGCAAATAATTTGCTTAGCTTTCTTGCCATAGCCATAGCTTCCTGGAGTATACCATTTGCACCTTAATCACCTCTCAGCCCATTGACTTTCCAAAAGGCTTCCTGTTTCTGACAAAGTTCTTATTAGTCACTTTTATGCCTTTAGAAAGTTGCTCTTCAAAATCTTTTTTTGTTTTGCCTCATTAGAGTTCTATGTTCAACAGGATGAGTTTAACTTGTCTTTTATTTTCCTTATTTAGACAGGATTTCCACATTTAAATGGATGAGTACTTCACTCTTAATAGCCTTTCCTATTTTGTTGTCTAGACATGCTGACTTTTAAGCATTTAATTATTTTGCTTTTTAACTATTTCTCTTCACTTTCACATAATTTTCCATTTTCAAAGCTTACGCATGATCATCATTAACTTTTTTCATGTTTTTGGTCCTGCTCAGATGATGTAAATATTTACAGGCTGACTCAGCACCTATGCACTGCTTCAGAAGAAATATTTTTTCTTTTCCTCTTTTTGGGGGTTTGAGGTTAGTTGTTCCAACAACCAGTTATTTATTGACTCTTGGATTTGTAACTCAGACTCCAGAGACCTTACTGCTACTGGAAGTGAACTAAGATTTGAAATGTGCTGTGTACTGTCCTTTGAAATAAAATTGCTTTCCTGTGTCTTTGAAAACACAGTTGGAAAAAACAAAAACAAGGTTAAAAATATTGCATGTCACTGTAAATCAGAACTTACAAATCTAAAAAAATATTAAGATAAGACACAAGGACAGTGGTGTTACCCAGTATCTGGAAAACTGATAGCCCTCATATCCTTAATCATCTACAATTACCTATGATGAGCAACAAATGAAGTAGACTAAATCTTGAAGGTAGGTAAGTCACCCTTAATAAGCCAATGCATGTAATGAATTCCCTTGTTTATCTTCCAGGTCCAGAAAGGACTGTAAGGTTCATAATGACCTCAGCAGCAGCAGAGTGCTATATCACCTGAACTGGCCGAATTTCATCTGGCTCAGCTCATCTCCTGTTGCTTGGGGATAATGCCTGCAAATCTGTGCCCTGCCAGGAGGAAGGAGGTGGCCAGCCACTGTTTCTGTCAGGAGATGCTTGCTCTCAGTGCAGAGCCTGGGACAGGAGCCATACAGACTTTCCTCAATACGTAACTGGTCATATCGGCCCTCACTATGCTGACTGTTCCCTCTTTTTCCTGGGCTGGGAGTCTGAGGTTTGGATGAATCTCCATATTTTTCAGAGCAACAAATTTAGATTCAAGTAAGTATAAATATGAACAGTCCCATTGACACCTGCTCACCTTGTAGCTTCACAGCCAGACCCAACCCACAGGACTCCTGCGAACAGCAGCCAGGGTAGGAAATTTTTGCAAAATACTCAGGATGTCTTGTCCTTGTGTTGCCTCTCCAGGCCACTTTGAAGTCTGCAAGTGTCATGTTAGCAGTACTACCGCTGACTAAACCACTGTGGTGTTACCACAGTTCCCTCAAGGCCCTTCAAGGTGCCCTGAAAGGACTTGGTCTGACATGCTTTTCTTCAGCCCTGGCTGCTTCAGAGAAAAGGGCTGCACTTTTCCAGAGCTGAGAGACCTGATTTCATAGATTTTTAAGACCAGAATAGACCAGCATGCTCATCTGTCACCCTCAAATACTATCCCTCTAGCACCAGGCACGGATATGACTCTGGCATTGAAGCTTATAAAGTTAAGCTTATTATTTAAGTTATTTTCATTGCTGCTTCTCTGCACGTGTTTGACTAAGGGGAGAAATTCTCAAGTCAAAACTGCTTTTCTATTACATATTTCCTTATCAACATATTTGTCTTTTGGGGTGTCAGGAAAGGGAACTCGGATTCTTGTATTCATAAATATTCATAGAGGTGAGAGGATTAAGCAGTTAAAATACTGTTTGAAAAAAAATTTAGATCCCCTTTGCAAATATCATCATGGTGATAGAAATTCTTTCTTTTCCCTGTAATAATCTACTTTAAAAACATCCTCCTTGCATTATTTCCAGCTATCAGAATCAGTCAGCAAAGTACAGCCTGAATTCCAATAAAGGGCAATTCCAGTAAATAGAGAAACAAGCATAAATTATATCACTAGTGACCCAAGAAAGAATTGCAGTGATAAGGGAAGTTGATCTGAATCATTTATTTCACCTTATATTCTACTGGTAACAAAATAAAAACAATGAATAACAAATAATCATTTTTTATAAAAAACAAGTAATGTCTATGCCTTTCCCTTCCACTCTCATTGAAAGTTCTCACCAGCCAAGGGCAGCAATTGAGTTCATGCCATTTCATCCATTGGACATTTGACTGTATCTGTCTCATGAAACTTTGGATCCCATTCAGTTCCTAAAGTTTAGCTGTCTGTATCACGAAAATCCCACCCTGTATGCAGGTAGTCTCATTTGAGGCAACTGAACTGTATGCACAAACAAGGATCTGCACAATCACATTGTCAGTGGGTAAGTCACTGAGCAAGCCTGTATGGACAGGTGGAAAGTCACTGTAGTCCCCAGAGCACAGGTGAGGCTGCAGCTCTTGCACTTGCGTTTCCATGTTTTGCTTTTTCCATGGACAGTCAAATTCCTTCACCAGTGGTCTCCACTACAAAAATTTTGCAAATCTTGCATGAGCAAGGGAGGGTTGGTGCATCCCCATTTCTGTAGGCACGTTCACAGAGGCAAGAGTCATGATTTCAGCAAGTACAGACATATTTTTACTATAACTGGGGAAACCAGCTTGGGCAGAGGCAGCAGCATACTGTGGCACTGGGAGTTCAGGATAAACTGGACATATCTGCCTAGAAATGAAGAGCACTTGCTGAGGTAGCTGTTATGCACTATGGACCATACTGCACAGCATTCTTTCAGTGGCACCCAGGCTAACTGCACCAGAGGTGTCTCTGCAATGACATCTGAATACAGTGCAGATGGTTTCTGCTGCTAGACACATCAGTGTATTGAGGACTGTTTAGTGCTGCACTGGGGACATGACGCAAAACTAAATAAATATTTACCAGTCAGTAATGGCCACAAACTATGTGAGTTGAATAAAATAACTGGCGTTTGAATCACCAATTTTTAATTTCTGTAACTCAGAGATAATCCATTTGCTACAGCGTTCAAACATTAGTTGCTGTCATGTGGCTAAACTTGCTTTATTATATAGAAATTACTATTTCTATCTGCCAAAGCTTGGTGTCAAGAACTTTCCAACAAAGTTTATTATCATCTCTGAATTTTAACCCTATGATATAGGGCTGATAAGTGGGTGCTTTTGAAGGGTTTCTTTTCTCAGTCTGTCTTTCAGATTTTCCCAGGTGTCTGGTGTCTGAGCGAAATTGTCTCACGAAAGAAGAGTAAATGTTACCATCAGAATAATATAAATAAATGAAATTAAATAAAAGCACCTTTAAGCTGCCTCATGGAACTTGTGGAAATAACTTATTTAAAGTACTGTGACAATCAGTAACTAAAACTGTGCAGCTATTGTGCAGACCTGAATTTCCTCCTGCGTAACAATTTACATCAACAAACTAATTACATTTCAGAGTTGTTAAAAAGCTTATCTATTAATTTATGTGTTCATTTAAAAACTACTAAATAGAAAAGTTTTCCTGAATAAATGCTAATCTCACTTTTGGAGGCAAGTTGTCACTCAATAATATTTATTATAAAAATACCACGAAAACTCTCCCATTATTTAAGGAACTAAAACCCAGACACTACATTGATTATAGATAGGATACTGACAGCCAGAACTAGGAGTGTTTTCTGTGCATCAACTTTTAGTTATACTAGGTGAGCTGTCTGTGATTAGGTGGAGGTATAAGTCTTTGCCCAGTGGAGCCTTTGAAGAGGATTGGAATGCCAATGCTATTGACATAATTCTAAGGTCAGTCACTCTGTTCCCCAGGACCTCTAGTAAAGCTGCCCCACAGTGTCATGCCTGTAATGCTCTATTTCTGTCTGTATATCATAAACAGTTACTCAAGGGGCAGTACATTTTAATTTTCATGCTTTCTAGCTTTTCTAGATTCAGGTATTCACAGTAAACATAGCCAAGCTTCTGTAAAGTTCAGGAGCACAACAAACCCTGTAAATATGCAGGACCGAGAAACATCAGAAATCTGCACTTTTGGCTGCTGTGTCAATTTCCGTGGTTCACACACATTTCCACACCTCAGAAGTAGAAGCATTTAAAAGGTGGGAGAACAGGTCTTCAAGGGAAAAGCAATATAACTCTTGGTTTAGCTCTCTGTGTGAAAGTCTTTTCTAGTGTTTATTTCATTCTCATGCACATAAACACTAGAAAAGACTCTATGCTGAGAGCTAGGTTAACAACTAGAAGAATGCTGCTTCAAAGACTGAGCAATTACATTTAGACAATTTAGAGAAAGTATCATTCCATTTAATGAACAGCTTGTTGAATGATGAGAAATATAGTCATTTTTCTTGGAGATGGATTTATAACTACTAATATTTTCATGCTAGCAGTATATTCAAGCATTCATGATATGTTTCATGATGTACCATGGTTTAATATACACATTTATTTCTTGTTATTCCCTGAAAACAAAACAAAACAAAAAAACAGGAAATATGAACAAAAAATGTGGAGTGCAATAATACTGGATTTATCTGAAATCCTAGCAATAATGTGTCAGAAGATTTAAAAAAAAAGTAAACCTCTACTCAGCAAAGACACCGACTGAATGTCATAAACTGTCTGAAGCATAACACTGAATTTGCATCCAGTCTTTCACTGGTATACTTATATCTTTTAAACAAATGGAAAGCTCTCAAATACCACAAAAAATGAAAATATAATGGCCTCAGCATGTAAAATAAAACTCCAGTGGAAGATAAAACATATTCCAATGACTGCAATTAATTGCAAAGTAAAATAAATCACTATACAAATAATTTATCTTCTTTAAATATCATTAAAAAAGACATTAACATGCCAACAGGAAACTGGCAGCTTGGCAATTTTATGACACTAAACAGGACTGCAGCGGTGTGATTCTGACTTCATTTAAGACAATGACAAACCTCCCATTAATTTCAGCTGGTGAGAAGTGTCAATAATTTTTCATTTAAAAAAATCTATTTTTCTTCCTCAATGTAAAAGAAACTAAAAGCTCCAAGAAGTCTGAATATACTGACATTTGGGCTGGTTTATGTATTGTTTATATACTTACAGAAATCAGCAGAATGATTTATGATAATCGGGCTTGCACTGTCAAATAACTCTTGCACTGCAGAATCCCCTCATGTTCATTTTTTTCCTCTGATCAAGAAAGAGCATTAAAAACTCTCATGGTCGTCTTGGGTGGTTTGAGCCTCTAAAGCTAATAAAAAGATATGACTTAGGAGAAGCCATTTTGTATCGTTACTTTATGAAGTCTGATCTTTACAACAAGAGAAAGGTAACGTCAAGTCAAGGGCAGTGGATACTTCTCTTGCTTACATAATTTTTGTTTTGAAAATACTGTGCATAACAGTAGTAGGATTTATGCTGACAGCAATATCCAAATGAAGGAAGAGGAGAAGATGATATCCAGTGTCTGAACTATTGGTGCTTGGCAGGTGGACAGTGGGGCAACCTTCTGCTCTGCACTTCAGCAACAAGGTTGAAAAGTCCAGTGCCATTATGGCCACATGGTGGGAGAGACCAATCAGCTCCATTCCCACCAGAGGGCAGAGTCACAGACAGCTTGAAAGACCAAACAACGGAGTAATTTTGTTCTGAGCAAAAGCCAGGGAGATGTTGGTAGCTCTGCAAAACAATGAGTCCCACCTCTTTCCCAAAACTTCTTCCCGTTCATTGTCAGCTGGCACACTGGGATGAAGGCAGAGACATCCCACTTTACTGTGCTGTCTCCAGAAATAGGGGCTGGCTCATCATGGGCCCATGGGCTTCCCAGGGTTCATCCTGCCATTCTGCATAGAGAGCTGCTCACTGAAACAAGGGAGTCATAGCCTGCTTTTCCCTTCCCACTCCTGCTTATCATCATCTCCAAAATACACCATCACTGTCTCCTTGCCTGGTCCTGCACTGTCTCCCTGATCCAACTCAGGCTTTCTGCAGGGCTAGCAAGGTTCTCTTGGGGGACAGCCAGCAAATAGAAGGGAAGAACGAGATGCTATTTGGAGGACAGGAGTGAGGGAAGGGACGATTCATGAATTATTATTATCTTCTGAACTGAGTTTAATTTAGCCCCTAGGACAATAAGCTGATTTTGAACTACTGCTAAGCAGTTGTCTCTGCTTGCACGTGTCAAACACATGGCCCGTTCCCAGCAAGGGCCCCGGGCAGAGGTTTATGAGACAGCTGGAGGGAGCTAGTGTTGAGGAGCTGTGGTATGCCAACAGATGGGCTGGGATGAACATCTTATGCCAGAGATTGCTCCCCAGAGTCTATTTCTAGCCTCTTCAGGCCTTTTGTGTTGCTGGAGGGCAATGGAGATACAACATAATACAGAATTAGGCCTGCTAGTTCTGAATGAGGAAGGTGTTTCCCGCATTTGTGAAGCAAGTGCAAGTCAGCAATCTCAGCATTGGAATGATAATTGTCTTGCAATTTGAGTAATTACCATGTGTGGCAATATACGTGCGCTGTGACAGCATTTTTTAATGCATCCATTAGTGTGCAGCTATGCTGCATAGCAACAAAGCTTCATCTGTTTCACAAACTTCTTAAAGTTTGGAAGTAAAGTTAAGCACATCTCTCAGTTCCTTGCTGAGTCGGAAATAGATTAGTTACAGCCTTAACTCAGCTCCACCAAGGTACATCTTTATTCCTCAGAGAACAGAAGCAGAGATGCCTGTTGTTTTTATGCATTGCAGTCCCTATATGCAGAAAGACTTCAATGCACAACCTTCCTTCTTTGCTAAAATGATAATAAAATAAAATGCAACTGTATTAGGTAACAACAAGAAAAATATATCTCTGGATGCTCGGAGGTGTTTAGATACCAATTTGCCACTGAAATTGCCTAGTCAAAAACCACTCCCTCACTCGGATACATTTTTGTGTGATCTTTGGCTATGTCAATATAACACCATTTCAAGAAAAATTTACCCATGCTTAGCAGTTTATTATGACTATCTAAGCCAGTCAGCCTTGACTGAGTTGGCTGAAAACTTTTTAAGTGTTTAACTGCTCCCAGTTCTGGGTTCTTAAACCTTTTCCTTGCTTGAGAAAACTGCTTGCCAGCAGAGCCAAGCCCTGCGTTTTCCCCGTGTCATCCCAGCTAGGAAATGGCACTGCCTGTAAGAGAAGGATAAACCTTTAGTTGATATTTTCACTTCAGGGTGGAGACCAGAACCCGGAGCTGAGCCAGGAAGGAGGAAGGACGCGCAGCGGCCGCTCTCCGTCCGGGAGCCGCGAGAGGGCGTGGATGGACGCAGGTCCGGAGGGACTGTGCTGCTCAAGGCTCATTAATTGGCCGCGCAGGCTGGCTGAGCATCGCAGCGTTCTGCGGTGGTTATGCAGCTAGTTACTGACTGGAAGACAGTTTTTGGCATTTATTGCTGCCCTGTGACACCTAAATTATCATAAGGTCAGAGAATTCATTGAACCTGAGCAGCACTTAAGCACCGTTAGACTCATTTGTGGCTATTCAGACCAAACAAGTTTTTCAGAGGGAGACTATTGGCTCCAGGTAAAACATTAATGCAAAGAGAACAAAAAGAAAGCTAGGCTGTTTTAATAAGCTGTCTTGCTGCTGTAGCAGGGATGGGTAGGACATAATTCCCAACAAACAGCTTGCTGTGCCAGCTAAAGGAGTCTCTGGGAAGCCAATAGGAGATAATCAACAAGGAGACACTCATGCTACATTTTTTTCTACTGGCTTTCCTCTCTTTTCACCTACTATAGGTATCTTACTGATCTCAGAACACTAAGCTACAACAGCCACCTTTTTAATTGCACTATCTTGAGGTAAACATGACACTAAGTTGTCAATAACTTCACCTGCCTGTGCTAACACAACCATTGCCGTTTTTGCTATCCCAGTAGCAGCAGGAGGTCAGCAAGAAAAAGAAAAAAACATGAAGGGCTAGCAGAGACCCAAGAAACATAAATCAGCTACTTCTGGAAAGTGATGTTGAAGCCAAGGCTGTAACAGGATCCTCTCTAGGAGGAGCGACCCAGTGCTGGGAGAAAGCCAGGGGGCAGAGGGGGCACTGAGGAGAAGGAGGGAGGGACTGCAAGGGCGGTGGAGGTTCAGATCCTTTTGCTGTGAGTCAAAGGACATGCACAGCTGTTAGTGCGAAGGTGGAGATACGTAAATGACGGGCTGGGTTCAGTGTCTTCCCAAAGCAACAGCAGCTGAGTCAAAACAAGCACAGGCAGAAACATGAAGCCCTGAAATCCCACCCCCACACACTCGCTCACATATATACACACATCATAATTCATGCTACATCAAAGCAGTGATTACCACAGCTTCCTGGCTGTCTATTTCTGTTTATTTATGGTGCATTACACATTTTAATGCTATTCTTATACAGCAGCTCAGCTGCCACTGTTCTGTATTTGGGTGGGAAAAAAAAACCCCAAACAACAAATGGCTGTATCATACAGTATATTGTCCCCTGGGAACAAAGAATAAACAAATGCTCACCGTCTTCCAGGGAACAGTGATTCAGAGTTATTAATAGCAGGATCCCCCCTCCCCATTTCAATCTAGCTCATGACTACACACTTGAGCAGAGGGTGGGAGAGGTGACAGCGGGTAGGGGGGGAAAGGCCAGAGCTGCTTCCCAAGTGACCTGTTAAGCCCAGATGGCTTCAGAAAAGTCCTTACATCATCCTCTCTCTTTGTGATCATGTCTAGCTCTGGGCTGCTTCGAGATTGTGGATGGAAAGGGGAGGGCAAAGGTTTGACATTGGCCTGAGGAGAACTACTAAACTCATGTCTTGTTTGAAGCTGGATTCGAGCTAATGGTGAGAGATCACCTACTAAAAACACTGCCCACTACAAGGTCACAGCTCATTTCCCATTCTCCCCCTCCTCATAAGGCAAGAACATGGGGACCCGGCTTTATTAATTTATTTAAGGAAATGACAGTCAGCTCAGACTAAGTTGAGCATACAAGATTTATTTCTCCTTGCCGTCCACCTTGCTATCGTTCCCCCTTGAAGCCTGACTTCTCATTACCATTACTCTCCTTGCAAAATGCAAGTCATTTTGTTTATGCCATGGGAAAAATATATAATCTCTTTAAGTGCATTGACAGTATCAACATAAAACAAATAATACTGAACAGGCAGCAAAAGCGGAAGCCATTGAGCCAGCAGTCCCTGCTATGAGAGGCACACAGATTGCCACTGTGCACCTCCTGCTGTACCCTGGTGTGTGGGAGTGACACGTCTAAAAGGCTCTCCCTTAATAATCCAGCTATCGTTGTGAGTTCACTGCAGGCACCATGCTATCAGCAGACCTTTAGCTGTAATAAACTGCTCTTCTATATGTGCAGTAATATTTTCCATGACAGACGCTGCAAGTATATCCAGGGTCCCAAAGCCCTCATTGCACTGGGCAGGGGAAGCACCACTGCGCCCTTGGTGCAAGTCTACCCTGATCCAGAACTAGAAGAAAGAAAGAAATAGTATCTTTCCCATACTCTATTCACAAACTTTTTAACAAAGGAACTTCAGCTCAGAATAAAGAGTCTGATAGTTTCTGAGAGGTCTCTGTCTAGAAGAAACATTACATTTAGCAAACTGCTCCTAATGGGAGCAAACTGCAGGCACTGCTGCATGGAGTCACACCTCAATCACACAGCTAAGGCTGAAGGATTCCATGCCTCATCACAAACTTTTTAAGTCACCCAGTCTCTCCTGCCACCCTGTTTACAGAAGCTGTTGCAACAAGAAAAGGGTGGCCTGAAAGGGCTAAGCCTTGCATCATTTATTTTTTCAATCTACTATAATGACATTTGTTTTTTCTAATTTCACAGAGTTGCTGAATTTCATTAGTTTATATGTATCTATATAGCTATTTTTATACATATATATATATATATATATATATACACACACACACACACACATAATGGCAAAACCAGATTACATTACAAATGTTGACCTCATGTACAGATAAAAAAGGAACTTCTACTCATGCTGGTAAGACTGCACTGGATTTACAGGCTAAAGAGTGAGAACCAAAGTGTCTGGATGGTATAACCTACACAGAGTTAAGTTTCCTACATACTTGTCCCCTGCTCTATCTATATACTTCTGGCAGGAGCCTCACCAAATCCCTTTCCCATCCCCTCAAAGATCTCAAAGGCTTCCCAAAGGAGAGAAGGAGGAAAATCCTCATATGAAAGTTGGTTTGTTTGACAGCATTAAATAGGGGAACTACAACAAAGCTCAAATGCCAGGGAGCCTGAAGGGGAAGTTACTACTGGTCCTAGGGAGGGGGGCACTGACAGCAACCTCTTGCCAAGTATAGATTATACCTGAGGAGGGGAAGTAAAACAGATGTTGACTCCTGTGAGAGAACAATCCCCAGAAGAGGCACCTGAGAAGAGCGTGTCTGAGCCTTCCATATGTCCTCAGAGGGAGCTCTGGTGTGGGCGAAAGAACTGGGATTGCACTGGTTCCTGTCAGGACTCAGATTCATGGGCCAGTTAATCCCAAACAGCATGTGCTAGCTGAGGTGGGATGGTAACACAATCCACAGAGAGAGATTTCACAGGGAAAGAGAAATGCTCGTGCTATGTGGTAGCACTTGTAATGGGTATTTTTAGCCCCCAAGTTCATTGCACATGGGCAGAAGCCACAGTGCTGAGGGGGTTGTGGTAAGAGCTCCAAGGAAGCTGAGGCAACCAGGTCAGTACCACAGGGCTTCAATGATGAAATGAAATTCTTAGGGCTGTGTCTTGGTCAGAGAAGACAACATTTCAAAAGACCTGGTAACTGGACATAGTGCTTCTCAGCTCAAAAATTTACAGGCAGACTAATTTTTTTCACTCTCTGCTTTAACTATCTGAGGCTGAAGTTCTCATATCACCAAAAGCTATGGAGCTAGGTATGCTGTTACTTTGTTTTTGCAACTGATCTGCTTCAACTCACCCCAGAAATTAGAAGCATCTTAAGCAGCTCTTTTGTAATTCAGGATTCTGCTGCAAATCAAAAAAAAATGTTGACCTTGTGCAACCATGTGTTCAGCTTAAAGCTGAGGTATATAAGAGATGTTTTTATTATTTCTGTGCTATGTTGACACATGAGGAAAATGCCATTCTGGTTACAGTAAATTATTTTGGGTTTCTTGATGGGGCAATTCTGACTCAACTGTTCAGCCTAAAATGAAATGTACAATTCATTCTCCAGGTGTTTAGTTCTCTTGTTAAACTTTGTTTCCTTTTAGTTTAGGTCACTTTTGCAATGAAAAATGCCATTTTGACACAAAAGGTCCAAAAGTTTCATTTAAAAAATGTCAAAACAAAGCAATTGTATGTTTTTTTTCTATTAAGCACTCTTCCATTAAAGATTGCTGAAACAAGAGAACTCAAACTTTTTAAGATTTTCCATTGTCCTGATTTTTTTTTTTGACAGAAACTCCATTTCAAGAGAGCTACATCTTCTAAGTAAGTTTCTAATCCTAAATAGATTGTAAAACAGAAGGAAGGTAGAACAAAATTAGAACATCAGACCACTTTCATTCAGCTAAGCTGTGATCTTTTCTTGCCCCTGAGAGAAAGCAATAGGGATTAGGTGTCCTTGACAGACACTGTTCTTTTTTGAAGAAAGGAGATAGTTCTCAAGAAGAAGAAGGGGACATGCAAGAGCTGAATTCATGAGTCATATTCAATGGTATTACTTTGGAGGGTGATCCTGAAATCAGCAGGAAAATGCTGCATCTAGAAATATTTCTGACCTTTATCCCCATGACCAATTACATAGGCTTTGCAAACTCCCAATAGCTGTGTCAGCAGTGACACTCCTGTCACAGAAAAGGTGTCTCCATTTTCACAGAGATTTGTTTGCTCTGTCAGGACCCTGCAGCATTATACCAGCTACCTCTCAAATTCAGGATTGCAGTGCTTTATCGTAAGCAGTGAAGTAATCTGGAGTCCTGACTTGACAATCCATATTCCCTACTCTGTTCATAAAATGTTTTGTTGTTTATGGTGGGGAAAAAAATAGGAGCATGAACACTGACCTTTGGCCAAGGCCTTTTAGTGACTTCCAGAGAGGAAAATTTAGGATTAAAGATAATGTTTGGTTGTCTGTTAGTGGGTCCCCTCTCCTTCTGACCCTGCTCTGTCCCCACCTGACACACAATGCAATTCCCAAATCAATGGGAATTGATCACATCCTTTGAAAGAGAAGTGGGTCTGTAGTTTCCTTTTTCTGTGTGATACAATAATACAATCAACTTCAGAAATCATTTGTGATTGCTCTTGTCACAGGCTTTTGACCAAATTAGCTACTGTTACATGCAGGCAAATCCGGAACCATTCCCAAACGATTTCATCTTTCAGCTCCAAGGGTGCATGTGATGCATTCGCTCAGTGTGGTATATCACAAACTAATCCCAGGAAAAGTCACAGCAATTTCATTTTAGACAATCACGGATTTCTTATTGACCTGAAAGCCTAAGTACGTGTTTTCCATAAGTCAGGAAATTTCACACCTTCAAGGGCGGGAAAAAACAAAATGCAGTGCAGCAAGAAACCATTTACAAAGTCTGCAATGCAAAAACTAACACCGATCTAAAAAAAATCTCCCTCTCACTCTCTACCCTTCGGGTCCCACCATGAGGTGCTTTCCTTCTTTTTAACAAAATGAGGGAATGCTTTGGGGAAAGAAGAAACCGGACCTGATTTGGGCAGTGCTGCCGTCGGCGCCGCCGCCGGGCACCGGCGGTCAGAGCTCGGGAGCGGCGAGGGGCAGTCTTGGGCGAGCAGCCCCCTCCTGCCTCTCCCGTTTCGGCGCAGTTGTTCCTGCATCAGAGCAAATAAATGCCGAGAACTGGCCAGGATGCGAACCTTTTCTGTCCTTGGGTTGAGGAAAAGCCGTTCTGAGGACTAAGCGGACGCTGCACATTAATGTGCCCCTCGGCTGACGAGCGGCGGGGACTGCAGGCAGGGCAGAGCCTGCGCCGATGCCGGCTCTGCGCCGATGCCGGCTTTGGCTGAGGAGTTTCCCTTCACCTTCCGCTTTAGTTCTGCGTGCGCCCGAGGGGATGCCCAGCCGGATGCGCAGGTCATCCTCCGGCACACAGAAAGCAGATGGGCATAGGCGTATTACCGCTGCCCCTCTCATGAGGCTATGCCTGCGTGGCAGCAGGGCTTGGTGTTGTATTAACTCCCAGAGCCCTAAAGCACTCCTGGAGCAGTCACCTCAGTCATGTATCTCCTTATGGCACAATTAATTAGTGAATTCATTATGGCGCGGTGCTGCGAGCTACCTCTATGCATTGAGTGGGGTGTGCAAGAAGCCTGGGGGCCTCCCGAAAGACAGAACGCCTTTAGCACCCTCGTCAGGGGAAACATCCATGACTATTTGCAAGTCCACTAGCAGACAGCTCTCACTCTTAAGAGCTATCCCGACTTCAGCAATGTCTTTGTCCTGCACCTGGCAAACTCCTCTAGACTTCATTGGCAAGAAGAAGAGGAGGAAAAAAAAACAGGTTCAAAAATAAAATCCCAAGAACAAATGCAAAGGCTGATAATAAAGAAGATTAGTTTCTCTGGGACCCAAGAAGTAGGTGTAAGTCAGATATTAAACTCTTTATTTAAGAAAATTAATAAATTTTTTTATTAAACATTAATGAAAAAGCCTGGAGTCCATTCTCTTCCTCGTGATACTAAGGAAAATTAAATATGCCATTCTTTCACTTTAATGTGATTGATAGGTGTTAATTTTAAGGTTAATTTTTTTGCCGCTTTACGCTGGATTTCAGGAGGTTTACATAGGATAATCACAACTGTCATTTCACCATGGCGACAGGCTCTTCACAGAAGGCTGCTTAGAGAAATGTCCTTCTTTTATCGGAGGGACAGAGGAAGGAAGCTGCATCCTCTGACTACAAAACATTAGTGCTCAGACTACCAAGGCACAGTCAGGTTCTGCTGCCAATGTACTGCATGGTCTTCAGCAAGTCGCTTAATACTGAAAACTTTGCATAAAATTGAGGAACAATGGGTTGCTACTCAAAATCAGGTGTGTATGTGGAGTGATGAATTACCTTCAAATATTTTCTTTGTAGCACAAAAGCAGATAAGTGCTAATCCAAAAGATGCATATTGGGAGAAGAGGAGGGCAAAGAGGTTTGTCGTGTCCTTCCCTCTCACAGAATTATGGTACAGTTTAGACTAGGTGGGGCTTGGAGGTCTCCAGTCCAGCTCCCCACTCAGAGTGTGGCTCCCTTTATACTTAGAGCAGATTGCTGAGACCTCCCCATTTTTTCAGCTGTCCAAGAATAATGAGTGCACAGCCTTGCTGAGCACTTGCTTCAGTGCTGAACCACTGTCACAGTGATTTTTTTCCCCCTATACTCAGTGAGAATTTTACTTATTGTGACTTGCTGCAAATGCTGCAACTATTGTCTTTCTGTGATGCAGCAGCAGTCACACAGAAAGGCAGCAAAGCCCCGTATTATGTTACTGTCTCCCCTGAACAGCCTCCATAGATGAGCTGAGCACTGGGACATCCACTGTGCTGAAGCATGTGTTTATTCAGGACTGGCTGGTTGTCTGTGACTGGGAAGCCTGGTCCTTCAGAGAATGGGTAGGGCAATGGTCCCATCCTCTCAGATCAGTCCCAGGACAGCACCTAAAGGCTTCTCTTCAACAAGGAGCCCAGGGCAGGCAGACTGTATCCCAGGGTGCCAACCACTTCCTTAGCCCTTCTGAGAATCCACTGGACTTGGCTGGATGTCTCTTGGGGAAGACACAGCATTATTTCATTTTCAAGGGGCTTGAACATTCTGCCTGCTTTTGGCTTTTATCAGCCTTTTTGTAGCCCTACCATCTGAAGCTATTGTTCACATAGTGCAGCTAATTCCCTTTGCTAAATTTCACTGCAAATTAAGCTTCTAGAATACTTGTTATGCTAACGCTGTGGATGCTGGCTTTGCACATAAGGAAAAATATGTGGAGAGGCGGTACATCCATCCATCTGTAGGTAAATTAAAAATGGGAACTACTCAGAAACTGCCCTGGACATGTGTAAGCATTTCTGTATGGTACCTGTTTTGGCTGGCAAAGCAGGAAACTCTGAGCCTCCATAAGGTTAAGAAAATTCACATTTTGAAGAGTGTCTTGACCCAAACCTGTGATTTAACAAAAACGAAATGGCATTTGAAAACAAGTAAAGGATCACTAAGATATTCAGGGCCTTGGAGAGAGAAATCTAGTTTCACTTTCCCTGGCATTTTGCCTGTCAAATTATGAGCTTATTTGTAGTGCTAAATGCTTTGCTTGTGTCTCACAGAAATGCAGGAACTGCTGGCTTTTTTTTTTCCAGTGGAAAAGAGAAGTTGTTAATGATAGCAAAGGTTAAGAAATTGGCACAGTCACAAGCCAGCCCTCCTTTTATTTATTCATGAGCTGGGCTTTGTGTAGGCTCTCAACATGCTGGATTCCCTACTTGACTGCTCACCTCCCCCAAGAGACTTCCCTGAATTTGCCTGGGTGTGCACACAGGCATCAACTACATGTAAAGGAGGATTAACTTTGTGATCTGAGACACCGAACCAAAACTATAATGTGGTTCAGCTATAGGTGGGTGTCCCAAACCAAACATTTTTGTGGGATCATTTTTTTTATATTTGAGCTAAAGCAAACCTTGAATTGCACTATACACCCAAAGGCTTTAGAAATGTTTGGTTTAGGCACAGGATATACGTTTATACGTTTATATGGCTGTTCTGTTGAAGAAAGATCTCTCTGAAGTGTGGATATATGGCAGTGACCCTGTAGAAGTTCTTAACTTCAGTCCTTCCACACAAAATGGAGAAGACCCACTGGACCAGCTCAACCACTTATCTCCAGTTTTCAGAGATATTTTTGTAGAGGACAGGTGAGTGCATCAGCTTGGAAAATCCTACCTATTGAGAGCAGAAGGTATTACCTGCTTAGGCAATTATCTTTAGTGAATTTTCCTCTGCAGCGGTATCCAGAGAAATCAACAATCAACTCTCCCTGACTTTCCATTCAAACTTCCCTCCAAGGAAGCACAGAAGGGAAAATGGAGGACATTACAGGAAACTTAATCCTAAGCATTGTAAGCCTTGACCCTATACTTCAGCTTACCCCTTTCCTTTTCTGTTAAATTTAAAATATTCATATTTCAAAGAAAAAAAGCAAAAAGGATTTTAAAAGGAGATATAGAGCAAACTTATTAAAAGTATATGTGAAATTTCAGTGCTTGTTTGTGGAACCGAGTACAGAAAATCAAAAAGTGTTCTGGCAGAGGAAGAAATGCACTTATTGAGGTATCATGCTGTAGCCATGCATGGAGGCCTTTAATGAGAGCATGCCTCAGTATGTTAAGTAGCCCTTATCCTCATGGGAAGTTACATTTCCTGACACCTTCTGGAATCTAAAGATACAGCGACAGAGTATAGTAACTTCTGTTTTACCAGCAGGAAAAGTAATGCACTGAGAGATCAGGCTTCATACCTCAAAGCTGAGAGATGAGCAACTTTAAAAAGCTTGTTTAGTCTGGCTTACCACTGTGCTGCAGAGCTAGGATCCCAGTGTCCATCTCCTCAGGTACATGCTAGTGCCTAATTAGATGCCAAGTCACTCGTCCTCTTGCATATATCACCTACGCACCAAACAGTGGGACATGGAGTTTGCTATCTGAAAAGCCTCTAGAATTCAGTTTATGCTAGATAAGTAATAATAGCATTAATGGACTAAAATACTAACATAAAAGAACAACTGTTGTAATTTCTTCTTCATGTGATTTGAGCTAACAGCATCTTCTTTTATGGAAGGAAGGCTGCTTTGAAAGGATCAAGAGCAGCTTTGCAAAAGTGGGAGGAAAGGACATTTATATAACAATAAGCTGTTCCCCCCTTAATTTTCTCAGTTGGCTGCACAGTCTTCTCCCATCTTTTGATGAGGTCTCTTAACAAAAACATTAAAAGGGTAAGCATAGGCAGTTCTATTTCCAGTGATAGAATGGGTATGAGGCCAATGAGAAAAATTCATTTCATAAAACCTCCCTGCTGAAATCTGCCTTACCTCAGCGTTTATCAGCTACTCTGCTTTATTGTCCAGTTAAAATGGAAATAACCCATCTTCAGTGCTTAGTCATCAAACCATGTGGATGACAATGTCAACTGACACCAGTTTTTATAAGCTAAAAAAGCTGCCCTGAGGTAAGCAGCAGTGAAACCAATCATATTTAGTGATTAACATTTCCTGCTTCAGAAAAGATAAAGATATACATGCAGTGGAAATTAGACTTCACTGGCAAAGACGACTTGTGAGAATAGCTGGGCAAAGCTCAGGTTTCTGAATGAAGGACCAATGGCTCAATTCTTAAGTGGCATTTCCCAGTGCAGAAATCAAGTTTTCTGGTTGTGTTACACAGACAGTTAAGCATTAAAAGATAGAAAATGGAGTTGCCTCCCATTACCCTGCAGCCAAATCTATTCCCTGAGCCATTAACAAAAACCAACAACAAAATCCCCAAAATTAAAACAAAAACAAACCCCAAACAAACACAAAAGAGGCAGGCCTGTTCTTGATGCTTGCACAGTAATCGTTTTGCCAACTCCAGCCAAAATTTCTTCATCTCTCCTTTCAGCTTGGTTGTGTTCTTTAGGATTCCTGCAGCGTTCCCAGTGTGGCTCTGAGAAATATCACACTCTTTTATCCTGTATTTTTATTCCTGTCACCCACCAGCAGCTTTCATTTCGCTTTGCTTGCCTGGCCACCTGAAGGAAATGCTTACAGTCTTTCAAACCAGGCTCACAGTGTTTGACTGTGAAGGTGTTATATCAGTGCTAAACCAGTGCACTGTCAAAATAGAGCAATCCAGTTAATGAACAGGCAAACTCCAAATGCTGGGTTCATGCTGGTGACTTTAGTATGCTAATGCTGGATATAACAGAGACTTTCACTGGGTTTACTGTATCTTCTGCAGTTTTATTTTAGAATATTTGCTCTCTAAAGATGTGAAAAGAGGAAAGGCCTTTTCTCCTTCTCAACTTTCCTTTTAGGTGGGATCCTAGCTGAGAACTGGCATAAGGGTGAAACATTCCTCTATTCATGTATACAACTCTCTTACAGCTTTCACAACACTTGCTTTTCCTTGGTCCTTGTATGAGGAAGAGAGTGAGGAGGAATGCTGTAGCTTTTAGTGTCAAGTACGATTGCATAGGGTCCCCTGCCATTTCTGGTTCAGTACGCATTTTTCTGAAGCCAGACACAGAAAAGCCTGGGTAGCCATTGAAGTCTAGTGGAACATCAGGGCCAGAAATGTTAGTCTGCTTTTACAGCTCGCCTTCTGGGGTTTCATGCTGTCCCCAAGACACAAATGGGTGGAGAGTTGTCAGATCTTGTCACATACGAGTCTTATGGCAAGTTAAACCTGCAAACTCACTGCTTTCAGGACACAGACTGTCAGGAGAAGACCAGAGCTCTGTCTGAGTGAACAGTTAGCTATTTGTTCTTCCCAGACTTTTGGATCCCAAGGTAACTCTGAGCAGCTGCAGAACATGAGCTAAGGTGGTCCTTCACACGATGCTGAGGCTTTCTGTGCCAGAACTTTCTAATAAAACAGAAAGCCAAGTTCAGCAGGAGAGGATTGGAAATAAAGAAGCCTTTGAAGAGGAAGTGAGCCAGAACAAGTGAAACGCAGTCCAGGTGGCAGAAGAGGATAAAGAATCCCACTAGATAATGAAAACTCAGGGAGTGAGAGATAGGTCTGTCAGAACAGAAGAAAAGAGAGACCACACTTAGAAACTGGGGGGATAAAAAGGGAGCACTAAAAGAAGGGGACTAAGCATTAGGAGCGAAAAGGGCCTGAGTAGTCACTGAAATGAAGGAGATTGCTTTATGGAACTTACAAGCACAAGTGAAATGTAAAAGCCTGGAGAGACTCCATCCCAAGTAACTCTATAGCTGAGGGTTTGACGTTTCACAACACAAGGTGTAAAATGTTTGACCAAGTTATCTAAAAGTTAAAAAAATTCTCAATCACTGTCTTTTTCCAGAAGAAATTCTGCCTATTAGTTTGAAATACAGGAGTGCTACTGTATTTTTTTCCAATGTTTGTTTTGGCTTTTTCTTGTCATACTATCACACCCAAATTTGATGGTGGTTCCTCAGTATCACACATTTTGGTGAGTAGATAGCCCAGTGAAGTAAGAGAATGAAATCATATTGCACTGATTTGCATGCAGTTGTCTTGAGTATTTACAATGCTCTGAAAAGGAGAAGATAATTAGAGAGGGATTACATCATACAGAGACATCTGACAAATTAATATATTAAGAGACAAATCTTAAGTCTGTATCACAGGTCATGACTTTCAAAAAAGCTTGGTCTGCATTTGGGCATGTAAATAAGTGGTAGATTTTTTTTATTCTTCAAAACTTATTTTCAGAACAAAATGTTCATTTGTGGGTGGTAAAGCTTTATGGTGAATCCTGAAGGTCACTGTAAATTAGAAAGTTGGATTCCTTTTCTCTCCATCATATGCTCCTAGTCCCTCTAATTTATACTCCATTGCCCCGCAAAGGATTAGGAAATAAAAAAAATAAAAATTATTTAAATGAATTTTCAAAATGCAACACAATCAGCTTCAGCTCACATGTTTCAGCTCAAGAGCAGCAGCAGCCCATACTGCGAGAAAACCACACTCCCAGTAAATCAGAGCTTTCAGTGAGGGCCATGGGAATAGCTTTGATGACTTTACAGTTAGTTCACTATTAATAAATGTCTTTTGTAAAACATCTCTCCTGCATCCCCACTCTCCCCTCTGCCTGCTACCTGTGGTCCCTGTCAATTCTGATACCTGACTTCTCTTGCAGTTTGTCTGGATTAGGGGAAAAGAAAGTGTTTTGGAAGGGGAGGGGATGTGTGCATACCTATACAATCCATAGCTGGTGAGCCTCCACTTTCTGAAAGCAACTTTTCATTCTTGTCAAGACAAACCCAGAGCAAAGTTCAGAAGTCACTGCTGTTAGACAGTAAAAGGGCCAGTTCAAATCTGTCTCTCCATCAGAGCATGGTATTCCCTCCGGTAAAGGTCACTTGGAGAGAAGATATGAAACTGATTCAATACTTGAACTTACCCAAAAAGCCAAGCAACTTATTTACTATGCAGTGACCCTGTAGTGACCTCATCCACAACATACGCAGCTCCAGCTGGCATCAGTTGGTGTCATGAGTATAGATGAAGAAAACAGTATTGCTAGGGGAATACATCAAGTACATTTCTGTGGTTTAGTTTTACAAAACCTGTGTGCATCTTCCAATCACTTTTTATGAGCATTAATAAAGTATTGAGTGAAACTTTGCAAGAAGTGCTTTTGTTTTCATCCAGGCGTTTCTAATGCTATTTCTCAAGGCATAACAAGGAAGGCACAGGCACCAAAGACATGGAAGAGTTGTTCATGCTGTGCTGCCGTTTTCCTTGAACAGAAATGGTAGCAGTGATGCTCTGAAATAAATTCCACTCTGAATGATCATTTGCTTAAAAGTGAGAAAGAAGCAATTTTTTTTTCTTTTTTCAAAACACTGTAGGCCAAAGGGACAATTTAGAACTCCTCTTACACTTTATTTTTTAGTTCTCAAGAAAGCAGCTAGTTCAGAAGGTAAAGAAGAAAACTGATGATCCACATCTTTCAAAGGCACACTGTCCTTATCAGCATTGCAGGACCACTGTATGAATCACTGTTTTGTGTCACCACTTATACACAGCTGTGCTGTCACTGTGCAGAATTTTTCTGAGCATCAACATCCAAATCCGGATTAAAAGGGAAACCCAAACAAATTCATCTATTTCACTCATGATTCACCCATTTTCTTTCCACCATCATGTCCACAGTGAATGGACAGAGAAGAAGGAGAGCAAAAAATAAAAACAATAACCCCAAAATATGAAAAGCTGAGGTTGTTTCACAGCTAGAAAACAATCATAGGGTCTTGCTTGACTCAGGGGTTTCTAGTGAGAATTTTTTAAAATTATATTCTCTGGTTTTGCCCAAATCAAGTTTATATTTCTAGTATAAAACAACCAAACTGCCTGCCTGATATAAAAAGCTATTTTCTTTCTTTTCCCCCCTTCCCCCCCCACACCACGTCATTCGACAGCACTTGCCTCCGGTGCCTCAACAGTAGCTATGACTGTGTCTTAATGAAAAAAGATGTATAAAATATTACCATAACCTCAGAGGCATGAGTAAAGCCCTTATTAGAATTCAGGACCTACAGCTGGAAGGGGGGCTCAGGATGGCAGATAAAGTTAACTATTGTTAGCTCACAAGTGGCTCAGACTTCCTGGCAACTGCAGTGAATTACTCAGCCCTTTATGCAGGGTTTCAGAAACAGTTCACTGTTTCACAACAAAAAAGGCATTCAGACTGGGAAAGATGGTCTCCCAGGGCTCTAGAAAGCTAGCTTTAAGACAGTGAATGGACACTGGAGCCTCCTAAGTGAATGACCACTGTGGGAAAGGGTGGTGATGTCAGCCTGAATGCATTTCCAATGGTTTTGTCCCACTTTTCATTGCTTTTGCTCTCTCCCTCACTCTTTTTCTCTGCTTCAAGCTGTCCCCTTCCTGTTCTTTTCAGGCCATTATTTTAAAAGTTTAGAGCTTGCATGCACACAGAAGGGAGAGCCCACAGTGGCATTGCTGCCATGAAAATGCTTCTCTGCACTTTTGTTTGCATATAAAAAAATATTGGGGAGTATGGGCAGTGGGGGGACTAAAATTGAGAATAAAAAGTGAGAGGTGGAGGAAGAGGAGAAGAGGGAGTGTCAGGATCCTGCAGCTTGGAGCTGGGACTATGAGACTGTGACGAGGAGAGAGAAAACTGGGAGCACAAGGAGGGGAACTGGTGAAAGCAGCAGGGATTTGGGGTCCTTTGAAAAACAAATTTGTAATCCTTCACACTGCACATGTTTGAAAGAATCGGCACTTTTGAAGGCCTAGAGAAGAATCAGAATAATGTTCTTAGCTAAGCCCTCGGAAAGAACAGAGCCGTGCTTTGGAAAACATACCCAATTACATAAGTTTATCAAAAGCTTTCAAAGGCTCCTCTGTCTACAATCAAAAGGGGAAAAAATAGTGAAATGAAAGAGGGAGAAGTGCGTTTACCCGTGGTAGCGAGTGAACAGTAGCTAAGCTGACGTAGTTCAAACCAGTGTGGCCCATCATCCCAGACCACCTCCCCATGTCAGCAACATGCAGGCTCCCAGCAACAAGCCCTGGAAGCATCTTTGCAAAAACCAGCTGGACTTGAAAGTAACAAGGGAATATGGAGCAAGGCATTAGATATGCACTAACTTCTTGTAAATAAAACCATGAATCCCCTGGCCACCAAGCCCACCTGGTTTGCTTCCTGCTTTCCATGAAACACTTGCTATTCATACGGATAAATGTATGCAGCCTTAGCTAAGCCTGTCCTGAGGCAAAATTATAGGATAACAGCATTGTACAGACAGTGAACATTACAGCTTAGCCCATACTAAATTCCCAATGTGCTGGGGGTTTTGTTTTTAATGTGTCTAAGAATGCAGATGTACGTGCTGCACACATAAGTGTGTCTTAGCAGCAATCCCCTTGCTGAGGCTTTTCTACCCTCTGCCTAAGCTGTAGCCTTGTTTCACTGAGATTATTTTGCTGATAGATAATTAGCACAAATTCCTAATCCTGCTGTAATAATACCGGCAGAGACCAGGATAACATTATTTCCCACAAAACAGGTGAGGAGAGACTGCTGGCTTCACCTAAACTGTCTTTATATTAGTGCTTCCTATTATCCCCCTAGATAGGAATTATGCTTATGTAGCCAGAGGTAAAAGCACAGCACAGGCAGTGTGCTTTAGTTTTGCCATAAGGTAAATTCACTAAGATCAGCCCTGCATCCTGTATGAGGCTCACTACAGTAATTTTTCATCTGGTAAAACTTAAGAACCTTGTCTACACTGTGTTTTTATTGTGAGACAACTCTTGTGTATGGTAAGAGACACAGCTTTTTATGCTTAAAACAGAAAGATCTGTGGCTACCTTATTCTAAACACAGCCTTCCTGTCTCCGGACAGGATTTAGCTGTAAGGTACCTTCACCAAATTTGTTGTTGTCTGGATAAAACCAAATCAAACCTTTAAACCATTAGCTAAAGAGGGCAAAGACAAAGCCTGCCTTTTCCAAAACTATCAATGTGCAATGAACCACCTGCAGTCAGCCTCACAATATGAAACTCACTTTTTTATCTGGGGAAAGAGATACATGCTCCTGAGCTCCTGAGGTGCATCTGAAAGTTTCTGTCATAAAGATGAACTACTAAGGATATTTCTAACTAGTCTTATGAGCTAAAGCAGAGGACATTTATTTTGCTGAGGCAGTTTTTCTTTAAAAAGACTCACAATGCTGTATCTTGTTCTGTTTGTCTTTAGCAGGGAATCTCAGGTCTCAGATGTTGTCCATGCTGTAAAATCCAAAGACCAAGGCTGTAATTTTGTGATTGGTTTAGGCCAATCTGAGGTTAAACTTCCATTAAAGAGGTCCTTTGCCTTGGACACATGTTGTGTCTTTGCTTGCAGAGGGTAAGCTTATGTTGCCTGATGTTAAGACAATCTCCATCTATGCTGTCTGTGAAACCCTCCCTTAGCCGTATCTTGTTTCCTGGACTAGTGCAGACTGGCGTGAATAACGTTAATACAAACATTCCGGTTCATTATAAATAAATTCAGTGGCTTCAGTAGACTTACACAGTGTCAATGGATTTCAGCCAAAATAAAAACCAGCTGGACTTATAATTGGTATAGGTGTTTTGGTATCATCAATCATGTGGGCATGTCCACTGAGCACCACTGTGGTCTCTGAGTCTCCACAACTGCAAGGGCTGAGGTGGTAACTCTTTGACATTGGTGCCATTTACCTAAATTGTTAATTTACTGAGGATAAATTGGTGTTAAGAAAACCATAGGAGTTTTAAACTGCCTGCCTAAGGGGTTTTCTCTCCTCAGCTTCCCTACACTTAAGTCTTCTGACTTCACCATTTCATTAGTTCTTTTTTGGTCCACAGTAGGCTTCAATGACCAACTTAAAAAAGATTTGTCAATGTAAAGAGTTGAAAAATGAAAATACTTTTCAGAATTTCTTTAATATACTGGAAAAAGAAAAAATAGAAACAAAAAGAAAAACCTAAAGGGCACAGCTATTTTCCTGGTTACCTCTAACTCTAAGCAAGTCAAATGAGCCAGGTGCTTCCAAGCCCTGTGGAGCCCCAAGGGCCCTGGTACAAGGCCTTCCTGTGCCACCCAGCCCCTGCTGAGGTGACCTGAGCCAGAACAGGAAGAGATTCTCTTTCTTGGGTAGATATGTCTCTGAGGTGAAGCTACCCAGGAAAGATTACCTACAAAAAGCACTATTTTCATAAATCCCTACAGAAAAATATTTTGCTGTGTTTAGAAGGCCCTTCTCAGCTCAGTCTTGGGTTCCACATAATTGCTATGATGTCCCAGCAATTCCCTGCCGCAGCACTTAGGAAAACTTCTCATCTGAAGCTGTGAGGTATCATCTGCAGCAGATGCACTGCTCTGCTTCCTTGGCTTTGTAGGTATTAATTCAAATTTTGGAGTAAATGTGTGACCAAGTAGAGATTAAATGTTTTGAAATCTGAGTTGCAACAAAATTTTTTACAGAACGTTACTGCTACATGAAGTTTCAAATTTTATTTTATAATTTTTTTTAGTCCTGATTTTAAATGAAAAAAACGTGGAATTGTTCCAAAAGGCTGCAGGATAGAAAGTCCTGTTTGCTGTCAGCTCTGCTTGAAGGTTGTCTAAAGGTCAGTCTGTCTTGTCTGGCACCAGGCTTTTAGTAAGCAACCAGCATCACCGTTTTCTTTCACTTCTCACAGAAAAGTTTATAACAGTATGAAATTCCAGTCATTTAGGATATTGCTCTATGAAAGAAGGAATGTATCAGCTAAATTTTAACCAGCTCAGTGAAACAGCCCTCAAAGTTTGAGTTCGATAAAAGTAATAGGAAATAAACAGCTATGAGACACAAGGCCAAAACAAGATTTAAAAGATTTTTAAACTCTATCCAGAAGAGATCAGGGGAAATTAAAATTATTTTCTAAGAGCTGGCTCCTTACAGGTATATTTTAAGGTAATCTCCCCTGAAACGTTCCCTTTTGTGCTTCTATCTCTCACAGCTTTGCTGTGAATATGGTTAAAGAGGCTTTGGAAAGAAAATCTATAGGAGTATAATCTACCTTCTTTCCTTGTGTAACACCTTGTATCAAAGTTCCTCACAGACGTCGGTAAGTTTATTCAGTGTCCCTCTCTTCCTTTACCCAATGTGAGCTGAGGAAGTAGGTTTTTCCTATTTTCCAGCAGGAGCTCTGAAAGTATCCTTCTGGCAAAGATTAAGTTTCTGTTGTCTGCAGCCACCTTCACTTACAGAAGGCTTTCTTCTGCTCTCCTTACCTTCCTGGTTTTGGCCGTGGTGTAGAAGTTTGACTTTCACTTCAAGCCCTTCGTCCTTCCTTTTCCCATTCTCTACCCTCTACACAATACTGTAGCTGATACTTCTTTTTTCCCCTCTACCCTTCTTGCCATCTCTTATCCCTCCACTTCCTATCCATCAGCCTTCCCCTTTAACTTTAGCTTTGGGTTTTCATGCTTCTTCTTGTCACAATTTTTCATCTCAAACTTCAGCTTTGGTATTAATGACCTTCTTGATTTGCAGCTTCGTGTGTTGTTTCCTTGGGTTTTTACCGCACTTGTAGTTTCTTCATAACTTCCCTTGCTCATGCTTTATTTCCTCTTAGTTGTTAAACACAGCTCTCAGCCAACACCCTGACACTTCCCCTTCTCTTATAGACCATCTATACTAGTGGTTCCTCTGCTTCCCCTGCTTTCCCCCTTTGCTTTTGGTTCTCTCCCTATCCATGGCATGGTCCTTTTTTTAGCAAAAGGGGAAGTTTAAATGTGTTATCAAGTGGAAAGCAACAAATCCAAGATCCATTCATAGTTGTCATCTCCACATTGCCCAGCATGGCCATCCTCAAATATTCAATGTTGCTTCAGCAACTGCAACAGTTGGAAGAGATTCAATAAATAGCAGAAGAAGAGGATTCAACATGTAGACTCACCACTATTAGTGGTATACAGAGATTAAGGAAAAGGAGTGAAGGAATGAATCTGGCCATTTTGCTACCTTTGCTTTCCCAGTTTTCATTGTAACCTCCATATGTGACCATGCCCATTCATCTCTAGAGAAAATTATCAATGTATACTTTGAATGTTTTTGCTTCTTTTTATTGGCCTTGTCTTCCATCCTTCTCACCTGTAATTCTTCTCTCATTTCATCTCTTCTCTGAGCACACCACCTGCAGCAGATGCTTCACTTATGACACAACCTCTTTATATGACCTCTCTATAGCTTACTCCTCAGAAATTTAGTCTCTTCTGATTCTTCTTTCACACTAAATCTCATGTTAGGAAAAAAGAAAAAGAAAAATTAATCTTGCATCTGCTTCTCCAGCCCCCACCCTCCCATTATCCTCCTTTTCACCTTCTAGTTGTATTGAATAGGTTTCTTGCAGTCATCATCTGAAGTCCTTTCCCCCATTTCTACCCCAGAGTCTTTCTAATACCTCCTCTAGCAATCCACCTTAGAAAAAAAAAGTAGGACCTTAGTGATCTCATTATTGTCAAAGATTTCATCCTTCTGGCTCGCTCTCTCAGATGACTTCAATATAGCTGAAATCTTAGTTTCACTTGGCTTTTTTTTGTACCTCATCTCCTCAGTCTTCCCCTTTTTCTCTAGAAACTTCTCATTCTTGAGAGACTTCAAATCTATGAGATTGTGCCTCAGATCACCTTCTTTCCT
Organism: Sakesphorus luctuosus; assembly: GCA_013396695.1. Classification (NCBI taxonomy): domain Eukaryota; kingdom Metazoa; phylum Chordata; class Aves; order Passeriformes; family Thamnophilidae; genus Sakesphorus; species Sakesphorus luctuosus. The sequence goes on along the minus strand of VWZD01004860.1, from coordinate 21,609 downwards.
ACTTCTTCAAAGTATACTTGGGTAATTCCAGCCACATCAATCTTTATGGCATTATATGCTGTTTCTCTCTGAGATGCAGATTTTTACTGTTATTATCACTGTTGATGCTTCTGTGTTGTTTCTTGAATGCAAATGGAAGTATTTTGATAATCCACGTTCAGAACTAGACGACAAGTAATATGGCTGATTTCTCTTGTTCTCAGGTCATTCTTCTTCAGCGATTGTCCACACAGACAATCTGGATGCATAGAATTCCTTCATTAACTCCAAAATCTAGCTTATGGCTCTTTGCTTTCCGTGTGCCTATTTTTATACCTTGTATATTTCTTGCTCTCTAGAAATACCTCATTCCTTTTACAAGTATCTCACTATCGGGTTAAGGTCTTGCTCCTCTTTGATCTTTCCATGGCACTAGGGGTACTTCTGAAATACTTGGCAGTTAATAGCTGATCATTGATTTAAGTGGGAAGTGAGAAACCTGAATATTTTATTGGATCTGGGCCATGGTCCCCCCTTAGGGAGCTTTTATCCATATAAACTCAGAGCATCTGCATAGCATGCAAAGGTATCTGGCTGTGTTTGAGACATCTATGATACAAGTACTGACAGACAATATCTAGTAGCATGTTATATGAATGGAAAAGGAGAAGTCAGGTCAATTCTGCTCTCTGAAGAGTTTTTCTTCATCTTTGGAGCAGAGCAAATGCCAGGCTTCTTCTCTTGCCCTGGGGTGTTACGCAGTGATGCAGTCCCTCTGACTCTAGAAATGCCCTAACCAGTCAGCACTGTTGCTCCATGGAGCAGTCTCCCAAAGCTCCTACTTTGGAGGTTCCCGTCATGTCCAGTCCTGGGTGTGAAGATTAGAACAGCCAAGGGCCTTCTCAGGCACCCTGATAGAAACCCTAAACTTATCTTAAAATACAGCATCTCCAGGAGTAAAACCTACCATTTGCATGCTGTGTGAGAGGCTGGAAGATTATGAGATTTCACTCTGCAGTTTGCTGGAGAGTGTCCTGATTACCAGGCTTTAGCTTAGCTTTGACTATGTAGGTAGGAGAGCAGTGCCCAGTCTTGCCCAACCTGAAGTTGAGTCACTGTGCAAAAAGTAACCTAAGTTACTTAAAACTGAAAGTGTCTTGCAAAGAAGTAAATAGAAAAGAACAGGAAAGAAGGATCTTCACATGGTAGCCCACTGAAATTGTGGGAATTAAGGGAAAGGAAATTCTTGTTCACCATGTAATGGCCTAAGACAAAAAGCCCAAGCTGAACCATAATAAGTCTTCCAGTCCTTCATGAGGACATGAAGACCTAAAAGCATGGGTCCAACAGGCACTTTGCATTGGAAGAATCAGGTCTCAAGAGCATTTCTGTCTAGGGAAGCTTATGCACAGAAGGCAGTTTAAAACACCCACAGGATCCAATGCTCACTTGCCTTGGGAACACTCACACCAGGCTAAAAGAAAATTTAGGAAGGGCAGATTATTCTGGTGTTGAAGCAAGCTATCAAGTACATGGTGCCCTTTCTATGCAGATCTGTGCTATGCAATGGAGTGCGGTGCAGGGACGCTCAGGACAGTAGCAGGACTGGACTGGCCAAACTGAATTGATGAAAAAAAAAGTTCCAGTAGACATGTTCTAAAGGTGGAAACTGCATGGATAAAATCTCAAGAAGAACTAGTAATAAGAACAAGCCAAGCAACAATATTTCAGCTGCTGACTGCCTTGGTTCTTTCTTTGGTTTGGTTTTTACTTTACAGCTGGAGACACCTTTCCTAAAATCCCTTCTCATAACATACATTCTGGCATCCCATACATGTGGTTAGTTTTGGCGAGGATGTCAACAGGACAGCATTGTAGGGGTAATAATTTCATATAAAGACAAGGACTGATCCAATGAGTTAATATAATATTTGAGATAGTATTTATTTTGACATTATCATAATTACAATCCAGATTTATATTTGCCATGTTTTCTCTTTGTCATGCTTTAGGAATGGTATTCCTCAATTTAGTTCTCTCACTAAAAAAAGAAAAACACAAGCTGCTCACCTCCCCCTCTTTGCTGGAAGACAAATCGCAGAAATTGTGGGCTGAGATAAGAACAATTTACTGGAAATAGCAATGAGATAAGAAAACTAGCAGTAACAGTAACAATATTAATAACAAAAAAGTACAAAGAGAGAGTGATTTACATGTCAAATGCTCCCCAGGCCTGGGACAATGAAAAACAATGGTGGACGGGCCCTCTGCCCACCATGCTTTGCCTACAGTGGGAAAGCAATACTCTTTCTTCGCAGAAGCAAGACAGTCCCTTTCCCCCAATTTTGGCAATTAGATAAAATGATATTGAATAAAATTAGGGTCTTGTCCATGCCCCCAGGGCTCCAGGCTCCACCCCTTCACAGCTGCTGTGAAAAACTGACCCTGTCCTTGGCCAAAAACAGAACATCCTTTTTTTTTTAATCTTTTATATCTGATTGTTATTTTTTTCAGTTTTATCATGACTTTATTAGACAATAAAAGCATTTTATGTTTCAATCTGTACAATATTCAACATTATTTGTTATATTTCTTTGTGATTTTTTAATGAAAATAATAAGTTTAAATGTTAATGAATATCAGGCAAACCCTTTCTCCATGTTTCACTGCTGAGAGTGGATTTTTGAAGTGGTCAATGGATTATCAGCATGTAGAGAGAGCATTTGGTCTCATTCTCTCAGTATCAGAGTCTCTGTGATTCCAGGCCATGTGGTGAAATTTCACTGATGACTTCGAATCACCAGCAGCTGAGGCTTCAAATGTATGTGCCTTCAGGTATACATTTCAGGAATTACATAGGTGTCTATCTGAATTACTTTGGGCCCTGGAGCATCATAACTGCAAATGAAGCCAGTAAAAACTTTTCAAGGTCAGCTTCTTTGAAACCCCTTCTTCATTTAGACTTCAAGTGTCAGGCTGGACTCTAATTAAAAACAAAGCAGAGAAAAAAATCTTACTCTTGTGTCAGCACCATATTCATCCTCCAGGCATCTTTCTTGAGAAGAGAAAGATTCAAAGGTCATAAAAATTAGTTCCACAAGAGGTGGAGGAGGTCTCAAATTTCCTTTATACACAGAGGAGAAACCACTTTATGACGTTCTTCTATTTAAAAAATGGAGATTTCTTCTTCATCTCAGAAAGTATGGTCACCTGTCTGTTTCTCTCCATGTCCTTTGTAGTCCCACAAAAAATCAGTGAGAAGGATCAGGAAAAGCAGAGACTGGAAAGAATCTGTCCTGAGAGGGGGACAGAAGGGTGGGAGGGAAGATCAGGCAGCAATGACTTGTTTACTCTCTGGCATACTGAACAGCTGCAAAATCAAGGAAACACATAGAAATGAAAAATCTTTGGTAAAATGCTATCAATAGATTACATCATAAAATAAATTTGGAACTGTTTTCAATAACCAGGACCATGAAATATCAAATAGATGACACCTTCTTGGGTGCTGCAGAGAAGGTTAGGCATCTACATTCTACACAGCTATGCACACTACCAACCACCTTTGACTGACAAATCTTGTTAGTAGAGTGAAAAAATCATGTCACTTAAATGTTCATTGCAACCTTTTCAAACAGTGCAATATAAATAAATGTGGCAAAGAATAGATGGAGGGATAGGTAGACAGATGGATGTCTTAGACCTGTAAAATTAATTACTAATTTGGATAAAGACACATTGCTTGTAGATGTGACTTCATGTTCTCCAAACCAGCCTGTCTGATGAGGAAAACATTTTCTCCTTTCTGTTTACTAAACCCCTTTCCCAGACCAATTAACTAACCAAAAAAACACAAACCACCTTTTATTTATTCCTTCAGGAACACATAAAACCAGCTTCTGGTTAGAGGCAAGCCAAATGCAGTTAATCAATGTGTATAATATGAAGGGAAAAAATGCACTTGTCTTTATGCTGACATAATTAACATTGCCTATTAACTAGGTCAGTAATATAATCAGGAAAATATGAGGCAGAATCTCTTATGCAACAAACAAAAACTTGTGGAAATGAGCTACAGGTGAAAGAGGAGAAAACAAAATCCAAACCGTGAATACAATATTTAATGCCCAAATTTACATCTTACAGTTCTGGAAAAACCATCACAGTTATTAACGTGGAAAGCCCAAGGAAAACAATGACAGCAAGATGACATGTAATCCTCAGGAGTCCCATACTGAGGTTTTCATTTTAATGCTTCAAAACACACACTTGCATGAGACCCAAGGAAACTGTGCACTGGGAATGAAGTTTTATGTGAGGAAAGACAAGAAGACCAGTGATGGTCTATTAAGAAGTGCTAGGAGCAGAAACGCATTTTGTGGAGATCTGATAAAAGCCTCCACTTTAAATCCTTCAGACTGAATGGAGCAGAGAAACAGTCCCTTGGCTGGTGACAGCAAAGCACTGGTGATGTTGAGGAAGTCAAGTAGCAGCCATTCATCGCTGTGGTGTGGGAGAAGTTGCATGAAGGATCAGAAAAGCCCTCCAAAATGCCCTGAACCCAAGCAGTAATTATGTCAAGCATCTGACCCACTGAAACTGCTGTTAACCTCTAACAGAGACAGAGTTGTACAGCCAAACACTCATAATGTTCGTCATGTTTAAACAGCTTCCAGTAAAGATGACACAGGCCAATTAAAAGAATTTGCATGGTCCCTCTGGAATTGATGGGATTCTTTCAAGACTTTATCCTCAGCCTTGGCTGCCAACTTCATCTTTACAGTTCTCAGCCCTTATTTACCCCAGGAACATAATAAATGGAATACTGTCCCCAGAGATTTAGTTTTTCCTATTAGAGGAAATATGATTTGGTGAGGGTGGACAAGCTTATGCTACAAATTTCCTAAATGGTTTATTTAAATGTGTATATTTAAAAACTTGGCTATGAACCTTAGTTTGGGGTGGAAAGGAAACACTATGTTCTCCAATTTTTCCTTTAAGAAAGATAATAAATGTCATACCAAATCACCAATCTCGAAGAGATGATGCATCACCTTTTCTTCTCTTCAGCATTTCTCTGTGTAACTCCTTGTATATGATCCAGGGATGCTGGGAGAATAAAATTGTCCTTCCTTACCCAGAAACCAATCCCATCAGGCCAGGCTCCTCTCTGGCTCTGAAGCTGCCTAATGCCACTGAAATTAATAAAGATATCCTCATTTGCAGCAATAGCAGGCAGTGTCAGTTCCTTCTCTTTCTTTGCAGTTGGCAGCTCTGGCTCAAAACCATGAATGAAATGGCTTATCCTATGGGAAATGAACTAGCACTGCCGCTGGACTAGTTAGCAGTGGGACCAGCTAGAACCCAGACAGGCCGGAAAGAGATAATGACGGACTCTCCCCTGTGCTCCCCACCTCTCTCACACACACACACTACTGAAATGTACCATTTAAAATCAAAAAGGATCCATAAGACTTCTACAAGATATTTTCTTAAAATCTGCTCTATCATCACTGAATAACTTCACTGTGTTGAGCTGAAATCAGAGGAATTACTGTAGCACAAAATCGAAGCAATCTGGTGGTAAATCAAGTCTTTCAGGAATAAAACACAAAACTAGGAGTGTAGAAGATACCACATGTCCTTCTCCACTTCATACTCTGGTATTTTATAGTAAAATGAAACAAATTAATCACTAACTACATTCCTAGGATTTTTGAAAGTAACTTCTGTTTACAACCTTTACCTGACATCAGAGACCTTTTAAGGCAATTCAAACAAGACTTCAAGTAGGTAAACTGATTTTGCTCCTTCCGTTTCTCAGGCCTCAGTACTCTATTATTTTGGCAGCATCTTTTTATTTTCTTGTAGAATTCAAGCAATGCTGCTCACAAAAGCATACTGGAAATTAGCACCCATGATGTGTATTTTAAAGAAACCAAGCTTACTCTATAGCATCTGCTTGATTCTACATATTTTGTTTACTCTTTATTGGTCACCTGAATTGTTCTCTGAATACATACAAGTAGTTAGTCACATTTCTCCTGGCAATACTGCATTACATTCAGAATAATCTTGTGTGCAGTTCTCCAAAGACATCTTTATGATGTTTTAATTAAATCCTGACCCTGCAGCCATGAGGTGTTGATAAGGAGTTGTGGGATGCAATAGAAAGAAGAGTTATGACTGTGGCAACAGAGGATCAGCAGCACCAACACATCAGCTGTACTTTGGTAGCCAAATGCAGGTTCTTGGGAAAAAATTGTGGAAAGGCTATCACATAAGAACTTTACTTTTAAAATTACCAACCATGTAATGCAGCTATAGTGAGTGGGCTTCTCCTAAGTGTGCTCCTGAGAGTGGTGCTTTAACCTCACCATTGTCAACCCAACCCTCTTGCTCTGGCAGGGTCAGTTTTTTCACTCGTACTGCTTCCTTCATACACGCTGAACAGTGCCACTGAATATCTCAATAATCAGGGGAAAATTGAAGACCTACATCAATTACTTAGCTTAGTGCTTAACCAAAGCCTGAAGGCTGTCTTTCCTTTCAGTGACTCCTGCTATCCCTGTTCCCACTCTTTCTTTGCAACCATTAGGTATGCAGCACTAAAGGCAGAGATCACGCACACGGAGCTACACCAGCTTTCAACTAGACAGTTTGTATACCCCTAGTGGGTGAAGCTAATGTATCATGGATCTGTGTGAGCTACTTCAGCACCTCCAGCCTAAGGTGCAATCCATGCTTTGCTGCGTTCTGCTGCAGCTGCACCAAGTATCACTAGAGCTTGGAAGTGTAAAGCAAGTTTATCTGTGCTACCTACAGTAGTAAGGTAAATGACTACTAATGAATCAGGTATGTTCTCTTACGGACATGATCTAGAGGTGTACTTGACAGTGTTAAGTTTATAGTTGAACTCAATGTTCTTCAGGGTCTTTTTCAAACCAAATTACTCTATTTTATGATTACACAAAACTCACTGAGGTACAAACCAGTCTTCACATTTCCCTACATGCCCTTTATCATCATCATCAACAGTGCTATTGCTCACTATGTCTTGTGGTGCTGAAGTATCCTCAGGAGCTTAGGTGCCCTGGAAGATGTGGCATTTGGATGCAACAGCAAGCAGATCCCAGCTAGAGACTGGTGAAATATCTGGGTTCAGCAACAAAATCTTCAGAACGAGGAAAGAAGGTTATGAAATTATGGGCTGGGATTTTGGAAAAGGCCCTGAGCAATTTCTGAATGCTCAGTTTCATTGTGTCCTGTGAGAAAAACACCAGTAGGGAAAAAACTTGGAAAAATACCAAGCATGAAAGACTGCTTCTATAAAAATTAATGTGGAATAACTTTGGGTTTCATTTCAGTGCAGAGAGAAGGTTAGGGTTAGGGTTTTTCCTCTCCTTCTCAAGTCACACTATTCCTTCTTATATTTCTATAATGAACTTCTATGAACTGCAATCAAATAATCACCAGCAGAATTCAATTTTATTGGCTTAGTCAAATGCATCATCTTTACTCCAATTTAGAAAACCGGTACAGCCATATGTAATAGTCCAGATCCTCAAAAAAAAAAAAAAAAAAGGCAGTCATTAAATTTAACAGCAAGGCTTTTCTCCATCAAAATCCCCATTATCCAGGTTATTCTTATTTATTGCACATAGCAGGAAAAAGTCTATAAATAATAATGCTTACACTGAGGTTTAGAAGTTGCTGTCTTCCATTGACTCTATCTGTCTCAACAAAAGAATCTAGTAAAAACTCTGGAAGAACTGAAATATTGTCCTAGCTCAGGCATACTCCTTTCCTATCACCGTAGGACACTTACCCAGGAAGTGGGATCTGGTTTGAGATTCTTTTCACCTAAAGGAGTTCGATCTCACAGCTCCCACTTCTGAGGAAAGGCACTTAGCTATGTTATCTAATATTGAGTTTATGAGCAGGCCTATGTTATTGAGGCCACCAGAATGTCACTTAGGCATGAAGTGCCTTTTGAGACAAAGCTATACTTACGAACTCCACTATTGACACTGACATAGCCATCATATGTATCCTCCTCATGAACTGAGTAGAGTAAACAGGGAGAAAAAACAAATGGAGAAAAATTATTTAATTTTTATCCCTGAGGAACATTTTTTCCCCTTGAGTTTGAAGCATGCACTTCAAGACAGTTTTTAAGGAAGAAACACAAAGTAATGTTTTGCATCACCATGTAAGATAAAAGCACTTAGGAGGTAGTTTGAAGAGTTCAGTCTGTGCAGTTCTCTTGCTGATGGCTCTCAGGTTCAAATCAAGTCCACAATGGTCAAAGCTTGTCCCCTTGTAAGGTGCTCTAAGTGACTCTCCCAATCACGTCTAGGTTTAACTGGGAAGGGTAGTGCTTGCAGAGCCACCTTTTGCATGTCAGAAAAGCATACTGTAACATCTCTATATTGATCAAGTGGCTTCTCTACTCTGGCACACAGAAATAATTTCCTGAGACTGTCAACAAAGACTCCACATGTGTTTGGCAGCACCCAGTCAGGCAAACTAAATGCCCAACTCCTTTCATCTCTGTTCTGTTTGACTTTGGGGGGAACAGCCATTTTGTTTAAAGCTCCAAAATACAGTGCAATGTGTTTAGAGAATAGTCATTCACTCAGTGCACACACCTTACATGATAACAGCCTATTGCAATAGGAATGGAAGAAGTCCGATTTCAACAATCCCCTTTTCATTTTGTAGAAGAAGGATCTTAACACCTGTGTAGACTGAAACCTGAAATGCTCAGAGCATTGAGGACAAAGCATCAGATGCCATTAAGGGAAACATAGGCAGACATGCTTTATGCAGTTCCCTGACTTGACTAAATCGGCCAGTAATGCTGCCAGCAAAGCTGCCAGCACCACTGTAGAAATTCCATGTGCAGACAGAAAACCCATGTTATATTGGCCACAAGCAGCTATCCTGAACTGGTGACTTTCAAGATTTATCCATGTTTCCAGGACTGGATAGGTGGACATAACCTGAGTATATATGATTCATTTCAAACCTTCATGAGGCTGTTCTTTTTATACTACTTCCATTCTGAATAAATGTGGTGCCTTCAAAGTTGGGCATTAATTGTTCCTTAATCAGATATCATCATAAAACATGCAATTTAGTGCTTCGTTTCTTCCAATTTCCAAATAGGAATCTGACTCTGCTAAATTCAAGCTCTAATCCCTCTGGCCCTTCTTGTAACTCGTGCTATAGTCTATGAAGGGTTACCGACCCATAACAAATAAATTAATAAGCTTGTGTAATTATATTTGGGTCATTTTATTTCAAACCATGAAATCAAAAGCTCTGTTCACATTAGTGCGGGAATTGATGTAACTAGCCACTGGGGCTCCCTTGATGTACCATCTGCAAATGCAGCAAACTGGCATGTTTGACAGAAAGAATCCATTCTTATAGCTAGCATGCATGATTTTTTCCATTACCTTCTTCTGGGCATCAGCTTTAAATACTATTTCTATCCATTTCCTGTCTCAAAAGAGTAATTCTGCCTTACATCATTATGTTGGTCTCTTGCAGTCAACAGTTGCTGAAAAGTCTAACATTGCCACCAGGTTGATGAGACTATCTGGCCTTTGGCTGTCTCAGAGTGCAGTGGAGAATGTATGGGCACAGTCATCAAAGAGGACTTCTAGAATGCCTAGAAAGCAGGGCTGTGCTTCTCATGGGAAAATGTTGCTTATCCCATTGCTCTTGGCTTCCTATGCATCTTCTGCTAGAAGAACATGCTCTTTACTACAGCTTGAGTCACTGGAGGTTCTTACTTGGCTCTTCTCTCTATGTACCATAACTTCCTTTCTTACTTCTCTGCAACCTGAACCTCATTATAACTTTGTCTTGGGATTTACTGCTCTTGGCTCCATTTCACCTCATGATCACCTTAAATTGGAGGCTGGAAAAAGTTCTGCAGCTTGTATTCCTGCTGCCCCCAATGTGGGCTTGAAAAACAGTTCTAACTTCCAGACCTTGTAATCTGATCACACAAGATAAGGCTAGTAAGGTTGACTTTTAAGTTACTACGGTCATCACTACAGCCACCTTGATACCTGTAATGGAAAGATGTCCATTACTTACAGCATGGAGTTATTCTGCTGTATGTTATTCCTGCTCTAGCCTATGCTTAAAGGGCCAAAACAGGACCGTCATTCCATGCATTTCCACAGTTCAGAGACACAAAATACTATTTCTGCCCATAACTAATAACATTATGGACACCCTGTCAATTGACTGACCACCTGGCATCTCTTGGAAAGACAGTTGCACACAACTGCCTTACGAGACAGGCCAGCTGCCATTTTCTGGATGTGAATTGCCCACACACCATGACAAGGAAGAGGAGGAGCATGTGAAGATCCTAGTTGTGAGAATAGAATTGGAAACTGCTCCAGAACGGAGGATTAATTCACTGCATTGCTTATGATATATTAGTAAAATAATGGTAGAGACAAGCATCTACAGCTGGATGGACTTCATAAAGTTAGCAGGACTACATGTGAACATGTGTTACTAACCCAGCAACTTTTAGACAATGAGTTAATTCTTCAGTAGCTATAAATGTGATGGCCCTTATCCACCCTCTGTATAAAAAGGCTCCAAAATGGTGGCTCCTGGATGGTAAGAGGATGGACCAAAGGAAAGATCATGCTCTTTGTGCCCTGTGTTTATATACTTTTCCTGAGCATCTTCTGGTAGCCCTGTCAGCCTAGCGTACTGAGCTAGATGGCCCTCTAGTCTAAGGAGAAGAATTCTTGTGTCCTTCTAAAGGAAGATCTGTGGGGAAACAGGTTACTGTGGCAGAAAAATGACACATCTTTCCCAGCTGCTTTACAGCAGAAATGCCTCAATTCTGCCATCAGTAAAGCTTGCTGAAGTTTGAAAACACTGCAGTGCAACTTGTACTTGAATAGCTGAGGGCAGACCTTCTGGCAATCACATTTTTGTATGCTTAACATAACCTGAATAGTTTACCTCTCTAGAATTTTGGATGCAGTTGCTTCATACAGGGGTGATTTTTAGCAGATGCAGTCATTTTATACTTAACAAAGTTAGCAATGATTTTGGCACAGGAGGTTTTGTGTGCAAGAAAGCCACTGAAAGAAAATATGAATCAGAAATGAAAGTAAATCTAAGCAGAAATGAAAGCAGCTGCCAGCTTCCAACACAACAATCCAAAAGCTTAATTGCGTAGTCATCTCCTTTTAAAACTTAAACTGCCCAGAGTTTGGCAAGAGATAAAACAGAAACAACAACAACAAAAAAACCCACAACCCTTTGTGCCATATTAAGGGAGACACAAAAAGACGATTTTTTTATTTAAGTGATGACTTCCCTTTAACATCCTTTTCCCTTTTTGTTCAGCCCTTCCAAGTACTGTAACACATGGGGGATGCGAGGTCCATCGCAGACGTGGTGGAACAGCCAACAGGGGGCAGCCAGAGGACAGGAATGAGCATCAGAGACCACACGCCTTCATCTGAGAGGCAAGAAAAGCAACAGTCAATCACCTACCAGGAGCCTTCTAAGTGGTCTCTAGGCTGATTTATTAGACAGACACCTCCCTCCCTGGCTCATCATTTTGTTATGACACAGGAAGATGTCAGCCTTTCATGGGACAAAAGGACATTCTTAGGAATGCAAAGGACTGAAATATCATCTCATACCCTGGCACACTTCCAGGGCACCAAGGATGTGCAGTCTCCTTAATCACAAGTCCTTTTTTGGTTGTGCTGCATTTTAAGAGAACGGTCTGACTCAAAGATGATATCAAGTTCGCCTAAAGTAGCCCCGAGGATTTGCATTTGAAAGCCATCCATCCCAAGCTTTATACTAAATTGGCCTTTCTGAAATTTAAAAAAAAATCTTGCTTGACAGTACTTTTTTTTTACTCTCAACTTTGCCTTCGGGAGAGCACACTGCTGGCTGCTTCCAGTCTAATATTTTTGGAATGTACATTCATTTTATTTGGGCCAGGACATTAAACAGACTACCAAAAGGACAGACAGAAGCTATTTTCAAAGGCTGTGTTTTCCCTCTGCATATGTAGTCATACAAGTACACCTCTGCTTCATAGCACTGCTCCTACACTGAAATCCAGTGTTCAGGGAAGACCAAATTAAACTGGGCAGCTTGGCATTGCGACCGGGTTGGTCGCTGGGTCTCAGGGGATATTAGACTGCCATGGCATAATGTTATCAGAGCGTAAAATTAGAGACCTGACAAGCAGAGGATTTCTCATAGGACCCTATACCTGTAGTGGACTCTGGAGCCAAACATGACCAGCTCTGACTTTCATCTCACACACGAAATAGTTATAAATAAATGAGAGATTACCCTCCTCCCTGTGAAACAAGAGAAGTGAGGAAAGGAATTTTACCCAATGAAATCACTACAACCTAATCTTCTCAAAACACTGCTACTGAACTAACACTGCTGTCATTTCTTCTGGGCTGCCTTGACTTTATAGAGTCCTTTTTCAAAGGTTTCCTATCCTTGAATTTCAAACTCAAGACTTCTACCATGTTTATGAGGTAGTGACTCTTTTCCCCTTCCACAGGACCTCCCTTCCTCAACTGTTGCACCTACTCCCATTGCTCCTTTCAAGGCATTTTATCTATTCACATATTCTTGTTTAGTTCTCTTTTATCATAACCAATTTTCATATTTTCTATTTTTAAGTAAAAACATTTTTCCACTTCTCTCCTACCTTTCCTTTTCTCAGACTCAATGTCGAAAACTCATTCCAACCCCATAACACTCTCCACTGCTGCACGTTTCTTGTCATCTTTCAGCTCTGTTATTTGCTAGCAGACATGACAAAGAGTGGGAGCCACAGGCACATCCAGAAACCAGTAAATGAAAAAGAAAATTTTAAGATAGTGGCATTTCAACATGGATGTCACTTCAGTTCCATCCCCATCATTAATTCTAAAGGAGTCTTTCGTCTCCACATTATTGTATTTTCAAACTCTATAAAGAAAGTTTCTCAAAATGCTTAAGTGATTCAGAGCATATATCCTAGTCAAAAAGCAATCACGTCTCTTAAAAAAAAATACTCTAGTGGTCAAATAATATTTGGAGCGTGGTTTTCTATATTTGTTGTTCACACTGCTGCATGCTAGCTGGGTCATGAAGAGATGTCAGCTTCTCAGAACTTTCTTTTTAAGTCCCACTGCCGGCCTGAAAACTGTTCAATCAATCAGGAAAAGCCTTCCTTCCACTACCTTTTTAGTCTCTAAGGGACACAGCAGGTCCTCTCCTATTCTCCCTCAAACACCTCAGATTTGTGTATGACTACGAAGAGACATGTTCACTGACTTCTAGAGGCATTTCTTAACAATGCTAAACAAGTAAGAACGAGATACTCGAGGTCAACGTATGTGAAACACTGAGGTGACTCTAGCCTCATAAGAGCAAAATACATGTTTTTCATACCTTGTTGCTCCAAGTTAGCCCCAGTTTCACAGAGTCACAGAATACGCTGAGTTGGAAGAGACCCACAAGGATCATTGAGTCCAACCCTTAGCCCTGCACAGAACCATCCTAAAGAGTCACACCATGTGCCTGAAAGTATCATCCAAACACTTCTTGAACTTTGTCAGGCTTGGTGTTGTGACCACTTCCCTGGGGATCCTGTTCCAGCACCCAACCACCCTCTGGGTGAAGAACCTTTTTCTAATATCCAGCCTAAACCTCCTGTGATACAACTTCAGGCCATTCCATTGGATCCTGTTACTGGTCATCAGAGAGAAGAGATCAGTGCCTGCCCTTCCTCTTCCCCTCACAAAGAAGGTGTAGACTGCAATGAGGTCTCCCCTCAGTCGTCTCTTCTCCAGGCTGAACAGAATAAGTGACCTCCTTAAACAGCTTCCCCTCAAGGCCCTTCACCATCTTCATTGCCCTCCTTTGAACACTCTCTTATAGCTTAATATCTTTCTTACATCGTGGTGCCCAAAACTGCACACAATATCCAAGGTGAGGCCACCCCAATGCAGAGCAGAGCAGGATAATCCCCTCCCTCGACCAGCTGGTGATGCTTTGCCTGATGCCGCCCAGGACACAGTTGGCCCTCCTGGCTGCCAGGGCACTGCTGACTCATATGCAACTTGCTATTGACCAGGACCCCCAGGTCCCTTTCTGCAACACTGCCTTCATTGTTCATAAAAGTCAATGGCTGTCCATCCACCTCAGGGGGCGCTGCACTGGGGCCCAAAGAACATATTTATTAAATTCTCCCAAGAAAGAGCAGGAACATTATCAAAGCAGCATATGAATTAAAGCAGGCTTGATCCTCTTTAATGTGTGCTCTGAGCTTGGGGCCCACTAAGAACCTTCTGATCACATAATCTGCCTATCTGGAGGATCTGTATATATACCATGAGATAATCCTGGTAATCAAGAGTGTAGATAATAGCACTATTATTATTTTATTCCCATAAATATTTGAAAATATATATTTTCTTCATCAGTGCAATCTTGATAGGTAAAATTCCCACACTCATTGAAAAAGAAAACAGAAACAAAAAGAAAACTGTGGAAACATAATGGAAATAAAAGTGAAGATAAAAAGCAAACCACATAAAGTAAAAGCATTTTGACTGCATACATGTTTTTAAATCTTCAAGTGTAATCAAAAATTACTGAAAAGCAACACACAGTTGATACTGTTTTATGAGATGTGTCAGAAAGTATAATCATATTTACACACTGTAGTTGTGTATTAGGAATCCTTGGACCATGTCAGGCAGGAGCAGAAGGCAAAAGTAGACTGAAGTGGCTGAGGCAGAAGCTGACAACTCCCTTTGTCCAAGGGATGGGGAGCTGGAAGTATTGGGACAGTGGGGAACAGGAAAGTGTGTAGCCAGAGAAGGGCAGTCCAGGTCTGGCATGCTGATGAGTGATCACAGCAGTTGCAGTCCTATTCTGGTGCCCCCGTAGAAATGCAGTATCTGCCTGAGCCCTACTTAGCCCATTATGTCACTACTAAAGCCAAAGAAAAATGTTGACAACTCAAAGACAGGACTGAAGGATGGAGTGTTACTGATATAGTTCAGGAGTGGAAAGTCCGGTCCTCTCAAAGGCCTATAACAACACCAGAGCAGGAGCAATTCATATTAATTGGGTGAGCTGTTTCTCCCTGCTCTTCGTTCTCTGAAGAAATGGACTATTCACCTTTCCTAGTAGAAAGCAGGGAATTTCCTTCTGATTCTCAGAAAATTGTGGCAAGGACAAGAGGTTGCTCCTATGACAAAGCCACTGAGGTTTGGGAATAGCAGTTATTGACAAACATCTATCCAGTGAGCACCAGAATAATCCCCTAAGTCATCAAGGGAAACTCAGGTCACCTTCCACTCCACACATCTCTAACTTTGGTTTATTAATGGACTGAATATGTTTGCTATTTCTACCAAAGGTTAGTCTATTCTAGTGAATTTGTTTTGTTTCTTGTTTGTTTTGGGTTTTTTATAGTAAGATGAAATTATTTTTTGTCCCTCACCCCCATAAAAATCTCTGCAGTGTGACTAGTTTCACAAACTTCTGTAGCCTTGGCTCACATGGTATAGGTGGCGCTTCGAAGCAAAGAACTTCGCCTATAGCCAGGCACCCCTGTTTCTCATTCTATTTAAATTGTAAATTTATAGTGGGAAATATACCTATGAAATGACTGGATTTATTTGAAAATTAACAGTGGAAACTGGCTTCTCAGAGTTGTTGCCATCACACTTCAGGAAAACACTTTATGATAAACCACAGCACTGCAGTTTGAAACTGGGTTTAAAAATCATGCAGTTCATATGCCGTCCACAGAGCAGGAATTTCTCAGAAGGAGCTCTTGAGCTAAAACAACAAAATAAATGCATATGTTTGTGCCAAAAGGATTGTGCCAAAAAGAGCAGACCAACCAAGGAATATTTTTTTGCTACACCGTATATATAGTTATTATCACTGGAGATCCTCAAGTGACTCAGTTTGGTCTGTGTTCTGGAGAAGTATTCAGGACATACAATATGAATACTTGTCCTTATATCATTCACAGTAAAGTTTTGGGGATTTTTTACATTATGGCTTTGGTTTGATCCACAATAAAGACAAGGGACTGTTTGCAAAATTTGGATTGATTTTGCTTTTCAAAGTCTTATGACATTCAGTGAAAGCTTAATCCAGCACTATTGAAGTCCATGGAAATTTTGCCAATGGCTTCAATTGGGAATAAGAATTTAATTATGCACTACTGAGTACTGTCAGAATTTGATTCTGGTAGTTTTAAATGCAGGATATGGGCCTAAAGAGATTACAGTCAGTCCCTGAATGGCAGTACCATGGACTAAACCCAACTCAAGAGTCTTTTTTTTTCTATAAGAAGAATTTGTTTCTAGAATCCAAACCCCAGGAAACTTGCCTTCTATTTCCAAAGTATTCCCTTGATCTGCAGGAGATTAATACCCATGCTCCTTTTTCTGTAGGAGAACTTTCTGTGAATAAATTCTTTTCTCTGAGTCCAGGTCACTGACATCACAATAAGAGATAAAAGTTTATCATTGTCTTTCTGTTTGATTCCTCCAGTTTTGCTTCCTAAGACTGCAGTCCCTTCCTTTCTGGCACCACAGGAGGATTGCTCTCATGCATTCTCTTCCTTCCCCAAGTAATCCCCACAAGCACTGTTCAGATATGTTAGGTTTTCTTTAGTACTTAATTTCATTAGGAGATCAAGTCTTTCATAAATGTCAAGAGATTGTCTGGGGTTCGTTTTTTTGTTTTTTTCAAGACTAGATGTTTACATTCCCAGCTTTCACCTAGGTTTCCAGGTTATCAAGATTTCTGTCTGGTAGAATATTAAGTTTTTCCTGCTCCCTGTTCTCCACACAATTATCTAGAGTGCTTTGTGTTTTCCCACATGGGGCTCACTTCTGATCTCCTTGACACAGGTTTTAATTAGCCTACTCTGATGGACTTACTTCTGATTTAGTTCACTTTGGCAAAGGATCATTCCTTGAGCCTCCACATAGCTGTAGTGGGCTTCAATTCCCTAATTGTGCTGAATAATCCTTTTATGTTCCTTACAGGCCCTCCTGGCACCAACTCCATGTGTGAAAGTCCCACCATAAATCAGTCCTCACATCACAGCCTGAAGGAGGACAAAGAAAAGGAGCATCAGGAGCACAGGAAGAGGATGCAGCATGGGCTGTTACCTTCCAGTCCATTTTCCTGTTGGCTGTGGCTTTCCCCTGCTGTAAGAATAAGAAGACAAAGGAATTTTGCCCCAAACCCATTTCTGCTGATGCTTAGACTAAGTTGAGGCCTGTCCACAGTAACTCTGCTCATCTCATCTGAGTTCTTTCACTGAAAGAATAATTTCATCTCCTCAATAGGTGTATGTATGTTTGTTAGAGAATAATAAAATCTTGTAAAGAGATTAAAGAGGTAGTTCCAGAGACAGATGAGATACATGGAGTGGTTTTTTCTAGATGCATTAATCTTGCATCTGGTTACAATAAATCAGCACCACAATGAACTTGATCCATTTAATGAACACATGGACTAAGAGTTAATTTTTTCAGTTAAGAGCAGTTTATTCCCAGAAGTTAACACCCTGCAAAAGATAAAGCAGACGGAAGATACCAAGTTGAAGTCAAACCTGCCTCTGTGTATGTATGTGTATTTTGTAAGCCTTAAGTCAGAACAGATGTTGTGGTTAAATAAATTAAAATTTAAAAATTAACACCATATTATTAAAATCTGAATGCTATGCTTAATATCTGTGGCAACCACCAAGGCTTCTTCTTTCTGTTGATTTACAAGATACATTGTTAGTTTTATAATCCAGGAAGAGCTTCTAAAACAATTTACACATTTTACTAGTAGCATAAAATGCCCCTGATACTAGTATAATAAAATATTTTACTTGCAAATAATCTTATAAAAGTTTTCCTAAAGTGAGCAGCAAAAATGTGGTACACAAGTAATGCAACTTCAACTAGAATTTGTCTACATAACCATTCCTGGTTCAATCCACCACCCAAACAATGATTACATCTTAGAGAAATATTTGGAAAAATAACAGTGAGGGTTTTCAAAGCAGGAATAATAGGATAATGTGCCTGAATATTTATTCAGATAATGTATCAAAAGAAATATTCAAGAGTTATCTTGAAAAAAATCTTGCCTAAGAAGTGTTGCTGAAACTACTTAATGAGAAATTACTAATGAAGGAGTCCATCTACAAGGCAGCTGAATAAAGTCCATGAATAGAAATATTCAGAACCCTCCTCAGGAGGCAGCGTAATTTGCTTTGAAGCTAATTTCTGCTTTCTGGAAGACAGAGGCAGATCAGTATGACTGTTTTGTTCATAGGGTCTCAGTAACTGACCCCACATTCATCTATGTAATCAACATAAACAGCTTCATTGACAATATCCAGATGAAAACTCAGATTAACTGTCTCACTCCAC
>VWZD01004859.1:95288-130197 GCA_013396695.1 Sakesphorus luctuosus | reverse complement strand
CACGACACTTACCGAGCTGCACCATGACTCCCGCCCGTCCGACGCGCCCCGATGATGCTCCGGCGCCCGGAAACGCATCCGCGGCCGCTCCGCCCCCGACCGAGCCCCGTCTGCCCTTTGGGACGCGGCTCTCGCCTCTGTCGGGGTTACAAATGATTCAAAATCCTTTTCCCTCCTCTCGGCTGCGGGATTCACAAATTTCCCCCGAAAAGGAAGCTTTAGATTCCCACCCGGGTTTATGCGAAGGGTTTCCTTCCTCCCTTAGAATGTCGAGCGCCGCTTTTGTCACCGCGCTCGCCCTTCCTGCTGTCGGGAAAGCACGAGGAGGATGGGAAGGATTCCCAGGGATCTGCAGGCACAAAGGTACTCGTACGGCCGCGATTTTCCTTAACAGCACTTGTGGCACGGGCTTTCAAGTACCATTTGGAATGTGCCAGCTCTGCTGCTGGAGATTTTCTATGAAATGTTTTGACACGAAGAGTAAAAATAAAGTAAAATCTGTTCTGGGGCTTGTTAGGCCCGTGCAAAACTTCCTCGCTCTGTTTATTTTCTGAGAGCACAGTCTCTGTTTCAGAGAGCACAGTCTTGGGTTCCCCTGTTGCTTCCTATTAAAGGAATACCGTGAAAATAATTTTGTATGTGCTAAAAGGGAAAAGGAGCTGTTTGTGAGAGTTCAGATGTCAGTGATTAAAGCTCTTGTAGTCAGTAAGTTCTTAAAATACCTTAGAGTGGTACTCCAAGGCCTCACTGAGATAGCAGCAACTGTGCTAAAAGCAGTCGAGGGCCAGGAAGAGACTTGGACAAAAGGGGACAAATCAGCATCACTTCCAAGGGTTTTGCTTTCCAGGCTTTCCCAAGGACTGCCAGCAGTGTTGGAACTCGTGCCAGTGAGTCCTGATGTGTTTCTGGGTGATCTTTGCTTCAGTCTTGTCCTTTGCCTTGAACCTCTAGCGTGTACCTTCTGGGTTCAGTTGGAAAGAGATTTTCCCAGAAAACAGGAATCAGAAGTTGCATTTTATGAACTTCCCATCAGAGCTGAGGTACTTGGTGGAAGAAGTCATCAGCAAGGATACTTTGGTTAGGCAAAAAGAAAAGCCAGTGCCCTTCCTCCCCAAGCCCCTGGCACAGCAGGTCTTCAGGAGCCGAGGGCGTTGCTGCTCGTTGGTTTCTCAGCTGTGATTTCGTGTTCCTCATTGTGCTCCAGGGCAGCCAAAGGCACCAGCACATCCTCTGGGCCTTTTGGGGTGCCTGAGGTATTGCAGCAAAGGGATGGGTGTGGTTTTTTAGTTCCCTAAAAGTAGAACTATTGGGGGAATCCTTTCTCTCACTGGGGTTTGTATCATAATTGAAAACTTTAAAAAAAAAATCAGGTGGGCAGAAAAGATCATCTTCTTCAGAATCACACTGGTGAGCTCCTTGGAGCTGAAAGTATCCCAAGGGAGAGCCTTGCCTGGCATTCTTTCATGGGCAGGGCTGTGGATGTGGGGACAGAGCCCATGAGGAACGTGCAGAGGTCGAAGGATGCAGGTCAGAAAATGCTGGCACGACCCATTCCTTTCCAGTCTGAAAGAAAATTGCCACAACAAGGAATTGCCCTGGGGTTTGGTAAACCAGGCAGTCCTGTTGGCATGGCCCAGGATCTGAGGGCAGCTGTGAAGGGCAGTGCAGGGCTCTGCCAGGATGAACCCCATTATTGCTGCCTCCTTCCATGAGGGTGGACTGGAGAAAGGGTTGTACCCATGAAGGCCACCTGCAGATCCCCCAGGACTGAGGGACTGGGTGATGATGAACCAACCAGCATCCCACGAGGCTGTTTTGCAATTAGGGCAGCTGAGTGAGGAGCAGAAGGTGGAGCTGGAGCAGAACCAGAGCTGCCTGAAACACCAGGAGTGGGAAGTGAACCAGCTCAGGGAGAAGCTCTGCCAGATGTCCAGTCTTGTAGAGAAGGAGGACTGAGCCCCAAAAGCAGCAGCTGAAGAGTTAAGGTACATCCTGATGTGACCCAAGGTCTCCACCAACCACGCTGTGGGTCCCCAGCAACTGGTGGTGTTGAGGGTTCTCCCCAGAACAAAAGGCACATGTGAGAGCATCAGGATGGAGCTCAGCTCCTTTGCACTGATATCCACTGCCATGGGAACGAAAATCAGGGTTTAGTGGAGCTTCTGCCAGCAGATGTCTAACCAAGTCACTTGTAACTGAGTGAGTGTTCCCACCCACACCGTGATAGTCAGTGGTGGGTGCCCAGGGTGCTGCTCTCCACAAGCTGTTTGGGTCACATGGAACATGTCACAGAACATGCTCTTGGCATGTTCCATCCCTCATGGGGTCCCACAACGTCTTTGTCTCGGCACAGACAAGCCCAAACCCACTGCCAGGTGCTGAGGGATGCCCCAAGAAACGGTGGAAAAGCCAGATGATGTTCCCAAGACACCAGTACAGGCAGGTGAAGCCTCCCAGAGGGTGAATCCCCACGGAGGGCACCAAGGTGTGGGTTTGCCAAGTGCACTGATGGCATCACAGCGTTTCTCAGCACTGCAGGGAGACCTGGAGACTTTCTCTGCTCCACACTGGCCGGAGGGTTGTTTGTCCGGGCACCGCATTCCCCACATTTGCTGATGACACCAAGTTGGGAGGGAGTGTCAGCCTGCTGGAAGGCAGGAGGGCTCTGCAGAGGGACCTGGAGAGACTGGAGGGATGGGCTGATTGCAATGGGATGGAGTTCAACAAGGCCAAGTGCAGGTCCTGCCCTTTGGCCACCCCAAGCCCTGCAGCGCTCCAGGCTGGGCACAGAGTGGCTGGAGAGCAGCCAGGCAGAAAGGGACCTGGGGGGACTGAGGGACAGGAAGCTCAAGAGGAGCCAAGAGTGTGCCCAGGTGGCCAAGAAGGCCAATGGGCTCCTGGCCTGGATCCAAAGTAGCGTGGCCAGCAGGCCCAGGGCAGTGAGCCTTCCCCTGGCCTCTGCCTTGGGGAGGCCACACCTTGAGTGTTGTGTTGAGTTCTGGGCCCCTGAGTTGAGGCAAGAGATTGAGGGGCTGGAGCGGGGCCAGAGAAGAGCAAGGAGGCTGGAGAAGGGAGTGGAGCACAAGTGCTGTGGGGAGAGGCTGAGGGAGCTGGGGGTGTTTGTGCTGGAGAAGAGGAGGCTGAGAGGTGACCTCAGCACTGTCTGGAAGTGCCTGAAGGGAAGTTGTGGCCAGGTGGGGGTTGGTCTCTTCTCCCAGGCACTCAGCAATAGGACAAGGGGGCACGGGGGGGCTCAAGCTCTACCAGGGGAAATTGAAGTTGGAGATCAGGTAGAAATTCTTTGCAGAGAGAGTGCTGAGGGATTGGAATGGGCTGCCCAGAGAGGGGGTGGATTCCCCATCCCTGGAGGTTTTTCAGCTGAGCTTGGCCGTGGCACTGAGTGCCATGATCTGGTGACGGGACTGGAGTTGGCCCAAGGGTTGGACTTGATGATCTTGGAGGTCTTTTCCAACCCAATCCATTCTATGATTCTGTGATTCAAGCCGAGAGCTGCCTGTGCCCACTGTGATCCGGGTTTGTGCTGGTTAATGAGCTGATGTTTGCACAGCACTTCGGAACTGCAGAGTGTTGTATGTGCTAATGGCTGTGCTAATTGGCAATTAGAGAGGATGGCAACATGCAAGCGTCCCCTCCTTTTCCGTGGAGCCCAAGATGCTGAGCAGGTGATGCAGAACCCCTTCTAGGGCTGTACGTGCAGGAGTAGGGATGGTTTGTTGCACAGGACAAGAAGAATCGCTCCTCATTCCCCTGTGCCAAACTCCTCTTCGATTTCCCCGTGGCTGGAAAAGGGAAGAACTCGCAGGTGGCGGCGGCAGCAGATGGAGGGAGCGCAGGAATTGTACATTCTGTTCGGGAAGGGTGGCAGCCAGCGGGGCCGGCTGGAGCGGGGGCCGGCCGTGACTCACAGCCAGCTGACAGCGGGGGGAGGCATCGCCCTCCTGTTCCACTTATCGGGATAGAGAGGGGAAGTGCCGAGCGCTGGAGGTGTTTTGCGGAATAAACCCCCCATAATCCAGTGGGGTTATAGAGAGGTACGTTTATTCTGGTCCAGGGCGTGTGGGCCAGGGCCAGGGCCAGGGCTAAGGCAAGTGGTAGGGCCAGGGCGAGGGCTGGGACTGAGGCCTGGGCCACGGCCAGGGCCAGGGCCATCTCGCTGTTTAGGGTCAGGGCCTGGGCCAGTACCAGGACCAGGGTCAGGGCTAGGGCCAGGGCCAGGCCCAGGGCTAGTGCCTAGGCCAGGCCAAGAGCCAGGGTCAGTCTGAAGGCAGTGCTAGGGCCAGGGCCAGGCCCAGGGCCAGGGGCTAGGGAAGGGCCAGAGCAAGGGCCAGGGCCAGGGCCAGGCCCAGGGCCAGGGGCTGGGGAAGGGCCAGAGCAAGGGCCAGGGCCAGGGCCAGGGCCAGGGCCAGGGGCTGGGGAAGGGCTAGAGCAAGGGCCAGGGCCAGGGGCTGGGGAAGGGCCAGAGCAAGGGCCAGGGCCAGGGCCAGCACAAGTGCCAGGGCCAGGGAAAGGGCCAGGGCTAGGACCAGGGTCATGGCCAGGGCTAGGACCAGCGCCACGGCCAGGCCGAAAGACCAGGGCAAGGCTGGGGGCCAGGACCAGGGCTAGGGCCAGGACCAAGGCAAGGGCAAGGGCCAGGGTCAAGGCGAGGCCCAGGCCCAAGGCTTGAGTGAGGGCCAGAGCTGGGGCCAGAATCAGGGGTAGGGCCAGGGTGAGGGCCAGGGCCAGGGCCAGCGCCACAGCCAGGCTGAAAGACGAGGACCAGGCTTGGTGCCAGGGCCTAGGCCAATGCCAAAACAGCTCCTCCAGAAACATGTGCCCCTAGTTGAGTTAACAATGGATTTATATGCAAGTAAGTTATACATATTTATTTTTCTTTCGTGCATAAACATTATTTTCTTAGAGAAGGCAGGGTTATTATAATGAGTCTCAAGAGCTAATTTCCATTCTCTCCGCCTCAAACCACTCCTTTCTTGCACTTGCACTGTTCCTCCTGGTAATTGGGGTTGGTGGGCTTTGGGGGGGGTCTTTGGGGATGAAGGAAATCGTCTTCCTCTTGTGAACTTTTTACCTTTTGCTCAGAACTGGTTCAAACCAGTCCTGTTGGCAACTTTTGCTGGTCTAATTGGACTTGTCTTGTTCTTTTGACACGTTTTCTGATTTATCATGGGGTGTCCTGGCTGGTTTAATCCTGGGCCTCTTGGTATTGCACCTTCAAGGACAGTGTGGGGTTTTTGCATAGTGAGCTAAGCAAGTTCCACAATAAGTAAAATAAGCATCATAAGCCCTAAGTAAAATAAACATAGGCTCCCCCTTCCCCTCCCCTCCATCAGAGGTGCCATCCAGGAGTGAGCTGTGCCATCCTGCCGGGCACAGCCCTGGGGTGTGACAGTGGCTGGACAAGAGCTGGGGGTCTGCAGAAATCATTAGCTGTGCACAGGGTGTGATGATGGGAGAGCCCCATCCTGGATATTTGGGTGTTCATAAAGCAAGGATTTGGACAGGGATGGAGTAGGGCATGTCTGTGTGCACTGGTGTCACTTAAAAAAGAGAATAATGTATGAGATTGTGTATAGTATGAGATTGTGTATAGTATACCCCCTGTGGTAGCACAAAGGGCAAGAGGAAGATGCCAACGTGGCACCATCCTTCTCCCTGCTCTCTGGAACATTTTTGAGGCCCATGTCCTCACTGTGGCACAGTGGAGCAGGAAAGGGGGTTCTGACAAATCTCTTATACCCCTCCAAACCCAGGGAGATACTCCTGAGGCTGCCAGAGGAGGGGTCTGTGAGTGGTGCAGTGGGTGGGTTGGGCAAGAGAGTCTCTTTCCTCCAAAAAGGGCAGGAAAAAAATCTAACAGGAGAAATAGTCAACTTGGGAAAGGGAACAATCCAATCCCAATAAGTCGTGCAGCTGGGAACAGAATGCAAACCCACTTTCTTTGGGACACTGTGATCTCCTCAGGAGAGCAGACAGTAAGCAGATGGCTGAGCAGTGGGATGGAATGCAGCAGACCCGGTAAATAATGCATTCCCTCTTCTTCCCTCAGCACCTTGATGTAATCGGTGCTCTGGGAAGCCTGATGGAGATGAAGGAGCTGTCAGGAATGCAGCCTCTGCAGCACCTTCCTCAGGGGGAGAGGGAAGAAGGAGGACTGCAGAGACAGAAGGCCCTGGAGCTGCTGTACAAAAAGATCAGGAACCTCCAGCACTGCCTGGAAAGGAAAGAAGAAATGCTGAAGGATTCTGAGGGAAACATGGAGCAGCTGAGGTGTGGAAAAGCAAGGTCATGGTTCCCAGTGAGATCTGGCCCTGGGATGCCAAGTGATGGGGAAAGGAGGGATGTGGCACCTTGCTGGGTCATGTGTCTACCTGGGACCAGTCACAGTGTGGCCATGCCATGAAAAAAGAATGTTAGGAGAAACAGGGAAAGGTCCTCTCAGTTTTCTGCACTGGTGCCTTGTGTGGCCTGATGTGGTTGAGTAGTGTCAGAGCTGGGAAAGCTTTGGCAGACTCCCCTTTCCAGGGTGGCTGGAGCCAGAGGCAGCAGCAGCAGCAGCTGGAGAGGAAGGACAGTGTCAGCAGGAGCAGGGCAGGCATGGGAGAGCCCAGCTGGGGATCAGAGGGTCGAGGCAGGAGACAGACCAACAGAATCCCCCCTCCTATTTAGCACAAGCAGAACCAAACATCCCCGTGAAGGTGCCAGGAGGAGATGCCCAACCTGGAAGATGAAACTCACAAGGAGGCAGAAGAGAAGGCTCTGCTGTGGGAGGCTCTGGAGAGGACACAGCTCCAGCTGGACCAGGAGAAGAGGCTGCAGTGAGGGGCCAAATGGCACAAAGTGAGCCTGACAGGAGCAGGTGACACCCAACCCCTGCACTTTGTGCAACAGGCTGTTGAGAGCACAGACAGAGGGGTTGGTCAGATCATGCCAGGAGGCTGGAGGTCCCAGGGTCCTGCTGCTCAGCTGGCTTGGCATCATGGCAGCATCCCACTGACAAAGTTGGAGGCAGTGCAGGCACCTGTAGCGATGGGTTTGGGCCGTGCACTGGGGTGAGGGAGAAGAGCAGGTCACACATGTCCTGTCAGGAGCTCTCACAGGTGAATGCTGTGTCTGCTGTCTCTGTCCTGCAGCCTGGAGCCATGAAGCCTGTCTGCTCAGGCAAGCCAAGAGCCAAAGAGCACTTGGCAGATGCTGTGGAGAAGGGAAGCTCCCAGGAGAGGCACTACAGGGACATTCAGTAGGTGATGGTCTGTGGTAGGAACAAGTCATTGCTGTAGACTCTGTGCTGGTGGAGCTGGCATGAGGTGTGGGTGCTTTGAGGAGCTCCTGTTGTATCCTGCAGCCCCTGGGCATGCTGCTGTGACTGTACAGTGTGTAGGACCTACTCTGCCAGCAGTCTGTGTCCCACACATCATGGTGGGATTTATGGCAATGGAAAAGGTGGTGTGGGTACAACCCAGTGTATACATGTGTGTGTTTATTTGTGTGTGTAAATACAGCCTTGACCTGTGAGGTCAATTGTGTGAGGTCTGTCCTTTCCTTGGCTGAAGTGGCCTCAAGCACACAAAGCTGACACAGCTTGAAATATCCCTTGCAACTCCTCTATCCTCTGGTCCCTGTGGTGTCTTGGGGGAACTGGATCATAAGGCATGATGTAGTATGGAATTCCAGAATTCCTGGAACACCCCAGGAGTGCTGGAGCTACACCATGAGAAGGGGAAGAAGAGAACCCACGTCAGCCACACTGGTACAGCAGCAGCATGAGGACAAGCTGGGGAGATGAGAGCGACGTAGGGATGGATGGGGTGGTGGCACAGGGGCACTTGCCACCAGCTGTTGCCATCAAATGAGGTCCCACTGCTTGTCTTGTCATTAACAAGGGTGAGAGCAGCCCCTGGTTGCTGGGGAGCAGCAGTTTGGGGATCTCCCTGCAGGGAACAGGCAGCTCCAGCACATGTTGTCCCTGCAGCTCCTCTGCCTCAGCGTTGCTCGGAGCACTCCATGTGCCGAGTCCTCTGCTGGCCTTTCAGCCGAGGATAATTTGGATGTGAGCAGAGGCCCGCTGGGGGTTTTTTGGTCTTGATTTTTTAATAGGATAAAAAGGTCTGGAAGCAGCATGGAGGGCTGTGACAGGCTGCTGCAGGGCTGCACTGTCTGTGGGCGTGTGGAGCACCCAGGGGTGCACAATGGCCAATCCCTAATGGAAGTGGCAGTGCCGTGGGGCTCTGCTCATCCATGTGGCCTGATTTTCCCCCTTCTCTATGCTGGGAGAAGCTGGATGCTTCCCTGTCTGCATGCCTAGGCTTAGTTGCCTATGTAGGTTGAAGATGTTGCTCTGAGCATCCTCTGGGGTGTCAAGGCACTCCATGGCTCTGTGTGTCCTCCCCATCCCACCCTTGGGCACAGCCTGGGTCAGGAATGGATGGAGCTGGTAGGAGCACAGGTGCTGTGGGTGCAGTGGGGGCTGCAGAAGACCCTTCCCCTCCTTGAAGGCTATGGAGTCGTTCCAAGAGATGGTTTGGGTTGGAAGAGACTCTAAAGATGGTCCACGGGGGAATCCCACTGGGGAATAGGACCTACTGGTGATGCCAGTGGGGGGCCTGGAGGATGAGGGACCTGGTTTGAGTTGAAAGGGACCCTAAAGATCATCGCAGGGTGATCCCACCGGGGGATGGATGAGCACCGCGGGTGATGCCGGTGGAGGAGGGGTCCGAAGGGACAGCGATGGGCTGAGAGAGGGCGGCGGGGCGGGGACGCCTCCCGTGCCGGTGCGGGAGCCGCAGCCCGGCCCCGGGGCGGTCCGAGGGGACGGCGGGGGGCTGTCGGGGGGCGGGCAGCCGGNCTCTTCCGACAGTGAGTGCGGGGGACTGGGAGGGGAGAATCCCCGGGGGTGGCAGCGCCGGGGCGAACGGGGGACCCCCGGCATCCCGCACAGCCGGCATCCCGCACCCTCGGCATCCCTGCTCTTGCATCCCCAGCATCCCTGCTCCTGGCAGGGCAGATGCCCCAGCGCCTCCCGCCCGTGCCTGCGGGCGGGACTCCCCCATTCTTTGCGGGACGGACGCCCCCATTCCTTGGGAGAGGTGCCCCCACGCCCTTCCAGCTCCTTGCAGGAGAGATCCCCCGGCTCCTTGCATGACACTCCCCCCAGCCCCAGCTCTGTGCAGAAGGGATGCCGGGGCACCCCCAATTCCTTGCAGGACTCCCTTCCTGCCTCTCTCAGGAGGGATGTCAGGGACATCCCTCTTCTCTCAAGCCCCTCACAGGACTGATGTCGGGGACACCTTCCCCCTGCTCCTTACAGGGGACATTCCTGCGCACCTCTAAATTCTTGCAGAAGAGACCTCCCGTCCCCCATGAGGGTCTGAGACCAGAGAAGGGGGGCTGGAAGATGGGGCCAGGGACCTTCGCATTCCCTCTGCTGAAGCACTGAAAGACTCTCCCTCTGCAGCCCCATCTCCCCGGGGACCGCAGCGGCCAGGCTGGCGTGTCCCCAGCATCCCTGCCCGCTGCGTGCCACCACGCGTGGCGGAGCGTGACTCCGAGCACAGCTCGGCCCCCGGCCCCGGGGAAGGGGAGGGGGGGCTGGCAGCAAGCCTTGAACCCTGGAAATTTCCATAGGGAGCCAAAAATCGGGGTGACTCCAGCCGTGGTCGCGCTGGGATGCGCGGGAGTAGCCAGGGACGAGCGGGACTCCCCGGAGCATCCCCGTGGAGCGCGTGGGGCGCTTTGTGCAGGAGGTGTGGAGGCAGCGGGACTCCGGGAAGCACGGAGGTGGTGCAGGCGAAGGCATGGCTGCGGCGTGCCAATACCCCTCATTCCATCTGGCACCGGGGGGGATCTGCATCAGCGTCCTGGGTGGTCTCGCTCGGGCGTGACCGGGGGGAGGGAGGAAGCGGAAGGGATGGAGGCAGTGACCCCCGAAACCCAAGGTTGGGGGGCTGTGTAGGGTGCAGGCACACCGTGTCAGCATCCCTGCAAGTACAGGGAGTCTCCCTGTCCCCTGTGTCTCCCCGGGGGGCTGTCACGCACCGCCCGGACATGGCACGGAGCCAGACGCGCGGGTTGCTGCCACCATCTATCTCCCGGACTGCAGCAGGAGGGAGCCTGCGGCGGGGCGGACAGCTCGGGGTCCCGGGGGGTGGGTACAGCTGCAGCTCCCGGGGCCGCAGGCGATGGATGGCCGTGCCGGGGGTGCTCCGGCCGCGGCGCAGATGGCGGTGCGGGTGTCGGCGCCGCGCAGGCGACAGAGCGGGCGTGCGGAGCAGACGTGTTTGCTCTGACAGCTGCGGCGTCTCGCTGCAGCGAAAGGAGCAGCGCCGGGGAGGTTTGGGATCCGGGGGAGGGGGGTCTCCCAAGGGAAGGATGCTCTGGAACAGAGCCCTGTCACGCTGACCTCGCTGCTGCTTTCTGCTGTCCTCGGGATGTGACAGTTCGGCTGTAGAGGATAAAGTGATGTGTGGAAGGGTTTTTGCTTGCCACAGGGTAGGTGGTGCCCTTTGGGAGATGTAGAGGGGTGCTGGCATCCCGAAAAAATAGCGAGGAGGGGATTGAGAGCGAGGAAGTGCCCTGCAGAGCTGGGGAATGGCATGGACTTCCACGGGTCAATGCCACAGAGCCAGGCTGGGCAACTCACCCCTTGCAGAGAAACTCTCTGTGGGATGTGCAACGGAGAGGGACTTTGGACAAGGGCATAGAGTGACAGGACAAGGGGGAATGGCAATGGCTTCAAACTGACAGAGGGCAGGGTTAGATTAGAAATGAGGAACAAATTCTTCCCTTGAGAGGCCCTGGAACAGGTTGCCCAGAGAAGCTGTGGCTGCCCCATCCCTGGAAGTGTCCAAGGCCATGTTGGAAGGAACTTGGAGCAACCTGGTCTAGTGGAAGGTTTCCCTGCCCATAGCAAGGGTTAGAACTGAATGGTCCTTAAGATCTCTTCCCACCCAAACCATTCCATGATTCTATGGTTCTATCCTAGAGGGGTCTGGGAGGCAGAAAGCACGTGAGGTCTGTGCTCACAGCCACACTCCTGGGACAACAGCAGCTGCAGGCAGAGGTGAGCTGGGCCACAGCAGGGCCAGCTCCGTTTTGGAGTCCCTGTCAGCTTGTGAGGTCAGAAAGGTGCTGCTGGAGACAGGGACAGAGCAGACGGAGCAGGGAAGGTACAGATGAGTCACAGACCTGCGGCACGGGGAGCTGGGACTCTGCGTGGCTGCTACAGTGACAAGGCACACAAAGAACAGCCCTGTCACGACGGGTGCAGTGTGTAACTGCCCACCTACGATGTGTGGAGCTGTACCAAGCGTGGCTCTGTGCTGGCTCCTCACTGAGAACCCACTGTGCCGTGCCAGCGTGCCACCAGCACAGCCCACAGTGCCGCAGGGAGCAGACAGAGGGACTGTTGGTGGGAGGCTGGAGGGGATGGTGATGTGGCCACAGCCAGGGGTCTGAGAAGGGACCCCCCCAAGGAGCTCCCCCGTGGGCTGGGACACCTTCCACTAGACCAGATTGCTCCCAACAGGATCCACAGGCAGGATGAGTGAGCAGAGCTGTGGCCAGAGCTCTTGGTCAAGCCCAGGCACATGGCCAGGCTGGAGCACGGATGTCACAGGCTCTGGGCAATGGGGATGGGTCACCCGGAGGTGTCATAGTGAGCAGGAGGAGGAGATGTGGGGAGCAGTGCCCAGTGGGATTAGCCCCATGGCCTGTTAGCCCGTGTCGCAGCCAAGGGGAGCATGTGCTCAGGCTCCTGGCACAGGGAGCTGGCAGCAGGTTTGGCAGCATCCCGGCAGGTTCTCCTGCCAAGTGCCGCATGGAAACAGACACGATCCTGGATAATGCTCCAGGGGGTTGTTAGCGGTTCGGAGACATCTTCCCTGTGGTCTGGAAAGCTGCCGGAGACCATCAGTGCCCAAGTCCTTCCTGATCCCTCCTCACTCCCTGGCCAGTGGGAGTGCACACAGGGGTCTGGCACTGGGGGGTCACTGCAGGGGGCTGCACGGGCTCTGCCTCCATCCCGCAGGTATGACGCAGGGAAAGACGGCTTCATTGACCTGATGGAGCTGAAGCTGATGATGGAAAAGCTGGGAGCCCCACAGACCCACCTGGGGCTGAAGAACATGATCAAGGAGGTGGATGAAGACCTGGACAGCAAGCTCAGCTTTCGAGAGGTGAGGGGTGAGCAGATCTGGGGGTCCACACTAGCAGGGACATGTCCCCAGCCAGTGTTTGTGGTGGTGAGAAGGTGGGGAGGGACCATGGTGGCTTTGAGGTCTTGAAGAAGCTGATACCACTGTGTTGCCTCTCAGTTCCTGCTGATTTTCCGGAAGGCAGCAGCGGGGGAGCTGCAGGAGGACAGTGGGCTGCACGCCCTGGCCCGGCTCTCCGAGATCGACGTCTCCACAGAGGGGGTGAAGGGCGCCAAGAACTTCTTCGAGGCCAAGGTGAGGCAGGTGCCAGGGCACAGGAGGTGCCACTGCAGGATGGTGAAGCACGAGAGCAGTTTGGTGCTGGGTGATGGGCATGCAGGAGGTGGAGGTTTGGGGGGACAGGAAGCCTTGGCAGGGGTCCCAGTTGGACATGTCCACCCACAGGCACAAGCCATCAACGAAATGAGCCGCTTCGAGGAGGAGATCAGGGCGGAGCAGGAGGAGAAGAAGAAGCAGGCGGAGGAGCTGAAGCAGAGGAAGGCGGCCTTCAAGGAGCTGCAGTCCACCTTCACCCAGTGACAGGGCTGGGCAGGACTGGTCAGCGGTGCCCAGGCTGGGAACGCTGCGTGTGCCACGTGCCAACCGCGCCGGGAGCGATGCCAGAGCCACGTGCTGCCAACGGGATCCTGGCGCGGGCTCGGCACAGTGCCCACCTTGCTGGCAGAGCCCAGTTGGCCCCAGCTCCCCCTCCCCTCTTACTGTGGTGTCTGTAGGTGTTGTTTGTGCCCCCTCACATCCCAAGAGTGCCCCCCACCCTGAGCAGCCCCTGTTCCCTGCCCGCAGCTGTGCCAGGGGCTGCTGCTGCTGAGTCCCAGGGGAGCTGTGCCCACAATGCCTGTCCCTGGAACACCTGTGCCCGGAGTGTCACGTGTTGTGTTTGCACTGGGAGGTTTGCAGGATGGGGACTTGTCCAGGTGGCCATGGGGGTGTTGTGGTGGCCACGCTGGCTCAGTGTCTGTCCTTGTTGCCATCAGTGACAAAAGCTGTGGTGAGGGTCAGGTGCTGGCAGAGGGGGCTCTGTGTGTATGTGTGTGGTGCTGGGGGGTGGGTGCCCACCCCACTGGCATGAAGCCCCCCAGGAGCTGTGTCTCTCTTTATTTTGGTCAAAGACATACAGAAAGGCAGCTGCTGGTTTGTGGGGCTGTATTATGTTTTTCATGTTGTATTTGGCCTGGGAGGGTGAGTGTGGTGGCCACAAGTGGTTGTCGTCAGTCCACTGAGGCTCCTGTGTTGGTGGGTGGCTGTGAAGACCCACATTTGTCCCACAGTGTCCCCCGAGTGGTGATATAGGGGGTGTGTTATGTTTTTTTTAATTTAATCCCAAATAAATATTATATTTCTTACTTGCTGAGTGCTGGAGTGCAGCCATGGGATGGGCATGTCTGTAGTGGGGGCTTGGGTGGGGGGAAGGAGCCTGGGCAGTGGGGTGTGACCATGGCGACCGGGTCACCACAGGGGGTGGCAGGGAGCGTGGGTGAGCCGTGGCAATGTGGGGACATTGGCGTGGGAAGCAGCAGAGACCCCATCCAGGTGTGGGGAGATGGTGCTATCAAAGGCCATGGCAGCACTGCTGGCACCTGTCCCCTCTCCCACACTGCGGCACCTGCAGGGTTGTGGCTGGTCTTGGCCATGTCAAGCAGGAGATAAGAAAACTTTGTCCCTGAGAGGGGTCTGTGGGTGGGTCTGTGTCCTGGGGCAGTTGGTGCTCAAGGTTGGGGTGCAGAAGGGCTGCCCAGCACCCCACAGAGAGCAGTGGGGCTGAGACACTGCCCACTAGCCATGCACCAAGAGGGACCCTGCCCATTCCCACAGCAGGCCCAGCTGTCTCTGCCATGGCCCAACCTGGTGCCAGCACACGATGGGCAGATGTGGCCATTCCCAGGCAGGATGGGGAGTGCGATAAGATGGGGCAATGGGGCTAAGGAGCCCCCCCCCCCTGAGCGTGGGAGAGTCCCCACATGGCAGCAGCAGCAGAAGCCACTCCAAGGTCCCCAGGCCCTATAAGAAGGGTGAGCAGCCCCAGTGCAGCCCCTTTGCTCAAGCACAACCATGCTGGGAGCCGTCTGTCTCGTCCTGCTGCTGGGCTATGGTGAGTACAGGAGAAGGGACGAAGATGGGGCAGAGGGAGAACGGGCCCCTGGTGCCTGCCATGGCCCTGGGCACGGGCACAGGCAGCCTCTGATGTCCCTTTTCCGGGTGTCACAGCCTATGGATGCGGCCAGCCGGCCGTGCCACCACAGCTGGGTGCCCGTGTGGTGGGCGGTGAAGATGCCGTAGCCCACAGCTGGCCCTGGCAGGTAAGGAGGGCACAGGGACCGGGATGGGGACAGGGAGGGGGATGTTCCTGCTCTGACCCTGTGTCTGCTGTCGCAGATCTCACTGCAGTACAAAAGCTATGGATCTTGGCATCACACCTGTGGTGGGACCCTCATTGCCCCCCAGTGGGTGCTGACGGCCGCCCACTGCATCAGGTGGGTGTCAGCGTGCTGGGGAGGTCTGTGCATGGAGGTAAGACATTTGTGAGGACTGACACCCTGCTTTTTGCCCCTGGCAGCTCTTCCATGACATACCGTGTGGTGCTGGGCAAGCAGGACCTGTCGGTGGATGATGAGCCTGGCTCAGTGGCCGTGGGTGTGGAGAAGATGATTGTTCATGAGAAGTGGAACTCCTTCCTCATCATGTAGGGGATGGGATGTGTCAGGGGTGGGTGGAGGGTGTTGCTGCCAGGGATCCCATCCTCACAGCCAGGGACTGGTCCTCATGCCTCATCTGTCCCCACAGCAATGACATTGCCCTGATCAAGCTGGAAGAAGCAGTTGAGGAGAGTGACACCATCCGTGCTGCCTGCCTGCCAGCTGCTGACAAGATCCTGCCCAATGACTATCCCTGCTATGTCACCGGCTGGGGACGCATCAGGAGTAAGCAGGGCGTCCCCAGAGGGTCCCTGGGAGGGGGTTCAGGCACAGGGTGTGAGGTACGAGGTTTGCCTGTCATTGCAGCCAACGGGCCCCTGGCTGATGTCCTGCAGCAGGCTCTGCTGCCCGTGGTGGACTACGAGATCTGCTCTCAGAGTGACTGGTGGGGCAGCAACGTGCGCACCACCATGGTGTGTGCCGGCGGTGATGGCATTGTCTCTGGATGCAACGTGAGTGCCGGCACCGCTGGGCAGTGGTTGGTGGCTGAGCGGTGCAGGACGGTGGCACTGGGAGGGGAGGGGATGGAGCCGTGGTGGTGGATGGCCAGGAGGGATGTGGGGGTGCACCAGCAGGGTGGCCAGGAGCAGGGGGGATGGAACATGCACCTCTCCATGCAGGGTGACTCCGGTGGCCCCCTGAACTGCCAGCGCGATGACGGGATCTGGGAGGTTGACGGCATCGTCAGCTTCGGCTCTGGGTGGAGCTGCAACATGAAAAAGAAACCAACAGTCTTCACCCGGGTGTCTGCCTACGTCGACTGGGTCAACGAGGTGGGTGCCCCTTCCTCTGCCCCCTCACGGGGCTTGCCCAGGATGCCCGTGCCCTGCCAGGGGTCTCACTGTGAGCCCCCCTGTGTCTTGACTTTTGCAGAAAATGAGCTCCAACTGAGGACGCAGCATGTGGAGATACAAGTGTTGAATCTGATAAAGGCAAAAGTGCTGAACTGGTCTCGTGTGCCACACTGGTTATTTTGGGGGGATGTGGTGGAGCTGGGGGCAGACACCCAGTGCTGGGTCTGGTGATGTTGGGGTCCTGCTCATGTGCTGGGGAAGGTGTCCTTGTGTGGTGGGGCTGGGCAGGGCCCTGGGAAGGCTGAGAAGGGCAGACATCCCACAAGGTGCTCCCAGTTGTAGGGAAGAGCCGTGGCTGAGCCGAAGGGCTCGAGGCTTGGGTGGTGGTTTCATGGAAGAGGGGCTGGGGTCTGTCCAGGTGGTTCTGGGGGACTCCAGGGAACCCAGCTGAGCCTTGAGGGGGGATCTAGGACACTTGGTAGATCCCAGGATCCTTTAGAGGACCTGACTTGCACTGGGCTAGATGGGGGCAGCTGAATTTTAAGAGGGGTCTTGAGGGATCTGGGTTGGCCCTGGGGGACGTGAGAGGGGCTGATTGTTTTGGAAGGCATTGGATGAGCTTGAAGGAGCTCTGTTGGAGCCAGAGCCCCTGGGAAAAGGTGGGTGGTGGGGGCCTGGCAGGATGGCAGGTGAATCCCAGGTGTGGGGTTCCTGGGAGGAGCCAGGGCTGCCGTGGAGGAGATGGGGGGGATTTTCCAGGAATAAGGCAGGTGTGTTGGTGGGAGTGGGTGTGAAGGGGCTGCCCAGGAGGTGTGGGTGGGTGGGCGCTGCACCGTGAGCCCCTGAGCAGAGCCATCCTCTGTGCCATCTTCCCATCGTGGTTGTTGGAGTCCAGCCAGGATCTTCACAGGGGGAGAAGNGCATGGAGGTAAGACATTTGTGAGGACTGACACCCTGCTTTTTGCCCCTGGCAGCTCTTCCATGACATACCGTGTGGTGCTGGGCAAGCAGGACCTGTCGGTGGATGATGAGCCTGGCTCAGTGGCCGTGGGTGTGGAGAAGATGATTGTTCATGAGAAGTGGAACTCCTTCCTCATCATGTAGGGGATGGGATGTGTCAGGGGTGGGTGGAGGGTGTTGCTGCCAGGGATCCCATCCTCACAGCCAGGGACTGGTCCTCATGCCTCATCTGTCCCCACAGCAATGACATTGCCCTGATCAAGCTGGAAGAAGCAGTTGAGGAGAGTGACACCATCCGTGCTGCCTGCCTGCCAGCTGCTGACAAGATCCTGCCCAATGACTATCCCTGCTATGTCACCGGCTGGGGACGCATCAGGAGTAAGCAGGGCGTCCCCAGAGGGTCCCTGGGAGGGGGTTCAGGCACAGGGTGTGAGGTACGAGGTTTGCCTGTCATTGCAGCCAACGGGCCCCTGGCTGATGTCCTGCAGCAGGCTCTGCTGCCCGTGGTGGACTACGAGATCTGCTCTCAGAGTGACTGGTGGGGCAGCAACGTGCGCACCACCATGGTGTGTGCCGGCGGTGATGGCATTGTCTCTGGATGCAACGTGAGTGCCGGCACCGCTGGGCAGTGGTTGGTGGCTGAGCGGTGCAGGACGGTGGCACTGGGAGGGGAGGGGATGGAGCCGTGGTGGTGGATGGCCAGGAGGGATGTGGGGGTGCACCAGCAGGGTGGCCAGGAGCAGGGGGGATGGAACATGCACCTCTCCATGCAGGGTGACTCCGGTGGCCCCCTGAACTGCCAGCGCGATGACGGGATCTGGGAGGTTGACGGCATCGTCAGCTTCGGCTCTGGGTGGAGCTGCAACATGAAAAAGAAACCAACAGTCTTCACCCGGGTGTCTGCCTACGTCGACTGGGTCAACGAGGTGGGTGCCCCTTCCTCTGCCCCCTCACGGGGCTTGCCCAGGATGCCCGTGCCCTGCCAGGGGTCTCACTGTGAGCCCCCCTGTGTCTTGACTTTTGCAGAAAATGAGCTCCAACTGAGGACGCAGCACGTGGAGATACAAGTGTTGAGTCTGATAAAAGCAAAAGTGCTGAACTGGTCTCGTGTGCCACACTGGTTATTTTGGGGGGATGTGGTGGAGCTGGGGGCAGACACCCAGTGCTGGGTCTGGTGATGTTGGGGTCCTGCTCATGTGCTGGGGAAGGTGTCCTTGTGTGGTGGGGCTGGGCAGGGCCCTGGGAAGGCTGAGAAGGGCAGACATCCCACAAGGTGCTCCCAGTTGTAGGGAAGAGCCGTGGCTGAGCCGAAGGGCTCGAGGCTTGGGTGGTGGTTTCATGGAAGAGGGGCTGGGGTCTGTCCAGGTGGTTCTGGGGGACTCCAGGGAACCCAGCTGAGCCTTGAGGGGGGATCTAGGACACTTGGTAGATCCCAGGATCCTTTAGAGGACCTGACTTGCACTGGGCTAGATGGGGGCAGCTGAATTTTAAGAGGGGTCTTGAGGGATCTGGGTTGGCCCTGGGGGACGTGAGAGGGGCTGATTGTTTTGGAAGGCATTGGATGAGCTTGAAGGAGCTCTGTTGGAGCCAGAGCCCCTGGGAAAAGGTGGGTGGTGGGGGCCTGGCAGGATGGCAGGTGAATCCCAGGTGTGGGGTTCCTGGGAGGAGCCAGGGCTGCCGTGGAGGAGATGGGGGGGATTTTCCAGGAATAAGGCAGGTGTGTTGGTGGGAGTGGGTGTGAAGGGGCTGCCCAGGAGGTGTGGGTGGGTGGGCGCTGCACCGTGAGCCCCTGAGCAGAGCCATCCTCTGTGCCATCTTCCCATCGTGGTTGTTGGAGTCCAGCCAGGATCTTCACAGGGGGAGAAGAAGGAGAACGAGCAGGGATGGATGGCAGCGCCTCAGGCTCAGCAGGGACGATGTGATGGATGGTGCCTGGTCCAGGAGCTGTGCAGCCACTGGAGCAGCGAGTGGCACCGTCACCAGACCAGCAAGCAACACTGACACCTGCACTGGGTCTCAGGAGCACGGGCATGAGCCACTCAGGGTCTCTCTGGGGACACTGTGGCACGTGCCAGCCTGGCCAGGGGTTTAGTGGGAGGAGAGGGGTGTGGGGTGGGAAATGGTTTGGAGGGTCAGGAAATGTGCCACGGCAAAGGGACTCTGGACAGATCACCCCGAAGGGAATTAAAGGCCTGTCACAGGATGTTGTGTGGTGTGGATGCTCTGGGTGTGCTGCCAACGGGGCTGGGTGGTTGGGGCACTGGCATGGGGGTGGCTGTGGGGTCTGTGCTGCCCCAAATGGAGACCCCCAGGCTGTCTGTGTGAGGCTGAGCAGTGCAAGCTGCCCCTTCCCCTGTGTGTGCACCCACCTGTGCCCTGGGGATGGTTGTTGGGGCTGGGGGCTGCAGGACCTTGGTGCCCCAGCCTGTTGTACCACGATGTGATGTCATCTCACTGCTGTGTGTGTACCTGTGCATTGTGGTCACTCCTCAGGGTTGGTCTGGTGGGCACAGGAGCCCGGGGAAAGTTCCCAAGGTGCCACAAGCCTCT
Source organism: Sakesphorus luctuosus (assembly GCA_013396695.1). NCBI lineage: Eukaryota > Metazoa > Chordata > Aves > Passeriformes > Thamnophilidae > Sakesphorus > Sakesphorus luctuosus. Next base: position 110,970 of record VWZD01004859.1, on the reverse strand, counting down.
GTGCTGGGGCATCAGTACCCAGAGGGCCAAGTCCCACCCAGCCAGCAATGGCCACTCCCCTGCACTGTGTATCAACCCAGGAACCAATGTCACCTCACACAGGAACCAATGTCACCTCACACAGGAGGTGGTGGAGAGTTGTGGTCCCTCTGGGTGAAGAACCTTTTCGTAATACCCGGTCCCTCCCCTGGCACAGCTCCAGCTGTGCCCTCGATTCCTGTCACTGGTCACAGGGAACAGAGATCTGTATTGCCCCTTGTAAGAAAGCTGCAGACCACACTGAGGGCTCCCCTCAGCCTCCTCTTCCTCAGGCTGAACAAACCCAGTGATTTCAGCCACCCTTGGATGGCTTCACTTGTGAGTGGTTACCTCCTCACCTTAACTACTTTTAATCTTTAAGGCTGTGTAGAGTTTAACACATACACATTATATTTACATGTTAATTGTCTGTCAGTTATTGTTATATTTGGTTAATACAATTTATGATTGACACATTAAAGCTACAAGTTAACCTCAAAAAGAGTCTACTTAAATTTGATTTTTGTTAGTTTTAAATGTGTAACACCTTATATGGGCTTTATAGGATGTGTCCATCATGTAAGTATTTAAGAGTATGAGAGAATAAAGGGAAGTTTAAGAGAATACAGAGAACTTCTGTGAAGTTTATAACTTTCACTTCACTGTTGAAATCTGGAAGTGTTCATACACTCATATAAAAATTACATGTCAAAAGCCATTTTTACCCACTCCTGGGAATGGGAGCTCAGGGACACCCCATGAGACAGGGACAGACCCCCCTGACACTGAGCAGCATCCCCAGCTGATGGGACAGAGCCACGGGCAAGCAGGACCCCACAGTCCATGTCCTGGACTGCCCTCATGGGCATCCTGCACTGCAAGATGGGGAGAAGGGAGATGAGCAACAGGGTCCATGGGATAAACCCAAAAGAACATCTCCCCACCCTCCCTGAGCCCCCAGGGTCCTCCAGCTTCACCACACCCCTCACCCCATTCCTGTGCCACCAGAATGTTCCTGCTCTGCTTTCACCTCCAACCCAGGATGTCCCAGGAAGGGATGAGCCATTGCAGTCTGTGCCATGGAATAAGGAAAGAGTCAAGGCTGAGCTATCTCTCCAAAAAGTCACCCATCAGACCCCTGCACCTGCACCCCAGCCAGGGTGACCACAGCACACCCCAATCCCAACGCTCCCTTGGGGGAAGAACTGGGGAAATAGACACAGGCAGGAGTGCAGGGTCACCTTTCCCAAAGGAGGACAGGTCCAATGGAGGTGGGATCAGCCCTGGTATCACCTGTACATCAGGTGCTCTGTGCAAAAGGGATCAGGACAGGACAGGGCTCTTCAGCACTCCACACCACAGCGGGATGGGGAAGGGATGCAGGAGAGGGGTCAGCCATGGCACTGAGCTCTCACAAAGCCCTGGGCACAGGCAAAGCCATCCCAGCTACATCCTGGCTCCTGCCAGACCTCATTTGGGGTGCTCAGGGTGGGTCAGGTTGGCAGAAGTACCCACACCTGTCCAGGTGCTCACGCCCAGCCACTCATGGGCATGGGCTGCCCACCACTGCCCTGGGACACCAACCACCAGCCAAAAACACCAGGAAAAAAACTTGAAATGAGCTTCTGCAGCTGCAAACCATAAACACAGCAATCTAAAATAGCAACACAAGGCAAAGGAAAAGCCCTTCAAAACTTCACACATGCACACCTCCAGTCATTCCCAACTACTGCAGGTGCCATTGGTATCCAAGATGATGCCACAGCCAAGGCACAGCCAGGACTCTGCACCCAAACATGCCAAGGATGGGTACATACAGTGAACCTCCACTGATAGGGATGCACAGACACCTCATGGTAAGTCCCCAGGAAAGGGAACACCTTGTCTCTGGGGGGTGGTGAGGTGGGTCCGTGTCCTGGGGCAGTTGGTGCTCAAGGTTGGGGTGCAGCAGGGCTGCGCAGCACCCCACAGAGAGCAGTGGGGCTGAGACACTGCCCACTAGCCATGCACCAAGAGGGACCCTGCCCATTCCCACAGCAGGGCCAGATGTCTCTGCCATGGCCCAACCTGGTGCCAGCACACGATGGGCAGATGTGGCCATTCCCAGGCAGGACAGGATGTGTGATAAGATGGGGCAATGGGGCTAAGGAGCCCCCACCCCCTGAGCGTGGGAGAGTCCCCACATGGCAGCAGCAGCAGAAGCCACTCCAAGGTCCCCAGGCCCTATAAGAAGGGTGAGCAGCCCCAGTGCAGCACCTTTGCTCAAGCACAACCATGCTGGGAGCCGTCTGTCTCGTCCTGCTGCTGGGCTATGGTGAGTACAGTAGAAGGGACGAAGATGGGGCAGAGGGAGAACGGGCCCCTGGTGCCTGCCATGGCCCTGGGCACGGGCACAGGCAGCCTCTGATGTCCCTTTTCCGGGTGTCACAGCCTATGGATGCGGCCAGCCGGCCGTGCCACCACAGCTGGGTGCCCGTGTGGTGGGCGGTGAAGACGCCGTAGCCCACAGCTGGCCCTGGCAGGTAAGGAGGGCACAGGGACAGGGATGGGGACAGGGAGGGGGATGTTCCTGCTCTGACCCTGTGTCTGCTGTCGCAGATCTCACTGCAGTACAGTCGCTCTGGGTCTTGGCATCACACCTGTGGTGGGACCCTCATTGCCCCCCAGTGGGTGCTGACGGCCGCCCACTGCATCAGGTGGGTGTCAGGGTGCTGGGGAGGTCTGTGGCATGGAGGTAAGACATTTGTGAGGACTGACACCCTGCTTTTTGCCCCTGGCAGCTCTTCCATGACATACCGTGTGGTGCTGGGCAAGCAGGACCTGTTGACAGATGATGAGCCTGGCTCAGTGGCCGTGGGTGTGGAGAAGACAATCGTCCATGAGAAGTGGAACTCCTTCCTTGTCCTGTAGGAACAGGATATGTCAGGGGTGGGTCAAGAAGGTGTCAGAGCTGAGGATCTCTGTCCTCACGTTTCATGTCTCCCCACAGCAATGACATTGCCCTGATCAAGCTGGAAGAAGCAGTTGAGGAGAGTGACACCATCCGTGCTGCCTGCCTGCCAGATGCTGACAAGATTCTGCCCAATGACTATCCCTGCTATGTCACCGGCTGGGGACGCCTCAGGAGTAAGCAGGGGATTGCCAAGGGGTCCTCAGTGAGGTTGTGTGGGCACAGTGTGTGAGGTGTGACTGTCATTGCAGCCAACGGGCCCCTGGCTGATGTCCTGCAGCAGGCTCTGCTGCCCGTGGTGGACCATGAGACCTGCTCCCAGTGGGATTGGTGGGGCGCCCTTGTGCGCACCACCATGGTGTGTGCCGGCGGTGATGGCATTGTCTCTGGATGCAACGTGAGTCTTGGCACTGCAGGGTGGTACCTGCCCCCAGCACAGGGGGTGGCTTGGTTCCAGGGGTGCCAGGGCAATGTGGGGCTACAGGTCCCATGGGAAGCACAGAGTGAGCAGCTGGGAGAGATGTGGGGGTGCACCAGCAGGGTGGCCAGGAGCAGGGGGGATGGAACATGCACCTCTCCATGCAGGGTGACTCCGGTGGCCCCCTGAACTGCCAGCGCGATGACGGGATCTGGGAGGTGGAAGGGATCGTCAGCTTCGGCTCTGGGTGGAGCTGCAACATGAAGAAGAAACCAACAGTCTTCACCCGGGTGTCTGCCTACGTCGACTGGGTCAACGAGGTGGGTGCCCCTTCCTCTGCCCTCTCACAGGGCTTGACCAGGATGCCCATGCCCTGCCAAGGGTCTCACTGTGAGCCCCTCTGTTGGTCTTTTGCAGAAAATGAGCTCCAACTGAGGACGCAGCACGTGGAGATACAAGTGTTGAGTCTGATAAAAGCAAAAGTGCTGAACTGGTCTCGTGTGGTTCTTTGGAAGGGATGTGTTAGAGTTTAAACCTGGGGCTGTGTCTNTTCCCAGGCAGGACAGGATGTGTGATAAGATGGGGCAATGGGGCTAAGGAGCCCCCACCCCCTGAGCGTGGGAGAGTCCCCACATGGCAGCAGCAGCAGAAGCCACTCCAAGGTCCCCAGGCCCTATAAGAAGGGTGAGCAGCCCCAGTGCAGCACCTTTGCTCAAGCACAACCATGCTGGGAGCCGTCTGTCTCGTCCTGCTGCTGGGCTATGGTGAGTACAGTAGAAGGGACGAAGATGGGGCAGAGGGAGAACGGGCCCCTGGTGCCTGCCATGGCCCTGGGCACGGGCACAGGCAGCCTCTGATGTCCCTTTTCCGGGTGTCACAGCCTATGGATGCGGCCAGCCGGCCGTGCCACCACAGCTGGGTGCCCGTGTGGTGGGCGGTGAAGACGCCGTAGCCCACAGCTGGCCCTGGCAGGTAAGGAGGGCACAGGGACAGGGATGGGGACAGGGAGGGGGATGTTCCTGCTCTGACCCTGTGTCTGCTGTCGCAGATCTCACTGCAGTACAGTCGCTCTGGGTCTTGGCATCACACCTGTGGTGGGACCCTCATTGCCCCCCAGTGGGTGCTGACGGCCGCCCACTGCATCAGGTGGGTGTCAGGGTGCTGGGGAGGTCTGTGGCATGGAGGTAAGACATTTGTGAGGACTGACACCCTGCTTTTTGCCCCTGGCAGCTCTTCCATGACATACCGTGTGGTGCTGGGCAAGCAGGACCTGTTGACAGATGATGAGCCTGGCTCAGTGGCCGTGGGTGTGGAGAAGACAATCGTCCATGAGAAGTGGAACTCCTTCCTTGTCCTGTAGGAACAGGATATGTCAGGGGTGGGTCAAGAAGGTGTCAGAGCTGAGGATCTCTGTCCTCACGTTTCATGTCTCCCCACAGCAATGACATTGCCCTGATCAAGCTGGCAGAAGAGGTTCAGGAGAGTGACACCATCCGTGCTGCCTGCCTGCCAGATGCTGACAAGATTCTGCCCAATGACTATCCCTGCTATGTCACCGGCTGGGGACGCCTCAGGAGTAAGCAGGGGATTGCCAAGGGGTCCTCAGTGAGGTTGTGTGGGCACAGTGTGTGAGGTGTGACTGTCATTGCAGCCAACGGGCCCCTGGCTGATGTCCTGCAGCAGGCTCTGCTGCCCGTGGTGGACCATGAGACCTGCTCCCAGTGGGATTGGTGGGGCGCCCTTGTGCGCACCACCATGGTGTGTGCCGGCGGTGACGGCGTTGTCTCTGGATGCAACGTGAGTCTTGGCACTGCAGGGTGGTACCTGCCCCCAGCACAGGGGGTGGCTTGGTTCCAGGGGTGCCAGGGCAATGTGGGGCTACAGGTCCCATGGGAAGCACAGAGTGAGCAGCTGGGAGAGATGTGGGGGTGCACCAGCAGGGTGGCCAGGAGCAGGGGGGATGGAACATGCACCTCTCCATGCAGGGTGACTCCGGTGGCCCCCTGAACTGCCAGCGCGATGACGGGATCTGGGAGGTGGAAGGGATCGTCAGCTTCGGCTCTGGGTGGAGCTGCAACATGAAGAAGAAACCAACAGTCTTCACCCGGGTGTCTGCCTACGTCGACTGGGTCAACGAGGTGGGTGCCCCTTCCTCTGCCCTCTCACAGGGCTTGACCAGGATGCCCATGCCCTGCCAAGGGTCTCACTGTGAGCCCCTCTGTTGGTCTTTTGCAGAAAATGAGCTCCAACTGAGGACGCAGCACGTGGAGATACAAGTGTTGAGTCTGATAAAAGCAAAAGTGCTGAACTGGTCTCGTGTGGTTCTTTGGAAGGGATGTGTTAGAGTTTAAACCTGGGGCTGTGTCTCATGGTCCTGTGGTTCCACCCCTGTGCTGGAAAGAGTCCCCCTTTTGATGCAGTGGGGCTGGGCAGGGTCCTGGGGAGGCTGAGGTGGGCAGACATCCCACAAGGTGCTCAGATCAAGGGAGAGCTGTGGCCATCACCAAGCTCAAGGGCTCGGGGCTTGGCTGGTGTTTTGGTGGGAGAGGGCCTGGAGTCTGGCTGGATGGTCCTGGAGGGTCCTGGTGAGTCATAGCTCCAATAGGAGGCTGCAGTGGAGTGGTACCTACAAAGAGAGGTTCACTTACCCCAGCAGTGCAGGCGATGGGCACTGGCAGTTCCCAGCCAAGTTTTCCACTGCACCAGGTAGTTCAGTGAGATTGAAAAATAACCCAAAACACAGGCCTAAGAAAAGAGAAAATGTATTGAAACTTAAGTTTGGTGTGCTTGTCTCTGTAGGATGTGTTTTGTGCTGGTTTCTTTGGGGGCTTTTGGTCATCAATTAAATACAGTCATGCAGCTAAACATTATCACTGGTAACACAAAACACACAGTAACTCACTTGTATTAGTAGAAGTTATTTTGAGAGCTGCTGTAAGTTCTTCTCTTGCTATTAAGTACGATCCTCACAGCAGAGTGTTGAAGACTCCTCTAACCTGTGTGCTGTCCAATGTTTGACAGGCAGTGTTGAGTTTGTAAGACTTTGATGTTCTAGGACACTTGTAGCCAATATCTTCATAAAATTCTCCCTGGCTTTTAAGTGTGGTCTCATAGCAGAGGTCAAAGACAATTCCAAACTGTGTGCTGTCTATTGTTTGACAGGCAGTATTAGGTCCATAAGACTTTGATTTTCTGGAGACACTTATAGCCAATAAGTTCCCCCTGGCTCAAGTGTGGTCCTCACAAGTGTTGAGGACTCGTCCAATCTGTGTTCTGTCCAGTGTTAGGCAATATTGGGTTCATACAACTTCAATATTCTGAGGGTGCTCATAGCTAATAACTTTGTATTAATACAGGTGGGACAAGAAACCTTTGCATTTCTGTCCCTCCTTTTCACATGACAATGAGTGAATGTTTTTATGCTCTTCCCGTTTCTTGGGAGCCTTCGGAAGGTGCTAAAATGGCAATCAGGAGATGGAACAGAGAAGGGAATACAGCAAAAGATTTGCTTTTTCATTGCATTTATTAGAAACATTGATTGCAAAACTCATCCCATTCCATGTGAGGGCCAGACCCTGCTTCCATGAATCAGTTACCTTGGGCAGCACAAGACCAGCAAGGAAAAACACTCTGAGGCCAAGAATGGCCACATGAAGAGCCAGAGGTGCTCCAGAGGCTCCAGGCTGGCATGTACTCCCAAAAAAGGGCCTTCCTGCTCCATCCTAAGCATTTCCCATGGGCACAGTACAATGTCCACCTCATCTCTACTTCACAGCAAGGACTGTGCTCTTCACAGCAAGGACAAACATCTCAACAGACAGAGAAACTCCACCGGGAGCGTCGAGGCCGAGTCACGGCAGGCACAGATTTCACCTGGCCACAGGGAAGGAACTCTCACCCCTGGCAGAGACCTCAGAGCCCACGTGTCAGTCACACATGAAGAAGAATTTTTTACGAAGGAAGTTGAAACATCCTGGGATCTGCTTGTAGCTCCCCTTGGCTGAGACAGTGTTTGCCACCTGAGAACAGAAGGAGAGTGGTTGGGGAGCAGGATGCTCTCCTGACTGTTGCAGGAAGCTCAGTAACAGGGGTCAGGAATGGGACTATGGGACATGAGAGCTGGCAGGGCTCTTAACATGAGGCATCTTCGCTGGCAAAGATGAAGTGAACCCAAGGGAACAATTTTTCAAGAAATCTCAGTGATACCACCCACCACTGCCTCTGGCAGGTGCTTCTTGGCATGAGCCAGAAGCAAATTCTCTTTTCACCCATTTTCTTCCAGACATGCCTGTCACTTCCCCATGGTGGTCTCCTTGCACTGACCACCAGCCAGCAGAGAGGGTTTCATGCTACTCCTTTGAAACTGATAGCTGCCATGCCACCACGTGCCAAAGAAGCACAGTGACACCCAAAACCCATCCTCCATCCCCAGGACATGCTTATGACAGCACCCCAGTCCCATCAGCTTGGCCTTTTAAGGATGGGGACAAGTTATGCCATTTTTAGCTATTTCCTTGGAAAGATTAAAGCCTGTATTGCCAGGATTACTCCTCACTGGAGAAACCTTGCAGTAATTGTTGGCAGATTGAGGCCAGACACTTTCTTCATAATTAAATCTCTCTGCAGTACCTCCAGTTAGCCCATCCCTAAAGTCAACACTCAATATCCTCATTCTTTTTTTAATTGTAGGCCTCCACACCCTGACTAATCACATTCCTGACTATTTCCTTCATCACAACCACAAAAAGCAGGAAAAAAAAGACATTTACCCGCAGTAACATGTTCTGCAGATGTTCTGAACGGGCATATCTCTCCAGCACACTGTCCAGTGTCTCCACATACCACGAGCCTGTTGCCTCCCTCCAGGAGACAAAACCTTCAGACAAAGAAAGAGAATGTTATGCCAAAGCCCATCTGCTGTTCTCATCCTGCTGATTCCTGCTGCCCCAATGGAGCTGGTTGTCCTGAACTGCCCGTGACTTTGGACATAAAGCTCTGACTTTTTTGGTAATTCCCCAGCAAAGGATTGTCACCTGGAAAAGTTGAGTAGGAGACCAAGATGTCACTGGGTGTGGGCAAAGAGGCAATGGCATCTGGCTCATCCACGTTACCCGACAGAGCCCGAAAAGGAGTCGCATCCGATTCCAAAGAAGCTCCAGGAGCTTCATCTTCGGGTGAATCACAATCCACTATGAAGCCTCGATCTTTTTGTTCTGCAAAAAGCAGCAATGAGACAGTTCCCGTGTTCATCTCATCCAAGGGATTCACAACTGTACATACAACATTAAGAAAACACGGAGAAAGAAAAGGACGAAGGTCCTAGAACAAAACAAGGCTTTTTGGCCCGTTGGCTGAGCTGGTCAAGTTCCAACTGCTGATGATTCACACAAAATTCCTCACTCTGTGTTTCCCCATGGAACTTATGGCCCAAGAGCTGGAGCAGCCCCTCAGCACATAGTAAAGAGGAGACAGCTGGAGGGGTGACAAACAGAACGGGAACCAAAGCCACAGCCTAACCATACCTCCAAAGCCCAGCACTACCAGAGCCAAGACAAAGATTCACCTCCACCACAGGCCTGGATGAAGAAGAGTTTGGGTTTTCCTCTCAAACTTGGGCAATTGGACCCATTGAAATAGTTCACAATCTTTTCTATGGGAATGCGTTTTCCATCCGTTCCGTAAACGCCTCCGGGAAACTGAATATGGCTCATCTGCAAGAGGAAAACGCAGGAGCTGGAGATGGGGATGGTGTGGCCAGTTCCAAGGGAGCTCATTTCCCATGGAGTGTTTTGTGGCCTAAAGGTACCAGAACAAATCCTGGTGGTTGTGCAAATCCCTGTGGCCAAGTCAGGGTGAGGGGACACCCAGAAGTCAATTGAAATGCACTCAAATCCAGCAATCCAACTTCTATTATTCAACTCCTATCCCACCTCCTCCAGCAAAAGAGTTCTTCATCCTCTGGGACAACAGGCCTGCAACATCCACCATCTTACAAACAATTCCTCTCCTCCTCCTTCAAGAACTCTGACTTGGAATAAACAGACTTTATTGCTAATATCATCTCCCCAGCAGAGCTGGAGGAACTGGAAGGACTAACTAGTGGCATGAAGCTGTACCAGGGAGGTTTAGGCTGGATATTAGGAAAAGGTTCTTCACCCAGAGGGTGGTTGGGCACTGGAACAGGCTCCCCAGGGCAGTGATCACAACCCAAAGCTGCCAGAGCATAAGGAGCATTTGTACAATGCTCTCAGGTACATGATGGAATTGCTGGGGTGTCCTGTGCAGGGCCAGGAGTTGGCTTCAGTGATCCCTGTGGGTCCCTTCCAACTCAGGATCCTCCATGATTTTATAACAACCACAGCATGAGTGTGAGTGTGACCTCTCTTCAGTTGCTCTGTTCCAAATTATTTGCCTCAACTTCCCAAACAGAAAACACTTGTCCACGGGCAGCACTGGATCAGGCTACACCAGAGAAGCTCCCATTTTCTTTATCCCAGACACGAGGTTGCAATGACAGACCACTTCTTCCCTCCTGCCTTGCCTGAGACCTCCCTTCCATGCCTAAGGAGCAAAGGGAGAGATGGGATGAACCCACCTGACAGCCATGGGAAAGGATGACCACGATGCAGCAGTCCAAGGCACTGTGGTTCTGCTGTGCCAGCTTCTGCAGCTCCAAAACCATTTCCTACATGGAAAACATCACAGTAAGACTTTTCTGAATCATGTTACAAATTACTGCTGAGTCCTGCTCTAACTGGGCTGCTGCATGGAAGGACCTGGAAGATCTCTACCACAGGATAAGGTGAGTCCCAAGGACAGGTAGCAAGAACCATTGGCAGTGAGTATTTCTGTGTCTCTGCCCTTATTTGTCACTGGCAGCTTCAATCATGAACTCCTCACCTCTCTGCACTCTTTACAATACAGCAACAAAACCAAACTTCCACATGATTTATACACTGAAACCTCCTGCTTCTGACCAGGAGCAGGGGGTGAGCACAGAACCACGTTTTACTTTCAGTGGCCACTGTGGACGAACAAGCTCCCCCTTTACCACTTCAAACAACAGCTGAGGGCTGGACAGACAGACACACAGCCCTAAGGCTGCCCCAGCTATCCCCAAAACACAGCCTCACCTATTTCCTTGCAAATCACAGCCAGGATACAACATTTAGGCAGAAGGCTGAAAACATGCAAGGTCCTCTTTCCCAGCATGACAAGAAAACAAGAGGATGGAAGTGGCTGTTTCTTTGTGTGGGGCTTTTGCCATGCTGCTGATGTGGGGGTACATCCCCTAACACATTCCCATCACTTCCAGGGGCTCACCTCTCACCCCCTGTGCCAACAGGACACAGCCAGGCTCACCTGAGCTCTCAGATCCCGCCGAGTCAGGACGTTGAAGTGCAGGGCCTTGAAGCGCCGCTCCAGCTTCTCACAGTCGATGTCGGAGCCCACTCGGGTCGACAGACCTGAGTCTCTGGAGAAGTTGACATTGTTGAGGATCAGGCAGTGCCCACAGGGATCTGCTTTCAGCTCATACACCTGGCAGGGACACGTCACAGTTAAACTCCCTCTTATTCCAAGTGCTTGCTGGCTAATCCAGCAGGATTCCTCTAACCAGTGGGGAATGGGAGGCCTTAAAGTGGCTTGTTTCAGAGCTTTTCATTTCTCTAAACCTAGGGATGGGTAAGAGCATCTACTCTTCACACACACATTCTCATCAGCAGCTGGGAACAGAAAAAACTCCACTAAATTGGGGAAACCCTTTGTGGAAAAAGCGCTGTTGCTTCACCTGATGGCACTCCCAACAGCAAGTTGAAGCTTCTGGGAATGTTTTTTAGGCATCATCATCAAACTTCATGCCAAGGAGCCACGAATTCATGTTATCACTGTGGTAATCACATAAGATCTGGCTTGGTCGACCCACTCCAAGCCAATTGGCCCCATTACAACAGAATCAACCTCAGAGCAATTGCTCAGGTAACACAAAGCATCTCTTCCAGGGATATTTCCCAGAGCTACCCATGAGACACAGAGCTTTTGCCCAGCAGGGAACACTTTCAGCCTACCCAAATACTAACCAGGTCACGGCTCCTCTTGTCAACAGCAGAACCTACAACACACAACAGACACAGGATTTAGCTCATCACACTTCACAACAAGACATCATACTCCTACACTTCACATCAATCTTTCCTGACACAATTCCCCTTCCCCACCCTGCTGGAAACAAGCCTTTGGCATGTTATTTCTCTGGAAGAGCCTGGGATGCAGCTTACCCTGGGCTGGCATGGAAGTTGTTTGAGGTTTTTCACTCTCAGCTTGGACTGGGAAGGACAGACGTTCAGGAAGGGTCACATCTGTAATGAAGGGGGACAAAAATACATGGGGTGCTCCCAACATGCAGATAGTCCAAGCTTAAAAGGGACATACAGGCTGCCCAGAGAAACTGTGGCTGCCTCATCCCTGGCAGTGTTCAAGGCCAGGCTGGACAGGGCTTGGAGCAACCTGGGACAGTGGAAGGTGCTCTTTCCCATAGCAGGAGGTAGAGCAAGATGAGCTTTAAGGTCTTTTCCAACCCAAACCGTTCTGGGATTCGATGATTCCCCCAACAGCTCTTCATGGTCACCTCTACCAGGACAGAACTTCACAGACTATTGCCCCTGGCAAGAGGGATTCCAGCTGCCACCCCCAGCGTTGCTGTTTGCCACAAAAAGTCCCCCACACTCAGCACTAACTTTTCTGCTCCTTTTCTCCCTTCAGCTCCAGCTCCACAGGTCGCAGGTCCAGCGGCTGTGCCGGTGCCAGGGGGGACTGGCACTCCTGGAGCAGCATGTTGGCGAGCTCAGCCTGCCCCGTGTCCTGCAGGATGGACAGGAACACAGGGAAAGCCTCCCTGCCTCGAGTCTCCAGGTCGATGATCAGTTGCCGGGCTTGGTCTCCTCGGCTGCCAGCGCTCTGCAGAGGAGGCAAGGCCAGGAAAAAGAATGTACATGTGACACCTGGGCAGCCCTTCTGCCTGCTCCCAAAGAGGGAAGATGTGGGATCTGCACACAGCATGTGGACACAGGGTGAACAAGACCGAAACCCATTGGACACAGTCACACAGACCTCCAGTAGCCACCCGACACCCAGACCTGACCTCCTTCCAACCACAACGGTCACCATTGGACCACTGTGGGGTCTGGAGGCAAAGGGAGTAGGGAGCACCCTCAGGCTGGCCCCAGGGGACAAACAGGCACCCCCAGGCTCTCACTGGTGGGCAGGATAGGGTAAAATATCCCCAGGCCTATCACCTGCCACTGAGAGTGGAAATGGGAAAGCCTGAATACTATCACTAGGCTGGGATGGGGATTCAAGGAGGAACCCCCATGGCTGGCACTACCTGGGGCTGGGGACAAGGTGTGGGGTGGGGAGGGGCAAGGACCACCCACCAGGCTTGTCACCAGAGTGAGGGGACAAAGGGGCCACCCCCTAGGCCTGTCACCAGGATTTGGGGCACACAGGAGCCACTCCCCATGCCCACCCCTGGGTGTTTAGTGACCTGGACCCCTCCCTAAGCCACCCCTGGTGCTCAGTGACCCTGACCCTCCCTGAGCCACCCCTCGTGCTCAGTGACCCANGACCCCTCCCTGGGCCACCCCTGGTGCTCAGTGACCCGGACCCCTCCCTGGGCCACCCCTGGTGCTCAGTGACCTGGACCCCTCCCTGAGCCACCCCTGGTGCTCAGTGACCCGGACCCCTCCCTAAGCCACCCCTGGTGCTCAGTGACCCGGACCCCTCCTTGAGCCACCCCTGGTGCTCACTGACCCTGACCCTCCCTAAGCCACCCCTGGTGCTCAGTGACCTGGCCCCCTCCCTGAGCCCCCCCTGGTGCTCAGTGACCTGGCCCCCTCCCTGAGCCCCCCCTGGTGCTCAGTGACCTGGCCCCCTCCCTGAGCCCCCCCTGGTGCTCAGTGACCTGGCCCCCTCCCTGAGCCCCCCCTGGTGCTCAGTGACCTGGCCCCCTCCCTGAGCCCCCCCTGGTGCTCAGTGACCTGGCCCCCTCCCTGAGCCCCCCCTGGTGCTCAGTGACCTGGCCCCCTCCCTGAGCCCCCCCTGGTGCTCAGTGACCTGGCCCCCTCCCTGAGCCCCCCCTGGTGCTCAGTGACCTGGCCCCCTCCCTGAGCCCCCCCTGGTGCTCAGTGACCTGGCCCCCTCCCTGAGCCCCCCCTGGTGCTCAGTGACCTGGCCCCCTCCCTGAGCCCCCCCTGGTGCTCAGTGACCTGGCCCCCTCCCTGAGCCCCCCCTGGTGCTCAGTGACCTGGCCCCCTCCCTGAGCCCCCCCTGGTGCTCAGTGACCTGGCCCCCTCCCTGAGCCCCCCCTGGTGCTCAGTGACCTGGCCCCCTCCCTGAGCCCCCCCTGGTGCTCAGTGACCTGGCCCCCTCCCTGAGCCCCCCCTGGTGCTCAGTGACCTGGCCCCCTCCCTGAGCCCCCCCTGGTGCTCAGTGACCTGGCCCCCTCCCTGAGCCCCCCCTGGTGCTCAGTGACCTGGCCCCCTCCCTGAGCCCCCCCTGGTGCTCAGTGACCTGGCCCCCTCCCTGAGCCCCCCCTGGTGCTCAGTGACCTGGCCCCCTCCCTGAGCCCCCCCTGGTGCTCAGTGACCTGGCCCCCTCCCTGAGCCCCCCCTGGTGCTCAGTGACCTGGCCCCCTCCCTGAGCCCCCCCTGGTGCTCAGTGACCCGGACCCCTCCCCAGCCCACCTGCAGCTCCTCCAGCATGGTTCGGGTGAAGATACCGCGCTGCTCCAGCGGGTCCCAGAGCGGCTCCACCCGCAGCGCCGCCACCAGCCGTGCCCGCCCGCGCCGCAGTGCCCGGCGCTGCCGCTCCTCCATCGCCCCGGAGCCTCCAGCAGCTCACAGAGTGCCACAAACACACACCGCGTCAGGCTGTGAGGCACCTGGGATAGTCCACACGGGATGGATGGATGGAGACTCCACACCCTCGCTGGCAAATCCCCTCACCCGCACCGTGAAGTTCTTCCTCATGAGCAGGTGGAGGTTTCTGTGCATCAGCTTGTTCCCTCCTGCTGCTTGCTGGGCACCCCCGAGCAGAGGCTGATCCACTCTCTGTCCCCTCCCTGCAGACACGGACGGACATGGATGGGGTCCCCTCTCAGTGTCTCTTCTCCAGGCTGAACTCAGATCGACCCGTTCCCCATAACTTTCCCACAGTTTCTATACTGGGCGTGATGTTTGAGGGAGTGGAATATCCCTTTGGCCAGTTTAGGTCACCTGTCCCAGCTGTGCTCCCTCCCAGACTCTTTGTGAACCTCCTCAATAGCAAAGCATGAGACAAGAAAAAGGTCCTCGACTTAAGATAAACATGACTGAGCAAATAACAGAACATCCCAGAATCCCAGAATATCCTGAGCTGGAAGGGATCCACAAGGATCGAGTCCAACCCCCAGCCCGGCACAAGCCCATCCCCAAGAGTCACACCTTGTGCCTGAGAGAATTATCCAAACCCTCCTGGAGCTCTGGCAGCCTCGGGGCTGTGCCCACTGCCCTGGGGAGCCTGGTCAGTGCCCACCACCCTCTGGGGGAAGAGCCTTTCCCTGAGATCCAACCTGACCCTGCCCTGGCACAACCTGAGATCCCAAATCCCAGAATATTCCGAGCTGGAAGGCCCCACAAGGCTCATCAAGTCCAACCCTCAGGAGAGTGGCCCCCACAGGGCTCAATCCTTGGTGTTCTCAGCTCTGACCAGCTGAGCCCATCTCCAGGCCACTCCCTGGGTGCTGATCCTGGTCCCACAGAGCAAAGCTCAGCGCCTGCTCCTGACACGGAAGTTGTGCCCGCAGTGAGGCCTCCCCTCAGTGGAGCGCACCAAGTGCCCTCGGCCGAGCACACCCAGTGCCCTCAGCCGCTCACCACCTTTGCCCGTCAGGCTGTCACCACCCACATTTCCCCCCGACGCCAAGCACAGAGCGCTTTCCCCCCCGGGACACTCACTCCCCCACCCGCAGGCCCCGCCGCTCCCGGAAGCGCCGCGGTCTCCATGGCGACGCGCGCGGGCGCGCCGGAAGCGGCGGCGAGGGAAGGGCGGCCCGTGCGCGGCCTCGGCCCGGGGCGCCGCGGACATGGAGCCGGCCCGGGCCTTGCTGCTGCTGCTGCCGCTGCTGCTGCCGCTGCCCGCCCCGCCCGCCGCCGCCGCGCTGCCGGACTTCGACCCCTACCGCGTGCTGGGGGTCGGCCGCACCTCCAGCCAGGCCGACATCAAGAAGGCCTACAAGCGGCTCGCCCGGGAATGGTACGTGC
>VWZD01004859.1:65651-95196 GCA_013396695.1 Sakesphorus luctuosus | reverse complement strand
GGGGCGGCAGCAGCGCAGGGGCCAGCGCAGGGGCTCCCCCGCGTCCCTGGAGCCAGGCGGGTGTCCCCCGTGCCGGAGATCCCGGCTGGAAGAGCCTCTGGAATCTGCGTGTGCGGGAGAAAGTTCTCCCAGGATCAGGCTACAGGGGGGAAAGTTCTTCCAGAGTTTGGCTATGGGGGGAAAAGTTCTCCTGGGATCTGGCCGTGGCGGTGGGGAATTCTCCCGGAGTCTGGCTAGGGGGGGGGGAAAGTTTCCCTGGAGTCTGGCTAGGGGGGGAAAAGTTCTCCTGGAATCTGGCTATGGGGGGAAGAATTTTCCCAGAGTCTTGCCAGGGGGGGAAAAAGTTCTCCTGGAATTTGACCATGGGGGGGAAAAGTTCTCCTGGAGTCTTGCTATGGGAGGAGAATTCACTCAGAGTTTGGCTATGGGGGAAAAAGTTCCCTTGGAGTCTGACTACAGAGGGGAAAGTTCTCCCAGAGTTTGGCCGTGGTGGGGAGAATTTTCTTCAGGTCTGGCTGTGGGAGGAAAATTCTCCCAGAGTTTGGCAACAGGAGGAGAAAGTTCTTCTGGAGTCTGGCTATAGGGTGGAAAGTTATCCTGGAGTTTGACTACAGAGGGAAAAGTTCTCCCAGAGTCAGGCTGTGGGAGAAAATGTTCTCTTGGAGTTTGGCTGTGGGGAGGAAAGTTCTTCCAGAGTCTGGTTACAAGAGGGAAAAGTTCTCCTGGAGAAAACTCTGACAGAGGCTGGCTGCAGGGAGGAAAGTTCTCCCAGAGTCTGGCTGAGGGGGAAAAAGTTCTTCCAAAGTCTGGTTACAAGGGGAAGAAGTTTTCCCAGGATCTGGTTATGGGGAAAAAAGTTCTTCCAGAGGCTGGTTATAAGGGGAAAAGTATAAGTTTTAATTAAAAAAGAGGGTCTCTTCTGTGCGGCGTGGAGGGAAAGGGAGAAGGGTTTCTCTGCTATCCCCTTTGTTCCGTGGGGGCAGAGAAGGGAGGGAGAAACAGGAGTTCCAGGCTGTTGGAAGGCTGAGAGAATTCTTTTTATTTAAAATATCCACAGGTATGAACAGACCTCTGGGGGCGGTCCCCTGGTCTGGCTGGATTGGGTGAAAACTGAGGGAGAGGCAGGGTCAAAGGTCCCTTGACCAATAGAACTGGGACAGGGGCAGGGCCGGCTGGGGCCCTGGCACTGCCCCCCTCAGCCACGAGGGATAACAGAACAGAAAGGGGAGAAGGGCCGAGGACCCCTCAGCAGAGCCCCTGGGTGGGGACAAGCACTGCTTAATACTTGGCCCATCAACACAGAGAGACCTGGCAGGGTGTGGACAACGACCCATCACAACTGAAAGGCAGGCAGGGTAACAGAACCAGAAACTGCTTTTTAAAACTTCAGCTGAGTCTCTGAGTTTTTAAGGTGTTTGTCCAGTGCTGGTTTTGGAATTCATTTCAGCATCTTCCTATAGAAAAATTCTCCCAAAGTCTGGCTATGGGGCAAAAAGTTCTTCTGGAGTCTGGTTGCAAGGGGAAAAGTTCTCCTAGAGTCTGACTGTAGGGAAAGATTCTCCTGGAGTCTGACTCTGGGGATAAGAAGTTCTCCCATACTCAGGGGGAACTTTTAATACACCAGGGTGTGAGTCTCAGCTTGATGTGTCACTGTCCAAGGGCAATTAATCCCCTGTGCTGTGGGAGGGAAAGGCATCAGATCCACCCAGGTCACACCCCCTGCATCCATGGTGTGTGGTGAGGGGCAGGCTTGAGGCATTGCCTGGGGACAGAACCTCACCCAGGGCTGTTGTCTGGCATGAGACATCCCTAAGGGCTGTGGTAGGAAGGGATTTAAGGAAGAACCTGGTAGATGTGCAGGGCAACAGCCGAGGGAGGCTTTGCTAGGAAAGAGACAGGTCCCTTGTCCTGGGCTGTTGGTGGTGGATCAGACAGAGGCACAGGTCCACAGGCACACCACATGCATCCCAGTGCTGCAGTTTGGGATGGGGTTTGGGATAGGGACAGCATGTGCTGGGGATAAATCTGATCTCATTCTCGAGGATGCCCCTGCACACCAGAACTGTCTGTGTGCTGCTCGCCTCCAAACAGAGGCCGACAGTTCCCTGTGCCCTCCAGGGAACCACTGACCCCTTTTCCTCTGGTTCTGCCTCGTAGGCACCCTGACAAAAACAAGGACCCAGGAGCAGAAGACAAATTCATCCAGATCAGCAAAGCCTACGAGGTAACTCGTGCTTCGTGTAGACTCTTGCTGTCATTTAGTGACTTTATTTTTCTATGCTTTTCCTCTGCATTTCTACATGGGAAAAGTACTTGACCCTGTAGAGGTGGACACTCCCCACACAAAAAGTTTGCTCAGCTTTGTTGACAGAGCCACTGGAGTCACCAGCGTGGCTTTTGCTGCAAATATTTTGCTGCAGGCCTACTGTGTTCTAGCTAAAAAGCCTCAAAGGAGGGAGGAGAGAGTAAGCACTGAGCCCTGCCTGGCTGGGCAGCGTCTTGTCCATCTCACATGTACATAAAAGCATTTTGGGGTGATGTAAGCAACATGAATCATCACAGGGCTTTGGTCACCTCAAATTATTCTTAGTAGTAGTTATTTGCACATTGCTGTGGAAATTGGCTGCCCCAGTTTGTGGCAGCCAAGCCCGTGGAAATAAAAGTTATTGCCCTGCCAAAAAAGGCAGTTTCTCTGTGGGGCTTCTTGGTGAAAATTTTGGTGCTTTCTGATGTGCCAAGAAAACCCTCCAGGTTCAAAGAGACACCAGAAAAATCTGCTCCAGAAAAGAGCATGTGTGGGAATCTCAATGTGGGATGTTCTCAGCCCAAGGAGCTGTTGGTGGCAGAAGTGGGTACAGCAGTCTGGATTTAGGAGCTCCTTTTCTTTGGGCTTTGGCTTTTTTTTAATGCTTATTTACCACAGTGAGCCTGGAGGGATGGATTAGTTCCTTTTCCAGAATATTTAACCCACACATTCCTTACACAGCAGGATTACAGTCAGGGCAGTTCCCCCTCATGGTTTTTCTATCATCTGCTTCCCAGATTCTCTCCAACGAGGAAAAGAGGGCAAACTTTGATCGCTATGGAGATGCTGGGGAAAGCCAGGGCTTCTCTCAGCACCAGCATCGCCACTTCCATCGCTTCCACGACGGCTTCTATTTCGACGAGTCCTTCTTCCACTTCCCTTTCAATTCGGAGAGACGCGACACCTCCGACGAGAAGTATTTGCTCCACTTTTCCCACTACATCAATGAAATCGTGCCAGATAGTTTCAAGAAACCTTACCTCATTAAAATCACCTCGGACTGGTGCTTCAGCTGCATCCACATCGAGCCTGTGTGGAAGGAAGTCGCTCAGGAACTAGAGGTGCTGGGTAAGGATGAGGCTGTTGAGGCTGGATGTGCATCCAGTGTTTGCCTTCAGCTTCACAGGACTCTGTTTAAGCTTTAGATTTCTATGAGGGTTGGTTTCTTGTAGCCTCGTTGATGCTGTGTGCTGAAGGAAATCTACAATGATATGGTGCTTCTCCTGGTCTAGGATTATTAGTCCATTAACCCAGGAGAAGTTTGTGCTCTATGTTTTACCCCAGCCATGTGGTCTCTGAGAGCCCCCGAGAAAGGACACACAGGGACCACCAGTGAGGACGGGAACAAAGAGGAAGTTTATTCAGGGGAACAGGTTTATATGGGCTTTGGAGGGATACAAATTCTCCAATAAGGGACAAGAGGGGAGTCTGACTTTGGGCTGATAAGAGTAAGGGGATTTACATTCAATGGGAGAGGGGTTCAGATAACATGACGCCACAACATGAGGCAGGGGACTTCTGGGAGGAAGACAGTGACACTGCAGATTTTACATTCAGTACATTCAAACCACATTAAAAACATCAGTTGTCAAAGCAGTCTCAGTGGATGGCTGATTTTCTTCATCAGCCCATTTTTGGCATGACATTCTGCAAGCCATGTATTGAGAATGCATTGCTACAGATTTCCTCAGAGATTCATCCTAATGCTTTCCTAAATATTACTAACTCCAGGGCACTGGGCAAGGGAGCAGGTTGTCAGTTTTCCACTGGGGGGTCTTTCACCTGACCCTGCTGCTCTCCTTTTCCAGGAGCAGGAATCGGGGTCGTGCATGCAGGGTACGAGCGGCGCCTCGCCCACCACCTGGGTGCCCACAGCACTCCCACCCTGCTGGGGCTCATTAACGGGAAAATCACCTTCTTCCACAACGCCGTCGTTCGGGAGAACCTGCGGCAGTTCGTGGAGAACCTTCTGCCAGGGAATCTTGTGGAAAAGGTACAGTCTAGCAGGAGTGTCACGTGCTGCTTCTCCTGTCTGCCTGGAGAGTTCTCTCTCTGTGGCTGTTTTGGTGGCTGATCTGTTTAATTCAGGCCCTGAGGTGATCTGTGTCACGAAGCTCCCAACCCTGGAGCTGTCGGGAGCATTCTGGATAGACTTGAGAGATGGGCTGATTCCAATGGGATGAAGTTCAATAAGGCCAAGTGCAGGTCCTGCCCTTTGGCCACCCCAAGCCCTGCAGCGCTCCAGGCTGGGCACAGAGTGGCTGGAGAGCAGCCAGGCAGAAAGGGACCTGGGGGGACTGAGGGACAGGAAGCTCCAGAGGAGCCAAGAGTGTGGCCAGGTGGCCAAGAAGGCCAATGGGCTCCTGGCCTGGATCCAAAGTAGCGTGGCCAGCAGGCCCAGGGCAGTGAGCCTTCCCCTGGCCTCTGCCTTGGGGAGGCCACACCTTGAGTGTTGTGTTGAGTTCTGGGCCCCTCAGTTGAGGGAAGAGATTGAGGGGCTGGAGCGGGGCCAGAGAAGAGCAACGAGGCTGGAGAAGGGAGTGGAGCACAAGTGCTGTGGGGAGAGGCTGAGGGAGCTGGGGGTGTTTGTGCTGGAGAAGAGGAGGCTGAGAGGTGACCTCAGCACTGTCTGGAAGTGCCACATCAGGGAAGTTGTGGCCAGGTGGGGGTTGGTCTCTTCTCCCAGGCACTCAGCAATAGGACAAGGGGGCACGGGGGGCTCAAGCTCTGCCGGGGGAAATTGGAGATGGAGATCAGGTAGAAATTCTTTGCAGAGAGAGTGCTGAGGGATTGGAATGGGCTGCCCAGAGA
This sequence comes from Sakesphorus luctuosus, assembly GCA_013396695.1. NCBI lineage: Eukaryota > Metazoa > Chordata > Aves > Passeriformes > Thamnophilidae > Sakesphorus > Sakesphorus luctuosus. The sequence goes on along the minus strand of VWZD01004859.1, from coordinate 90,080 downwards.
GGGGGTGGATTCCCCATCCCTGGAGGTTTTTCAGCTGAGCTTGGCCGTGGCACTGAGTGCCATGATCTGGTAAAGGGACTGGAGTTGGCCCAAGGGTTGGACTTGATGATCTCGGAGGTCTTTTCCAACCCAATCCATTCTATGAGTCTGTGATTCACACCACACAGCTCTGTAACACTTCTCCTGCTACTACATGTTCACACCAGGGACTTTAGTGCCAGCTGTACCCCAGCTGTGACACCCCACAGTTGCCAGGGGCCTGCCAAAGTTATCCCTAGGTTAGGAACCTGCTGGATTTCACTTCCCTTCTCCTTTCTCAGCATTTTATCCAGCAAATTTAAGATCTCTCATTAACTCTTAGGTGGTGACTGTGAAATCTTACCGACCTGTTGTTTGTTTTGTCCAGTTTTGATTTTGACCTTTGAAAGTGGAGCTGGCAGTTTAAGCCCTTTCAGAGCTATAAGTAAAACCTCCTAGTTGATAAAACATTCCTGGATTTCAGCCTTGCCTGGTGATTTTTGGCAGAGTCCTAAACCACCCACCACCCCTTTCAGGGTGATGTGGCCAGGTCAGCTCTCACAGTGCACTCACCTGCTTGTCCCCTCCTTGCAGACTTGTTCACCTCACCTTTGTCAAGAGTCAAGGGACTCTTGACTTACTGTCCTCCAGGTCCTGGAGTTCTCACCCTAAGAATGGGATCTGTTTCTCCTTCCACAGCTAATGCAGCCATTTATCTCCTTCCTCTAGGTCAGAGAGGTCCCATACCTGAAACAGAGCAGGTTTGATGGGGCTCTTGGGTGCCTGTTAACCCTTGGCTTCCCATTATATATAGATATATACGTAAAAATATGGTCCAAACAGTTAAAAGAATGACAGTGCCATCAGCATTGACTTGCAATGGCATTGAGGGGGTTGAGAGTGATGGTTGCAATTCATGCATTAGTCAGGAATACCTGTTACAAAGACCAACCCACAGTCAGCTTTCTGCAACACCCGGACACCTTTCCAGGCTCAGTTCTCATTCAGACTCCTCATGGTGGAGCATTGACAATGTCTGGCAGCTCAGAGGGTAAACTAATGTTAAACTAACATTCCTGTTCTGTTTAAAGATTACAGACAAAAACTACATCCGCTTTCTGTCTGACTGGAGGAAGGACAACAAGCCCCACGTCCTGCTCTTCGATCATATGCCAGTTGTGCCATTATTATACAAGGTAATGTGATTTATGTCACTGTGTTGTTGACTTATAAATCCAGATGTTCCAAAAGAAAACACACTATTGCCATGAGCAGGGGTGGACTGATGCCTCCAAGCACCATTGATTGGTTCTAGGAGAGCAAGGTGATTTGTGTTGGTCTGAAATGGCATGGCCAGGTGACCAGCTTTGTTAGGAGTCTGTTTCTCTGTCCTGACCTGGATGAACCTTACATGGATGTGAAGGTTTGGGTGGGTTTCAGAGGTAGCAGCAACACTGGTGAATACCTTTGTTGGGAATTAGAGACATTTGTGGCATGTGTAATTTGGGTTATTGCAAAGCCCTTTTCCTAAGAAACCCCATGTCAGGCTGTAAATAAAGCTGTGGATCCATGGAGACTCCCAGCATGTTCACTAAGAGAACTCAAAGGTTCAGTAAGGGAGAGGAAGGGCTTGTACCTCTTGCAGTACAAGCCCAGTGACATTTAAACAGCAGGATGTGTTTTCAGAGCAAAGTCACCACAGGCATTCAGGGGAGAAAACCTTCACTCTCCAACATAAACACGTCTGGCATTTCCCCCATCCAGCTGACTGCCTTTGCCTACCGAGATTACCTGTCCTTTGGGTATGTGTATGTTGGACTCCGAGGCACCGAGGAGTTGTCCAGCCAGTACAACATCAACGTCTACACTCCCACCATGATGATCTTCAAGGAGCACATCGACCGGCCCGCTGATGTTGTGCAGGTACCGCTCAGAGCCCTCTCCAAGAGCTTATGGGAAACAGGGGTGGAGGTTTTCTGACTGAGCTGACGATGAGAGGGTGGTTGGTTGTGTGTTTTGGAGTAAAGAGTGTTTGTTTTCAGCATAAACTCAGGCTTCAGTGGAGAAAGAGAGGGAGGAAGTCTCCCTCCTCAGAGGGAGGAAGCTTGGCAGGGTCTAGTTTTGGTGTCTGACCTAAGGAGGGTGGACACAGGTGGGATTGCAGTCCTGGGGCCTCAAAACATCTCAGGTGATAGCAGTGATGACCACCATGGCCAGCAGGCTTCCCCAGCTTCAGCCAGGAGCATCCAACAGCTTTCCTCTCCTCATCCTGCTCAGTTCTGACCTCCTCTTTCTTTGTCCTTGCCAGGCACGAGAGATGAAGAAGCAGCTCATTGACGACTTCCTTTCTCAGAATAAGTTCCTCATGGTGGCCAGACTCACCAACCAGAGGCTGTTCCAGGAACTGTGTCCTGTCAAGAAGTCTCACCGTCAGCGGAAGTAAGTGACATATCCCCCTGTTTGAGGCTCGGGGGCTGCTCCTAAAGCCACTTTTGGTTTGATTCTGAGGGAAAGGGGCAATGACTGCATTGGATGGTGCTCGGTATCCACAGTGTCAGAGAGGTTTCTGCCTCACTGGCATCATTCTGACTAGTGGAAAGGGTGTGGTCATTTCCTTTTGTGTTCAGAATGGCTCTTAATCCCCCATTTCCTTGTATCACCCAGGCACTGTGTGGTCTTGCTTACCGGGGAAGGAGAGAAGTTTGCTGAGGCTTATGAGACCTTTTTGACTTTTGCTGTGGCCAACACAAAGGACACACTGAAGTTTGTGCACATCTATAATGAACGGCAGCCTGAATTTGCAGACGCCTTGCTGATGGATGACGAGAAGTATCGGGGAAGATCAGCTGTGAGGGTTTCCTTTTGGTTTTAATCCCTTCTTCTTTTAGCCTGTTATTTAATTTACATCACACTATACCTCAATCTGACACCACAAATTCAGTGGTTTGAAACCTAACATACCTGTGTACAAAAAGCCCCTTCCTCTTGACATCTGCCGTTCTTGGCTCATCCAGGTGGTCATTCTGGAGAGACGCAATAATGCAGGGAAGATCGCCTACAAAGCATTGGAGGATGCCTGGCAAGGCAGCAAGGAGGACAACTTCATCCTCCTGGATCTGCTGGACCAGCTGAGGACAGACCCTGGCCTTCTGTCATCAGAGACTGTCGTGGCAGATCTGAATGACGAGCTCGCTCCTGTAAGTGCACAGCCTTTCTAACTGTCTGACACCCATGTTATGGATGTGCACAGTCTTGTGAAGGCTGTTCACAGGCATTATTTATATTTTAAAATACCAAGGCAAGACTCTTACAAGATTTCTTGCTCATGGAAGGAAGCTCATTGCATGCTCTGAAGCTGATTTGGCCCAGGGTTCTGTTTACAGGGTGGGAGTCCTGTTGAGGCTCTGCATGGCAGGTTTGTCATCTGTGTTTTGCTTTTCATTCTTTTCAAACAGATGTTCCTTATCCGATGGCTCTACTCCACACTGGACTACATCTCAGACTGCTGGGACAGTTTGTTTCACAGTAACTGGTACAGTTTGGGCATCCATTGTGGGTTTTCACTGCTTCCCTGTCACTTTATTTTTAAAATGGATCCATTTTTAGCTTCCATCTTTTGGGTAGGAGCAGGACAGCGTTCAAAAATCTGATGGTCTTTGGGGCCTGAGAAAAAAGCTGAGTTTCTGGGGAAGGCACATGGTGTTATTTGAGGTAGAGGAAATGAAATTCAGGCAGAAAAGGAGAACTCAGGCCTGACTGCTCTTTGCACATCTTTCCCTCAGGCGAGAAATGATGCCTCTGCTCTCCTTGCTCTTCTCTGCACTCTTCATTCTCTTTGGCACCGTTATTGTTCAGGCTTTCAGGTGAGTGCACACCAAAATGCCTCAAGGGTAGCTCTGCAGTCCAACCCAGGGCCTTAAACACACACAAAATCACCTTCCTCTGCAGTGATTCGAGTGACACAAGGGACTCTCAGCCCTCGGAGAAAGAAGAAACTGCTGCAAAGACAGAGAAGAATGACGTGAACTTCAGCAAAGAGAGTAACAGGTTCCCTCTAATTTCTCCAGAAATAATTTCTGTGGAAGCATTGCTAGGGGAGTGTCTGTGCAGGTAGAGTTAGAGGAGAGCAGAGAAGTGCCAGAGTTGCACAGATGTAATGCAGTTGTGTGTGGGACACAGTGAGGCAGGAAGGAGTGGTATGAACTAGGCATAGGGTGACATTAACTTGGTTATTAAACAGTTCCCACCAAGTTTGCACAGGACAACATCCTTGGGAAAAAGGGAAAGGTCTAACCCACTCACTGAGAAAGATCCAAACTGGGCCATTGCACCAATTAAACTGGCTTTGGGCACAGGGCACAGGGATGGCTCAGCATTACAAGCTGGGGAACTTGGTCATGGTTTCTCTGTCCTCAGTGGCTCCTGGTCCCTTGCTCCCCTTTCACTCAGTCACTGCTTTGTTGCAGCAGGATTCCCAAGAAGGGCTTTGTTGAGGTGACTGAGCTAACGGACATCAACTACACCAGTAACTTGGTGCGCCTGAGGCCGGGACACATGAACGTCGTCTTGATCCTGTCCAACTCCACCAAAACCCCCCTGCTCCAGAAGTTCGCCCTGGAAGTCTACACTTTCACAGGGTAGGCTGGGGCCTCTCCTGGGGTTCTTTTACTGTGTGACAACTTGTGTGATACAGCTCTGGTGACACAAGAGCAGGGTTGGCTCCATTGCCAAGAGGGAACATTTCTGGTGAGCAAAATGGCCTTTTCACTCATCAGTGGCAATGAGCCACCAAAAACTGAGTTGCCTTTTGCAGTCAGACTCAGTGATGGTGGCCAAATAGGTCTGGTGCTGCTGCTACTTTGGCTGTGCCCACGTTTCAACAAATAGAGAGCACAATAGTGCTGAAAAAGGAGCTGCAGCAACAGTGCTCTGCCCTGCTTGTGCTGACAAATCCTTACCTGTCCATAAGAGTCCAGCCTTACTCAGGACACAAGCTAATCCCACTGCCTTCTCTGCTCTTTTCCCAGGAGCAGCTCTCTTCATTTCTCCTTCCTCAGCCTGGACAAGCACCGAGAGTGGCTGGAGTACCTGCTGGAGTTTGCACAGGATGCAGCCCCCATCCCAAACCAGTACGACAAGCATTTCCTGGAGCGCGACTACACGGGCTATGTCCTGGCTCTGAATGGCCACAAGAAGTACTTCTGCCTCTTTAAGCCTCACAGAGCAGGGGACCAAGGGGGAACCCTGGGATCATGTGAGGATTACGATGCCTCGCTACATGTGGAAGCCAGAGGGAAACCCTCCTGCAGCCCGGGCTCTAGATCCATTAAAAACAAATTACACAAATTGTCCTTTTGGATGGAACGCCTCCTAGAGGGTTCCTTACAGAGGTTCTATATCCCCTCGTGGCCTGCACTAGACTGAGGGATTTTACAGAGATTCTAAGGGACAAACTTTTTATGAAGATGACAAGGGACAGCTCTTTCCAGGAATACACAAACAAGCGTGATGAATGGACCTTAGGTTTTAGATGAACCCTCCTGGGCCGGTGACTACAACATCTCTCTGAGTACGGAGCCCGGGAGCACAGCCAAGCGCACCCACGTGCCCTCCACCGACCAGTCGTGTGCTTGGACACCGTCCTACCGAAGAGCCAAGAAGTCTGTTTTACCCTTCTTGTCCTGCCACATCTGCTTCCCGAGTCACCCTTGTTCCATCTCTTGTTTTACCTCGGTTGAAGAAAAACCCTGTGACTTCTCTCAGTCCGGACCAACCGTGGCCGGTGGCGCAGGCTGGGTCGTGGTTCCCTCTCTCCCTGTCCCCGTGTGCTTAGCCCATGGTGCAGTGCATGGTGTAACACTGGCAAGACCCTGCAGACCCCCAGGCCCTGCCCTTCCAAAAGGCCTCCTCCCACCAGGCAGTTGTACTTCCTCGGCTTTCCCCGTGGTAAGTGATGTAGAGTCCGGTCAGGAGCATCTCCCTCGTAGCAAACCTGTAGCTGGGACTCACCTGTGCTGTGGGCTCGTAGGTGATCTGCGTGTCTCATGCTCCTCGTGTCCTTGTTCCACGTGCAGCTTCACCAGCTGAACCGTAACCAAGAAGGAAAAGGGTTTTGCACGGCCGTAAATACTGTCAAAGTGTTGAGCCATTTAAATGTCATGTTGATTTTTCAGATGCCTTTTCTGCTTCTGTCGATTTTAGACGATGTATCCTAGAGCCATAACTTTACCTGCGCCCTCAGATTGTAGGCGTGAGCTGCTATGAGCCAGTAGATGTGTAAAAAACTCTACGTAGCTGCCAGGGAGCCACCTGGGCTCCTTGCAAACACCCTTCCAGCTGTAGTACAAACCAACCTTCCTTTGTACCAAGGAACCTCATCCTTCAATGATTGTATTCTTGAGACGTTGCCCCAGAAGTGCTGTATCATCCGACCGTCACGTGTGTGTGAAGCTCCTTTTGGTTGAGGTGTGGGGTTGAGATGTTGGGTTTCAGCCTCTTGCCCATTTCCACCTCTTGCCCATTGCCTTCTTGCCCCAAACCTCCGTTTCTCCACACTCAGGCTGCTGCCTTGCTTTGTGTTTGTTTGTTTGCTTGGGTACTTTTTTTGTCTTTTGGAAGTTGCAAGTCTGTGTGAGGCTAGAACAGGGTTTGGATGATGCTTTGCTGTAGCAGCGCCCCAACAGCCACTTCAGCACTGCTGGGAAAGGGTGGCCCTGGGACAAGGTGAAGGGAGGGCAAGCAGCAGCCTCGTGGCTGCTTAACACTCCTCTAGCAATCAAGGGAGGCAGCAGAGCTTCTCTTTGTGGCCAGGACTGATATCCTGTGAGGCTTTTGCTTCCTTTTCACTGCTCCAGGGCTGATGCTGTTGCCCAGGTCTCTTTCCATGGATCCTGTCACCGTCAGGCTCCATCACTGCCGAATTGCAGGGATGGGAGCAGGTGGCCTGACACAGAGTGCTCAGCAAGGACATGGTGTTAATTCCAAACAGCCCTTGCCACTTCAGTGACCATCTCAGCAGAGCAGCCAGTCAGCAGGAGTAACTGCCAACCTCTGAGCCAGGTGCTCTGATCTCATAGGAAGCTGGGAATGCTCAAGTCATTGCACTGCCTACATGCCCTAATTGCTCCTAAAGCCCTGCCTTGCCATGTTCCTCCCACCCTGGGGGCAGACTGGAGTGCTCTGACCCCCACAGGTACCTCAGACCCCTGTAAAATGTACTTCAAATAAAGGCTACAGTGGTACCCACCAACCCTATGTGAGGTTGATTAATTTCAGCCCAGCAGGCTCCAGGCCCCAGAAAGTAGAGGGAAGGAGTGAATGAAGGAAGGAAGGTCTTCTCCCTGCCCAGAAGCTCTGAGGTTCACACAAACTGCTGAAGGAGAGCAGAGGGGCAACAAAACACCAGCCTGATGCTTCTGGACTTCATTTTCGCTTGGCTGGAGCAATCACTGTTGTACTCCTGTGCTTTTCCTATGCAGGATGTGGCTGAAATAGGTTTAAGCCCACAAGAAGGCTCCCTGTAACTTCCTAATGTTTGAAAAAGTAAAAGAATATTCTCTGGGTCTCTGCTATCTCTTCAACTGGTCAGAAACGAGGAGAAAACCCTCAACCCATGAAAAAAAGTGCCTAGTTGTGCTACAGCAAGGGAATTCAGCCCTGCCCTGAGGAAGAAGAGAAGGCTTTATGGCCTTCCAATTCAGCCAGAATCCTTGTTTTTATTTTCTGCTTAACACAAGTAACCTCCCCTTGCAGCCAGAGCTGAGTTGAAGGAGCACTTGCAGCAATCCATCCTTGCCAGGTCTGGCTGGATGGCAGCACAGCTCCTGGTTTATGTTTTATGGAAACCCTTTTTCCTGGGTTGAAGTGAATGCCAAGCTGCTCTAACCCCTGGTTTATTTGGTTTTAGTGCCAGTTGTTTGCTGTCTTGGAGAGCAGGGTCAGAACTGCTTATCCCAGGACCTGCCCTCCCTCTCCCAGCAGCTGTGACCCCTCACACCCCATCATTTTCTAACCCTTGTGATTCTGTTCCATGCGTGGTGGTTCGTAATCCAAAGACTGAGGAAGTTCGGTCCTAGTGCACTCTCCTAGCGAGATCCGAGTGACGGCCCAGTGCTCGGAGCTGAGGGGAAGGGACACAGGCCCCAGAGTGGAGGGTGTTCCCAAACTCCTCCCTGTCCCTGTCTCTGCCCTTCACCCACAGCAACCAGGAGCCAGGACATGAGCGCAGCTTGACCAGTAGGACTGAAAACCAGGTACCTATTTTGCACTTTTGATACTGGGAGGGGGGGAATTAACTTATTTGGCAAACTTGTCTTTTTTTTTTGTTTTTCTGTTTGTTGGTTTTTTTTTTGTTTTGGTTTTGTATTTGTGATGAGGCACTGATGTAATTTTGTTTTAAGACAATTACAGGTTCGCAACCAAAATAAACTATTTTAACGTGTGATGAGATGGCTCTGTGTTTGCTTCCAGGAGCTGTTAAACCACTCCTGCCACTGGAAACACCTGGTTATTCCACCAGCAGGGAATTTAGTCAAACATCCCCCTACCCTCAGCAGGATCCCTTTGCTGCCCTCCCTTCCTCCATATTCATTGTCTTGCTGCCACATCCTAATGAGAGAAACCTTTTACCAGTGAGTTTTGCCAGGAGCCCTGTGAGCTGGGTGAGTAGTTCCAGAAGCCAAACACCATTGGTGTCATCTGCTCCTTTCCCAGACCAATTCTAAAGCTCCAGACCCCAGTTAAAGGGGGTGTTCCAACCTATCTGCTCCTTACTGCTTCTCATCCCAAAATTACCTTTACTAGAGCTGAATGGCATTTATTCTATGCTGCAAAGCCCACGTTGGCTGCAGCTGGATGAGAGGAAGGGGACCTGGAAAGCCTGGCTGGGGACACAGAGCAGCATCGTCCTTGAGCAGGCAGGAACTGCCCTCACAGTGTCTTCACTCCTGGGAGAACACACAGCATCTCAAACAGCAGGTTTGCCCCCAGCAGAGCTGTGTTACCTAAAAAAAACAAACAAACAAACAAACAAAAACAAAAAAAGGGAAAAAATCCATGAATATCCAATGGCTTTCACCCATGGCCACCTCTGCCAGGCACATGTTTTACTCTCAAGGATCTTTAAGACTCACCAGAGACATCGTACATTGGCGCGACTTCCACAAGGTCACACCCCACTATGTTCAGGCCTTTGCAGCCACGAATAATCTCCAAAGCCTAGGAAAAAGAATGGATTTGGGATCAAGACACACATCAGACGTGGCAGACCAGCCACAGCTCTGCTTTTCCCGTATTCTGATACGGAAACCTAACCTCTACAGACCAAACCCCACATTTCCCTTCCTCAGCAACACAAAGAAACGCTCCCAGGCCTTCCTTAGCCTTTGTTTTGCTGTGCTGGTGGCATGGCCTGGGAGCAAAAACAAGCCCTTCCCAGTGGGAAATGCAGCTGCATTCCCTGAAGGGCCCTCACCTGCGCAGGTGTGAGCCCGGCTATCTCCGGGGTCCCGGTCCCCGGGGCGTACGCGGGGTCTAATGCATCGATATCGAAGCTGATGTACACGGGCTTGTCCCCCATCTGTGCTCTCACCTCCCCCATCAGCGGCTCCAGGGACTTCATCCAGCACTTCTCAGCTGGAACCACCCTGAAACCCTGTGGGAACACAGACACGCAGGCACCTGCTCAGGGAAAGGTGGGAAAAGAGGAGCATCCCCTGCACCGCTGGAGGTTTCTGCTGGGATCAACCCTCACCCCAGGGCTGAGCTGCAGAGGTGCTCCTGGCAGAACCTTCCACTCCCTCTCCACACTGTTTTACTCTCTGCTGAGCTGACACTTGTCCTGACACTTGTCCTGACACTTTACTCTCTGCTGAGCTGCAGAGGTGCTCCTGGCAGAACCTTCCACTCCCTCTCCACACTGTTTTACTCTCTGCTGAGCTGACACTTGTCCTGACACTTGTCCTGACACTTTACTCTCTGCTGAGCTGCAGAGGTGCTCCTGGCAGAACCTTCCACTCCCTCTCCACACTGTTTTACTCTCTGCTGAGCTGACACTTGTCCTGCAGGACAAGCCAGTGACATGGGCCAAGATGCAAATGCATTTATTTTATTTGTGATTTATTTCATTAATATATACTTATTATAAATTTATATGCAATATATGTATATATTTACATAATATAGTTCTATATTGCAGTTGTTTATTATAAATACATAGTGTTTAAATATGTGCATTGTGTATATACTATATAAATACTATAAATTACATAAATTTATATATAAAATTATGCAAAATGCAAATATAAATATTTAAATAGTACTCTACATATAATTACATCATAAATTATATTACACACATATATATTTATTTTACTTCTATTTCTATATATTTAATCTATTTATTATATTTATAATTCTATGTTGTACAGCATTATAAATATATATCTATTAAAATATGAAGTAATAAATATTACATATTATACTGTGTATATATATGTATTATTATAATGCATGTATTTTATTATCATTTGTTCTATCCCTGCTGAAGCCAAGGGAATATCAACGACAGGGGGTATTTATGGCAGGGGGAGCAGGCAGTGCCCGTGGCCCGGTGCCCCCCGGTCTNTGCCCAGGTGTGTGTGTGCCCAGGTGAGACCAGGTGTGCCCCAGGTGTGCCCAGGTGTGTGTGTGTGTGTGCCCAGGTGAGACCAGGTGTGCCCCAGGTGCCCCAGGTGTGTGTGTGAGTGCCCAGGTGTGCCCAGGTGTGTGTGTGCCCAGGTGAGACCAGGTGTGCCCCAGGTGCCCCAGGTGTGTGCCCAGTTGTGTGAGTGCCCAGGTGTGCCCAGGGGTGTGCCTGGCTGTGGAACCGCTCACCTGTTCCCGACTGTACTCATACGGGTCGGGGTCGTAGGAGGGGCCTCGGAGGCCGATCTGGACCACCCGGCTGCAGTCCAGCAGACCCTCCTCCACACAGCGCCGGAATGGGGCCCCGTGGTAGATCCTCTCCCCCAGAGCCGTGTCCCCGGTGTCGGTGTGAGCATCCACATGCACCAGGCCCACTGGACCGTGCCTGATCGAGACAGGGCAGACACGTTAGTGCCCACCCTGTGCACAACAGCCCTGCCTATGGCGTGGACAGCATTCCCAGGTTCTTATTCTACATGTTCAGGTTGAAAACTTACTTTGCTGCCAGGGCCTGTAGGATTGGGTAAGTTATGGTGTGATCTCCACCTGCAATAGGACAGGGAAGAGGGGGTAACACACTGCACGAGCTGCTCAGCACTCATTACCTTTTTATATATACCCAGGCATTTTTTTCCCTCCTTGCATTTATCCTGCACTTATTTATACACTTCAGGGCTTCACCCCTAAAGGAAAACCTGAGGCTTCTGAGTGCAAGTTGCTTCCTCTCTTTCCTCCTGGGGAGCACCAGAGATGCAGGACTGTCAGCAGCAGCAGCTAGTGGAGCAGGACCCTTGACTGGGCTTAGAAATAGACACTTGATCCACTTCTGAGGATGCTGTAATTGGCGATTTGCCCCTTGTTACTCTACACATTCTCTTCCTTCAGTGATGCCAAGCTGTGACAGCTGCAAACTTGAACATGTGCCCAAATCAGGCCTCACACAAAGCCAGGCACTCACTCAGCTGGAGGGACACAAGGGATGTGTCCCAAAGGACACAACCTGCTCTTGTTTTGCAGGACACCAAAACCATGTCACTGATTGTACTTACAGATCGACCCATCCTCATCATTTTTGACCCAACAAAACATGCATCAAAGAACAATCATTCCAGCAGACAGCCCATGAATTTACCCATGATACAGCACAATGCCCCATGCAGGGGACAGATGATTCACTCCCCCTCTGCTCCATTTGGATTGAACGACAGGAGGGAGAAGGAGTTTGGCTGAGCAGGGATGTAGTGGCAGGTCAGGGAGACAAGAGGTCCTTACCCAAGGTGAGTGGCACACAGCTGGAGGCCACGATCTCCTGGTAGGACTCTCGAATGAGGCGGCAGCTGTCGGGCAGGTTGTAAAGGTTCACGTTCACGTCCCCGATGTCAGCGACCCGCAGGGAGTCGAAAGGGGCTGCCCTGGTGCTGCCGTTGTACCTCCTCACCATGGCCGACTCTGCACGGATCTGACGTGGGCCAAACCTGGGGAATGGAGCAGCTGGGAAAAGCCACCAGGCAGAGCTCACAGCACTCCTCTCAGCAGAGGAGAGCTGTGCCAGTGAAGCACCAGCTCCCCGGCACCCCAGCTGGCCCTTACCTGGCTCCCGGCCGGTTGGACGTGCCCGTGTCCAGTGGGACACCAACGAAAGCCGCGTCCAGTCCCTGTGCCGACGCCTGCACGGGAAGTCTCATCATGGAGCAGACCCCCACGGGCCGGGCCACAAGCAAGGCACTGGGGGGCACGTTGAACTGCGAGCCCCAGCGGCCAGGAGCTCTGCCTCCCGGGATCAGGGCCTGGAGGAACCCCATGGACACACGGCGTGAGGAGCCGGAGGTGGCCAGAGGAGCCAGGGGCCATGGGCTACAGTGTGAGGTAGCCACTGCAGAGGTCACAGCCAGCTTGCGTGTGCAGGGCCCGGCTTGCCAGGGCAGCAGCTGGAAGCAGCCAGCCCAGAGCAGGTGCCTCATCCTGCTCCAGACTCCCATCCTCTGTTCCACAGGGAACTGGATAAGGGGTGCTGCAGAGCCTGTTCTGTCTCCACTCGAGAGGCAGGGGTGGGCAGAGAGCCAGCGGTCTCCACAAAGCCTCCCTCCAGGGTTCAAAGTGCAGTCAGACACCCCACTGCCTGGAGGAGAGCAGAGATCCAGCCCAGTCACCCCCTTTCCCAATGGCACAGTCCTGGCAAACACTGGGAGCAAACACAGCAGCACGAGGCTTTGGCTGGAGCGTCTCCATCAAGAGCCTGCACAGGGATTAGCGGGACAGGGTGGGAGGGGACGTGCTGAGAAACGTCCCAGTTTGCTCCCCTCAGGCATTTGCAGATAGCATGGCAGTATTTGTGGCATAAACAGCTTGTACTTTTAACCTGCACCTCACAAAAGCACCAGGAATGCTGAAGAATCATAAAAACGGAAGGCAGAAAGGAAAGAAAACAAAAGGAAAGTCTGAGCTCAGCAGAACCATGGAAGGACAAAATGCAAGCACAGGGGAAGCATTAACAGGGATTTAAGGACCACAGGGACAAGCCGGGGGACAAGGATTTTAGGCCATTTTTGAGGACAGAGATGAAATGATTTCCAGGGCAAGCAAGTTTCCACTGTCTGGAGTTAACCAGCATAGACTAAACCCTGGCTGGGTGAACAGCAACACACTTGGAATCAGACGCTTCAGCTCCTAATTCTGCTCCCTACTCATGTAGAGACTAGACCTGGGAGAGGGAAAGGCACAGGAATGATGTTGACAGCAGAAAGAGGGCTCAGAGCAGAGATCTGCCACACAGGGACAGTATTTACTCTTCAAAAGGCTCCAGGGACAGTGTCCAGAGAACATACCTTGTTGCCAGACCTGGACAGAGCTCACAGGAGAGCAGATAAGGCAGCAAAAACACACTGCAAGAATTGAGTATTGTAAGAAAAAGCAGCACCTGCTTTGGTTGGGTCAGATCAATATTACAAAGGTCTTTTTTTCCAACTTTTTTCCCCAAGAGCTCAGTTTTCTGTGATTCCCTCTTTGCTGAACCGAAATGCCATGCAGGACCCTGGCAGAATGTTACCACGTGATGATTAGGGATATCAGCCATTTGGAAACTGCAGGAGCAAGCAGCCACAGATACACCATGCAGGAGAGCACTAAACAAGCACAACCACAAGCAAAATCCATTCCTCTTTGGGAAACTCCACTTGGAACAAAATGCCATGTTCCACAGTCAGCACTGGAAATTGCTGAATGATGGTTAAAGACACCACCGAGCCCAAACTGGATTGAGACAACCCACAACAGCCACAGAGCTTAATCTTCAATTTATTGTGCAACAAGCGTATATAACTTTGTCCCCCAAGTTCCTCCAAACACATTTATGGACACAAAATCGAATGATGTTTCATAAACATGGCTGTTGTTATTTAAAGATTGATATCTCCTGTCTTCCCCACCAAAGGAAATTATTTCATTGAAGAGAAAACAGGCAGGTGAAACAGCAGAGCATCACACTAAGCTCTTTAAGAAGGTGCTGTTGCTCAGCCTCATTTTGTTTGGAGCATTATCTGTGCTAACTGGACAGTCTGACTCAGCCTTGGACCCTGCAGCAGCGTCACCACACAACTACAACAGTTAGGAACAGACATAAGTGGGATTTGAGGACGATGTGCTTCCACTATTCTGCGTACAACTGTGGGTATTAATGCTGCTGACGCCCACGTTACCAGGCAGCACCTCACCTGGAAGCTTCCAGGCTGTCATTTTATAGCTCAGAGGAGAATCAGCCTCAGACCACCAGTGATTTCCCCAAGAACAGAGAAACTGCACGTCCTTTGTCAGCTCAGCTTTCTCATAATGCTGTTTGAATTGTGATGTTTCCATGTAAAGTGCAGCCAGACAGTGCCTCCTCCCACCTACCCCTTGGAAAGGGAACCTGCTTCACTCAACACAAACTTCTAAGTGGATGAAGAATTCCCAAATGGGAGCAAAACCAACCACACACCTCAGGACACCTGCAGGGTCCACACACCCTCCCACCTACAGAGTAAGGAAGCAAGGGCATCTCCTCTGGCAAGGGGAGAAAAGCAGGGTGTGCTAACACTTGTGAGAGGAAACTCAGACTCTTAAACACAGGCCTGCAGTTTGTTTCCTAAAGCACTACAGGATTCTGGGCAGAAAGAAAGGACAGGTTCCTATGTGCCTTTAGAAAGTGCCATTTATCTGAGATGCTCGTGTTCCAGGTGATTCCTTCACCCAGAGCAGCTTCTCCAGGCCAGCAACAGGTATATTGCTGCCCAGAGGTCTTCAAACTCGAGGTTTGCCAAAAAGCACATCTTCATTTTGGTTTCTACCCGGCTTTTATCCACCAGCCTGTTGGTGAGTAGGGTGGCAGCAGACTGGCAGAGGAGCCAGGCAATCATCTGGTCGGGTTTCAGGGTCCTGGATCCTACAACACTGTCACCCCAGAGGCTCAGGTGAAGCACGTTTGCAGCAACTCTGGCAGACAACCTCTGCAAGAGGAGGAGAGGGAAGATTAGCTGATCCCTCTGCACTCAGTCACATCACCAGCATGGAGCATCTCCACTGCCAAAACTCCCTAGGTGTCCCCTAGGCCACCCTGACAACCAAACAGTTCTTTGTGACTGTTACTGTCAGGCTGCTGAGTGAAACACCCAGTCTGAGGTCCAGTCCCAACACAAATACCTGCTGAAATCCCTGAAATGATTCAGCACCACTGTCTCTCAGCAGACTTGTCTGGATTTGACCCTTATGGAGGCTGCAGTGAGACCTGGACCAACTCCTGCACCCGCAGCCCTCAAGGCAAAACCATCCACAAATGACACAACAATGTCTTACCTTGTTGGGATCCCTCTGAAGCAGCATCTTTATCACTTGCTTTACCTCAAGGGGCACATGATCAGGCAGACTTGGCAGCTGGTCCTCCTGGTAACTTCTGCTTTCCAGAGTTGAGTTCCCGTGGCCATAGAAAGGATTGGCCAGGCCCAGGATTTCATAGGCAATTGCTCCAACAGCCCAAGCATCAGCTTTACTGTAGTTGATCACTGTGCCTGGGCCAGGTGATGCTGTGATCACCTGCCACAGAGAGGGGGATGCTCAAATAAACAGCCCAAGTCTGGCCTCTGCACTAAAATTTAATTTTCAATGGTCAAATCAGCATTTTTCCTGTAATAAACTGAGAGACTGAAACAAAAGGTGAGTTTCATCGAAATCTCTGGTGTAAATATTCCCTGTAGGCATGGAATAAACCTCTGGCACTGCTCAGCCCACTGGGATGCTGGGAGGAGTTTGGACATTGCACCTAAGCTTTAGCTGTTGCCACTGACTGGCATTCACAGAGTCCCAAGGGCTATTTCCTGCTGGAATTATGGAGACAGGAGACATGCAGATGAACAACTGACACCATGGCAAGGTGCTCCAGGTCCAGCAGGCAGGTAAGGGTGTCTTGGCCTTTATTAGTGTTATCATCAGAGAAATAAAAAGGAACTGTAAATAATTTCACAACAGCCTTGAACTGCAGCCAAAACCCACTGTTGCAAAACAAGGCCTGCTGCATAAAATTCCTTATAGTTAACACAAGAAAGGGCCTGAATAAAGACTGAAGAGTGAATTTTGGGTGGAAAGACCAGTTCTGCCTCACAACACTGACTGATTACATTTCACCTGTTAGAGGTCACAGTGTCTGTTGGACAATGCTCAGCACAGATGCTTACCAAGCCTAACTCAAGTTAGGACATGGACCTTCTATGCTGCCAAAACTTTTAGTCCTGACAGCAGGACAAGGAGAAAACCAGCACCACAAACCACCACTACAGAGGAACTTACCTCAGGTGCCATAAGGCAGCCGTTGCCACCACGATCCACGTAGGAGCTGGTGAAAGGCAACCTCAGGCCAACATTTTCATCTGCCAAACAGCAGCCAAAGTCGGTGATGACCAGCCAGGGGCAGCCAGCTGTGAACAACATGGGGCTGGCAGAGTTAGGGTGCAGGTTGGGAGGACCTGGCTGAACTAAACACCACATCACACCACACCCAGCTTGGTGCTCTCTGCCAGCTGACTGAGGGTGCACTCCATCCCCTCATCCAGACTGCTGATATTCAGTAGAGCAACCTGGTCTAGTGGGAGCTGTGCCTGTAAATGGCAGGGGGGTTGGAATGAGATGAGCTTCAAGGTCTCATCCAACCCAGGCCACTCTATGATTCTAAGTCCTGAGCCCTGGGGAACATGGAATCCTCCATATTGTGAGCTCTGTCTGCCCACTGGGCCTCTCTCAGGGAAGTCAGGGTGCACTCCAGTAGTCTCTGTCTCTCTCTGATACTCTTCAACCTACTTCATCCACTCCCAGTTATGCAGATCTGCCTGTTGTTGCTTCCTGCCTGTTTAAATCTCAATCACACTGAAAAAGAGCTCAGTGAATTAAAATCTCTCTTAGAGGCTGACAGAACAAGCCCTTAAAAAAGCTGCTTTTGGCTGTAACACCGTCAATTCTCCTCCCACCCAACCCATGATTCATCATCCCAGGGTGCAGCACTAGTAACCTGGCTGTGGGGTAGGATTTTAAGAGGCTCTCTGTGCTCTTTGGCTTGGGAGAGATGACAGAGCCAAGAGCCTGAAGCAAAGGCACCTGTAGCATCCCAAATGTGGCATTACTGGATGCTCCAGTAAAGGTTGGCTGTGCTCATGCAATGCATCACCTCAGCTGTGTCCATGTTAATGATCCCAAACCTCAGGCACAGACAGGATCCATGACTTCCCCATTGCTGCAGTGACAGCAAACACTAAGCTAAAATTAAACCTGGGATTCTTCAAAGGGTTTGATGCCTTTTACCCCACACATGCAGCTGGGTGGGACTTCCCCAAATACCTACACGACAGTATCACTTCTGTGAATTAACTGGTGTTTATCCTCAGGGATCTACATACCAGAATCGAATTCAACCAGGATATTGTCAGACTTGAGGTCTCTGTGTGCTATCCCATGTCGAACAAGATGGTCCACTCCTTCCAAGAGCTGTAGAATCATCATTGTGGAGAGGCGAACGCCCGGAGTGTTCTCCCGCAGGTACTGGCGCAACGTGCACGGGTAACTGGGCAGAACAAGGGGAAACTGGGAATCAGCATCCTGGAAGCTCATCTCTGGCACTTCAGCCTCTGTGTTGGCTCATCTCATTACTGATTCTACCCCATCTCTAGCAGTGTGCTCAGACTAGGGGTGAAGTTCAGGCTTGGCAGGGCAGACAAATGGGGACAAACTCCACATGTCTTACTTTAATTTGGGGTAATTATTAAAAAGAACAGCTTGTGTTCATTGTGGAAGCAGAGTTAGAATCTCAAGGACTTGGAACAGGTCCTGGGAGGCACTTCCAAAGGCATACTCTGCTCTTTGGCAGCAGCCCAGGCCCAAGCTTTGCAGGGGCCTGTGTAACACAGAGTACCCAAGTCATGTTAAGCAGTGTCTCTCCACCTACTTCTTCATGACCAAGAAGAGCGTCCGGCTGTGACCGATCCCTCTGGGATTCAGGCTCAATGGAAGCATGTCAGGATAGTCAGCAAAGGCTCCAGGCAGCAAAGGGACAGAGGATGTGAATGCTCGGATCACCTGGATTATATTTGGATGAGGCTGCAACTTCTTTCTCCCGAGGATGGGTTTTCTGTGCAGGAGAGACACCACAGATTGCATCAATCTCCTGCTCCGTTCTGATGGATCACAGACACGTTGCTGGTATTGCTGGAATTACTTTCCATTAATATGGCACATCCTCCACTCCAAAGAGTTCCACAGCAGTGAGCAAACACATTTGTTCTGCACTGGAAACCTCATCAGAAAGAGATTAAAGCTGCACTGTGTGGATTACAGGACTGCACGTTTAGCAAACTGTCAGACAGCCACATCCTGGAATCCACTCAGTGAGGAAGAACAAGGCAGCAGCCTCTCTGACCTCAGAGCCATTTCCCAAGCAGCACCTCAGACCAGCATTTCCAAGGTGGATGCAGAGCACTTGAAGACTGAGTGGATCCACCACAGCAGCTCTCAGCATCTTTTCCAGAGTTCAGAATCTGCCATGGCAAACTGAACCAACCAAGGCTTCCCAGGGGCTCTCCTGTAACTGGGTATCTCTATATTTCCAGACAGGAAATACAGGTGCTTAACCTGCACTGGTTTTTTGATAAAAACCCTCACACATAAACACACAGCCTTTCATTTTACTCAAGCCCTACAAGCCCTTCCACACTGCTAGCAAAGGCAGAGGCAGTCACAGGCTGCTCCTCCATTCAAAAAGAGCTACAACAGCTCTAGAGGAAAAAACTCAAACACAATTACTTTGTTAGACATAAAATAAGAATCAACTTCACACCAGGAGTATCAATGTAGACCCTCTATTTTATGGCACAGGGAGGAAGCTCTCACTACCATGAAAAGCAGGTTACCTGCCTGTATCTGCAACACAGATCTCTCATCCCTTGAATGTCAAATACCCCTTTGGCTGCTCTGTTGCATCCCCAGCCAGCCACTTAGGGCACAGCATTCATTATTCATTTGTATTGGCAGCAGGAAATGGATTTGAAATTTAAATCAGACAATCTGGGCTGTGGACTCCATTGTTTCAAATGGAACAAAAAGATGTGGTTTTGAAAAAAAAAGACAGCTAACTCAAGTAATTTAAAAGTTTCCATGAGATTCTTCACCTCAATGCTGTTTGCTCACTTCCCACTCAGGTGAAAGAGTGGGAACTGAGTAATTTCCATTTTCCTTCTCACAGGCTTCCCTGCACTAAAACAGTTTCAACCTCCCTGCCCAGCACTCATTTGACACCAAACCAGTTCTCAAATCTCACAGTCAAATTGTATTACAGTGAAATCATTTGATGTTTAATAAACTGTTACTGACTGCAGGTCTGTATTTCTGCAATTAAAAAGCACCACAGTGCACATTTAAATGATGTTTAATCGGTGGCTCCTCCAGCCTTTAACTCAGCAGATACCAACACACTTCACACACAGAGAAACTAAAGCATTGGGCAGGAAGTGCCTGGGTGCAGCCTCCCATCAGACCCTTGGCAGGACCCCAAATGCTCACAGATTATTGGTGTGCCCTTCCAACACCCTCTGGACCACGAAGTTTAGCTGTGGGTGTTCCCCGCACACCAAACTTAATAACTCCCAGGTTTACCTGCTTTCAGGAACTATTCTAGAAAGCTCTGCCCACCTTCTTAACAGGGCACATTTCTGTGAAATTAGCCCATGGATAAAATTAGCCCACCACCATATAAGAACCATCACCATCTCCAGAGAGTCCATACCTGTGGGCAGGGACAGCCCCGTATTCCCCGGATAAAGCAACTCCAGTGGCTGGGACGAGCTCTCGGCCCATGGCATCGAGGATGGCTTCACTGGAGGAACCAGCCTGCAACAACAATCACACCCCACGTTGGTTTGAGCTCCAAAATCATCCACTGCAGGCTGAAAGCAGATAATCCTGATGTTGGCACTGTGTCTGGAGTTGGATCCACTGAGATTAGATTCCAGGGACTTCCCTGCCTTGAACATCAGGGAAGGCAATTAACTACTTAAAGAATTCACCAAGGGATGTGGCAAGGCCTTTATCTGCAGGAAGAAATCTGTTCATCACTTTAAATGCACCCTTGACTGTCAGCACTCCAAGCTACACCTTCAGACTCATTTTCAACTCCCAAACCCAAGTGGAAAAGCCCACAGCCAAATGCCAGGGTACCTCTGGAGCCCAAGGGATTCCAGATGTCAGCACTTTGGAAGACTCTTGGAATATCCACTTGTCACATCAAGTGCCACTAAAACTTTGCCACAGGGAAAGTCCCATGGGTTTTTAAAATGTGGAATAGGCACACTGAGGGCTTGGATCACCACTCACCCAGGGTGGGAAGCACTGGAGCAGAAGTTGGACAGTCAGCTCACAGCAAGGGGATCCAGCAGGCAAGTTCCTGCCCACCCTGTGGCTCTTCAGGAAGAAAGCCCATCTCTGTGCTGACACTGAGAGAGCACCAATTCTTAAATCATAGGCTTTCCTAGTCTTAGAACCTTTCCATCAGAGCCAGCTTCAGAGAACCTTTTCTTCCCAAAACATTCCCTGTATACCCCACAACTCCAGCAGCAGGAGCTCTCAGTGCTGATTCCAGAGGATGATGAATGCTAATTACCTCGCTCTGGGACTCTTTGCTAACACTCCATGTCTCCAGTGTCACCTATCAACAGCTTTGTTGTGACACACTCATCCTGCACTCCATAATTAGTGCTTTCAACACTCCAGCATTAAACATTCCAGCCAGAATTCCCCAGAAACAGACACAGGGATTCAGAGCTGACTCCTTACCGAAATATTCCACATCATTTTGATAGCCAAGGGAAAAGTCCCTTTTGGTTGTTGTTTCACTACAGGCTCCTCTTCAGTAGCTTGGGAAGCTGAGCCATGATCCTGCTGCACTGCTGGGACGCGGCTGCTCTCCGCACATTCCCGAGGATTGGGAGAGAAAGGAATAGCTGCTTCATACACAGCAGCACTGCAGCCCTTCCCAATGGGCTGGCCAATGAGATATTCCTCCAGCTTGAAGCCCTGCCAGCGGAAGGAGCTCAGGGGATCTTTCTGAGGCTTGTTCTTCCCAACAAACACCGTCTGAAAGGAAAATGAACAGAGAAAGTCACTCAGTTATTCCAGACTTCCCAGCGAGGGAGAACTTGGTGTTTAGGTGGTATTACACATCCTGCTGGGTTGGTCAACCTGAAAGCCACAGTCAGGCTGTAACCACTGGGCTCAAATCACTGCATCCCAGAGGAAATAATTTGCAGACTGTGTATTACTGTCTGGAACAATTTACCCCTAAAATAGCCTTTTCCAAAAGTGCCCTTTCTGAGAGATGAAAAAGAATGGGGAGTGATACCGAAGGGATTTTTGATTTTTCCATTTTTATAGATTTTAGAAGTACTTGTAACTGTAGTAAAATTTAGTGTGCTAGTATTTCTAACAGCTTAAGTTCAAAGTTTATACATGCCAACCTCTGCCACTTATCAGCAGCTCAAGTCCTTTTAGTTATTTAGTCTTGTTTAGATTCTCTTCAAGGTAAAGAACTGAAAGATATCACAAGGCCTTTAGAATGAGACATAAACACAGGGCTGAGTGACCCAGAAATCAGAACAATGGAAAACCTCCAAGAGCCCTTTGTGTGCTGAGGAAGAGGAGTGCTGAAGAGCAGAAGGAAGGATATTGAGGGGCTGGAGCGGGGCCAGAGAAGAGCAACGAGGCTGGAGAAGGGACTGGAGGTGGCACTGAGTGTCCTCTTAAACACCTGCAGGGACAGAGAATCCACCAGGTCTTGATCCAACCCCACTGGGATCACCAGTCCAGGGCACTCTGTGCCCCACTCTGTGCCCCACTCTGTGCCCTGGGCTGGTGATCCCAGTGGGGTTGGATCAAGGGTTGGACTTGATGATCTCGGAGGTCTCTTCCAACCCAAGTGAGAAGAGAAGAGTAACGAGGCTGGAGAAGGGAGTGGAGCACAAGTGCTGTGGGGAGAGGCTGAGGGAGCTGGGGGTGTTTGTGCTGGAGAAGAGGAGGCTCAGAGGTGACCTCAGCACTGTCTGGAAGTGCCACATCAGGGAAGTTGTGGCCAGGTGGGGGTTGGTCTCTTCTCCCAGGCACTCAGCAATAGGACAAGGGGGCACGGGGGGCTCAAGCTCTGCCAGGGGAAATTGAAGTTGGAGAGCAGGAAAAACTTCTTTGCAGAGAGAGTGCTGAGGGATTGGAATGGGCTGCCCAGAGAGGGGGTGGATTCCCCATCCCTGGAGGTTTTTCAGCTGAGCTTGGCCGTGGCACTGAGTGCCATGATCTGGTAAAGGGACTGGAGTTGGCCCAAGGGTTGGACTTGATGATCTCGGAGGTCTTTTCCAACCCAATCCATTCTGTGATTCTAAGGTCTTATCGACCCCAGACCCAATTCCTGGGAGGTGGGACCAGGGGTAGGACTGGGGCCGGACCCAGAGATGTGTAAAGTAATGATTGGATGGATCCCATTATAAAAGCCATGGCAACCAGAGCTTGGGAGTGCACGTGCATATCATCATGTATCCCTGTAGGTCCTAGGCCTGATATTAAAGGACATTTACTTTTTATCTTATCCCACACTAACGTGGCTCAGAGTCCTGCTTTGTTGGGGGTCTCTCACAGCATCAGGAGGAGGAGTCATTTGCCAATCTAGAATACAAATATTTTTTGCCCAGAGAAGTTGCAACTGTCCCATCCCTGAAAGTGTTCAAGGCCACGGTGGACATGGCTTGGAGCAATCTGGGCTAGGGGAAGGTGTAATGAGAAGAGCTTTCAGCTCCCTCCATCCCAAACCATTCCATGAATCTTTGATAGTGTAAAGACAAGCCTAAGTGAATACTTCTAAAAAGCAATGCACTATTACATTTTTATCACTCTCCATAAATAAATCAGGCAAACAGCATTTAAAAGAAAATCCAAGAGCAACAAAAAAAACAATGCCCTGAGCTTTTCTGGCAGTTGAGTACAAGGGTTTGTTAGTTGGAGGAAAACTGAATCCATGACAGGAGGGAGCTGGGGGAGGAAATCAAGAGATATGAGAAAACAACACACAGGAGGCTGTTGTGGAGTTTCAGCACAGGCCTGGTGGTGTCTCAGCTGTCACCTGGACTGATACAAACCAGTGCATTAGTCTACAGCCCCAACGTGGTGGTGGCCACCCTAGGGATGTGCTGTGGGACAAAGGGACACAGATCCAGAGACAGGAAATGGAACTACCTGGCAAGAGCAGCGGAGAGAAAACACTCTGAGAAACTTCAGGAACAGGCAGAACCTCCATGGGAATGTGTCTGCCAGTCAGTGGAGCAGGTGACAGCTGGCTCTGGGCACCAAAGGTCTATTTTTACCCAGGAAATATGTTCCACACCATCCGTCACCAGTGCCCTGCCAGCACAGCCTGGCCCAGCACTGCAGGGTCCCCGTCTGTCTCAGGGAGAGGTGACAAACCTGGGGATCATCACCAGCGTCCTGGGACATGAGATCCCCAACACCAGGGCCCTGAGCCCCTCCCTTTGTCAGGGCACAGGGAGTGAGGGGCTCCCCACAGTGAAGACCCCTCCCCATACCTGCTTTAGGGTGTTGAGGGGCTGCTGAGCAAGAGGCTTCCTCACTCCCCACCTTTGGGGATGTGTCTCAAGGCAGTACCCCCACTTTCCTTGGGGGAAGATGGGAAGGTGTGTTTGGGGGGCTCCCCACTGCAGTGACCCCCCTCCCCTTTATGAGGGGCTGTCTGAGGGGCTCCCCAAAGCGGGACCCTCCCCAAAGCAAGAAACCCTCTTTTCCTTATGGATGGTGTCTAAGGGACTCCCCAAAGCAAGGATCCCCATCTCCTTCACAGGAATTTCCTCAAAGCAGGAACCCCTTGTGCCGTTCATGAAGCATTTTTGAAGGTCTCTCTAAAACCAGCTCCCCCTTCCATCCCCTTCATGAGAGATGTCTGAGCTCCCCACAGCAATGCCTCCCTACCCCCTTCACGGAGGGCGCCCCAGCCGCTCCCCAGCCAGAGTTCCGGGCCCGCGGGTCCCGCCGCCAGCCCCTCCCCACCTGGATATGCCGGCACGCCGCCTCGGCCCGTCGCTGCTCCTCCAGGCGCGGCTCCACCAGCCCCAGCGCCATGGCCAGCGCCAGGCAGGCCCCGCCGGGGCCCCGCCGCGCCGCGGCCGCCAG
>VWZD01004859.1:53431-65024 GCA_013396695.1 Sakesphorus luctuosus | reverse complement strand
GATATGGGATGGGATATGGAATGGGATATGGGATGGGATATGGGGTGGGATATGGGATGGGATATGGGGATGGGATGGGATATGGAATGGGATATGGAATGGGATTGGGATGGGATATGGAATGGGATTGGGATAAGGGATGGGATTGGGAGCGTGGCGTGGGGTGGGGCGTGGAATGGGGTATGGAATAGGGCATGGAATGGAGCATGGAATAAGATATGGAGTGGGGTATGGAATAGGGCATGGAATGAGCCATGGAATGGGGTATGGAGTGGGGCACGGAATGGGATATGGAATGGAGGAACATGGATTAAGGCATGGAATGGAACATGGAATAGAGTATGGAGAGGAGCAAGGAATGGGACATGAAGTGGAGTATGGAGCAGTGCATGGCACAAAGCATGGAGCAGGGTGTGGAGCAGCATATGGAATGAGATATGGAAGCATGGAACAGGGTATGGAGCAGGGCATGCAATCATACATGGAGCAGGGCAAGGAGTGGGGCATGGAGCAGGGTATGGAACAGGGCATGGAACAGGGCATAGAACAGGACACGGAGCAGGGCACAGCCAAGGTACAGCCTTGTGCAATGCAGGGCACGGAGCAGGGCACAGCTGGGTGTGCCTTGTGCTCAGCAGGGCAGGGAGCAGGGCATGGCACTGACCTGGGCACAGCCAGAGCACTCAGGGAATCACAGGGTCCCAGGATGGTTTGTGTTGGCAAGGACCTTAAAGCTCATTTCATGGGCAGGGACACCTTTCACTAGACCAGGTTGCTCCAAGCCCTGTCCAACCTCGAACATTTCCAGGGATGGGGCAGCCACAGCTTTTCTGGGCAACCTGTGCCAGGGCCTGCCCACCCTCATTGTAAAAAGCTTCTTCCTTATATCTAAATTGACCCTCTTTTAGTTTAAATCCACTATCCTTTAAAAGGCCCTGCTAAAAGTCTGTCCCCATCTTTATTATAAGCCCCCTTTTAGGCACTTGAAGGGGCTCTGAGGTTTCCCCAGAGCCTTCTCTTCTCCAGTCTGAGCAAGTCCAGCTCTCCCAGCCTGTCTCCAGAGCAAAGGGAGACTCCAGCCCTTGGAGTATCTCCGTGGCCTCCTCTGGACTTGCTCCAGCAGCTCCACATCCTTTTTCTGCAGGAGGGTCTCACCTGAGTGGGGCAGAGGGGCAGATTCCTCCCCTTCCCTGCTGCCCACGCTGTGGGATCAGCCCAGGACATGGCAGGTTTCTGAACATGGCCGGGTCACGTCCAGCTTTCCATCCTGCAGCACCCCCAACTCCTTCCCTGCAGGATTTCCATTCCTTCATCTCCAGACAGAATTGTTACAGGGGATTGCCCTGCCCCAGGTGCAGCACCTTGTACTTGGCTTTGCTGGTGGTGTTCCCATGGCACATCCACCACCCTGGCAGCAGTTTCATCACTGGCTACAACTGCAAGGGATAAACCAGAACTGCTTTTATTTCACTTGGGCATGGGCAGAAATGCCCAACCCAGAATTGGTTGGGAAATATCACACATTCATTTGTCATTGTGCATAATTAAATCAATAAGACAATCAGCAAATGGCACTACACTGGAGGAACAAAACCCTCCAAAAGCCCTCAAAAATTCTTCATCCTCTTCTTCCCCACAAGTGGAATAAACCCCAGGAAAACAAGCTGGAGAGAAATGAGCAAAGGACACGCTTAGTGCAATAACCATCCTGTTCCAGCAATCCACCTAATCTGGATTGGCTCATTAATTACTACTGGGGTTTATGGAGCTTTTCCTCCTCTTCAGAGCTGAAGAATCCAGCATTTTCCCAAGCAATGATTTTGCATTATTCAGGAGTGGTTTCTTTATCAACAAGCCCAATCTTGAGCCGTGCATCAAACTCTGCTCCATCTGTAAACTCCTTCCTTGCCTACAGGGATCTCTGGACACTTTTTTACTAACAACAGGGAAATTCTGTGATTTGATTTGCAGTTTCCTCAGAGGGAGGTGGTGCTGGTGTTTGTGAATCAGCACTGAATCAGAAGATGAGAGGAACAGGTAACTCAACACTATAAATCCATCTCCCATTGTGTCGTCCCCCAAAAGCTGTTTACGGTGAGGAAATTGGGGAAAACCTTCCTCCTCTGCTGTCTGGGGGCAAAGTCTCGTGGTGGTGGCCACGCTGCTCACACCTTCTGCAGGTCCTCAGGGCCAAAGGAGAGTGGCAGAAGCTCCTCCAGCCTCTTGACAATGTAGGTGCCATCTGCTTTGGTCAGGTAGACATCCCAGTCTGTGCCAAACTGGAGGAGAAGAGTGGGGAGAAGAGCCTGATGAGGGAGAAGAAGGGAAAAGAACATGCACTTCTTCCCCAAACTACTCACATGATCTCTTTTTTTGAGTTCATGGGAAGCATCCCTCTCTATTGCATGGATATTTTGGGCTCACATCCTGTATTTTTCCTCCCCCAGGGTGAGCCCTGATGCCTCCCAACCTCCTGAACCCAGCCCAGCAAGCCATTAAATATTAACCACCCAAAAATGGGCTGTGGGTGCCGAGGTGCCTGTGGGGAGGAGGGAGGTGAGAGAGGGATGGGATCTGTGGGANCCAGGGATGGGGCAGCCACAGCTTTTCTGGGCAACCTGTGCCAGGGCCTGCCCACCCTCATTGTAAAAAGCTTCTTCCTTATATCTAAATTGACCCTCTTTTAGTTTAAATCCACTATCCTTTAAAAGGCCCTGCTAAAAGTCTGTCCCCATCTTTATTATAAGCCCCCTTTTAGGCACTTGAAGGGGCTCTGAGGTTTCCCCAGAGCCTTCTCTTCTCCAGTCTGAGCAAGTCCAGCTCTCCCAGCCTGTCTCCAGAGCAAAGGGAGACTCCAGCCCTTGGAGTATCTCCGTGGCCTCCTCTGGACTTGCTCCAGCAGCTCCACATCCTTTTTCTGCAGGAGGGTCTCACCTGAGTGGGGCAGAGGGGCAGATTCCTCCCCTTCCCTGCTGCCCACGCTGTGGGATCAGCCCAGGACATGGCAGGTTTCTGAACATGGCCGGGTCACGTCCAGCTTTCCATCCTGCAGCACCCCCAACTCCTTCCCTGCAGGATTTCCATTCCTTCATCTCCAGACAGAATTGTTACAGGGGATTGCCCTGCCCCAGGTGCAGCACCTTGTACTTGGCTTTGCTGGTGGTGTTCCCATGGCACATCCACCACCCTGGCAGCAGTTTCATCACTGGCTACAACTGCAAGGGATAAACCAGAACTGCTTTTATTTCACTTGGGCATGGGCAGAAATGCCCAACCCAGAATTGGTTGGGAAATATCACACATTCATTTGTCATTGTGCATAATTAAATCAATAAGACAATCAGCAAATGGCACTACACTGGAGGAACAAAACCCTCCAAAAGCCCTCAAAAATTCTTCATCCTCTTCTTCCCCACAAGTGGAATAAACCCCAGGAAAACAAGCTGGAGAGAAATGAGCAAAGGACACGCTTAGTGCAATAACCATCCTGTTCCAGCAATCCACCTAATCTGGATTGGCTCATTAATTACTACTGGGGTTTATGGAGCTTTTCCTCCTCTTCAGAGCTGAAGAATCCAGCATTTTCCCAAGCAATGATTTTGCATTATTCAGGAGTGGTTTCTTTATCAACAAGCCCAATCTTGAGCCGTGCATCAAACTCTGCTCCATCTGTAAACTCCTTCCTTGCCTACAGGGATCTCTGGACACTTTTTTACTAACAACAGGGAAATTCTGTGATTTGATTTGCAGTTTCCTCAGAGGGAGGTGGTGCTGGTGTTTGTGAATCAGCACTGAATCAGAAGATGAGAGGAACAGGTAACTCAACACTATAAATCCATCTCCCATTGTGTCGTCCCCCAAAAGCTGTTTACGGTGAGGAAATTGGGGAAAACCTTCCTCCTCTGCTGTCTGGGGGCAAAGTCTCGTGGTGGTGGCCACGCTGCTCACACCTTCTGCAGGTCCTCAGGGCCAAAGGAGAGTGGCAGAAGCTCCTCCAGCCTCTTGACAATGTAGGTGCCATCTGCTTTGGTCAGGTAGACATCCCAGTCTGTGCCAAACTGGAGGAGAAGAGTGGGGAGAAGAGCCTGATGAGGGAGAAGAAGGGAAAAGAACATGCACTTCTTCCCCAAACTACTCACATGATCTCTTTTTTTGAGTTCATGGGAAGCATCCCTCTCTATTGCATGGATATTTTGGGCTCACATCCTGTATTTTTCCTCCCCCAGGGTGAGCCCTGATGCCTCCCAACCTCCTGAACCCAGCCCAGCAAGCCATTAAATATTAACCACCCAAAAATGGGCTGTGGGTGCCGAGGTGCCTGTGGGGAGGAGGGAGGTGAGAGAGGGATGGGATCTGTGGGAAGCTCAGCTTTTTCCAGGAAAACCCCAGTTTTCAGGCATGCCAGAGGTAAAGCAACGACTCCAGGGCCAAACTCTGCACCTGGAGGAATAAAACCAGGGGAGGGCAAGCCAATGGATCCCCACCAAGCACCCATTCATATGGCACAGGGAGGAATATCCCTTTCCCAGCAGATAATGCAATTTGAAGAGCCTGGAGCCAGCTCTGGGGCTGGGGATAGGGGTTTGCACCCCTTTGGCACCTCAGGGTTCTTTAGTGGAAGATGCCTGAGGTGAAGGAATCATGTCTGGGGCCAGAGGACAATGCCTGGAGTCAGGGGATGAGACACAGGGTCCCCACACGAGCTGTCACCTCTCTCATCACTTGTCTGCAGGCGCCGCAGGGTGTGATGAAGTCCCCCATGTCACTGTCAAGGGAGAAGACACAGAGCTCAGTCCTGAGGTCAGACGAGGGGGGAACACCTGCAGAAGACCTTCATGCACCAATAAATATGGAGCCACAACAGATTTCCCCCCCCCAGTTCCTCCAACAAAATGTTCAAACCCCTTCTTTCCCAGACAAACACTGGGGCTGCTGCTGCAGAAGCTGCCCCTGGGCTGCACTGGGGGTTTTCCCGCTGTCCCCCCATCCCATCCTTTCCCATTCCAGCTCTCAGAGCACCCTCACCTGGCGATGGCCATGGCCTTGAATCTGGTGTGCCCCTCCGAGATGGCTTTTTGGATGGCAGTGCGCTCAGCACACACCCCCAGGCTGTAGCAGGCGTTCTCCACGTTGCATCCTGTGGGGGAAACCCCGGCACCAAAAGCCACCCCAAAACCCACCGGGTCATTTTTTATTTTTTTTTTTTAATAGGGGAATTTGCAAAGAAAGTCTGTTTTCCCTGCTTCCCTTATTTATTTCCCGTATTTTGCCATCCGCTGTGATCTTTGGCTCGCTGCGGGCCGGCGGCTGCCAAGAGGCAGCAGGGAAGGACACACAGCACGAGCACCCCGGGATGACCCCGCTACACCCCCACGCACTTCCAAAAGCTTACCACGGGCTCCCCAAAATCCCAGGGAGGGGTCTCAGCGCCCCGACTTACCGGAGAAGATCTCCCCCCCGGCCGTGAGCAGCGCGGCTCCCACCGGGAAGCGGCTGTAGGGGCAATAGGCACAATTTTTGGCCTCCCGGCTGCGGCGCAGCAGGAGCTGCAAAGGGTCACCCTGGGGCTGGCCCGAGGGGACAGCGGGGGCCGGGCGCTGCCTGTCACCCTCCATGCCTGCACCCTCCTGCCCTGCCCGCTGACGCTGCGGTTAAATATTTCCTCGCCTGGCCAGGACTCCGGGATAACGCCCCGGCGAGCAGCCGAACCCCTTGAAGCATCCCCAGGGCCAGCCCTGGCCCCCAAAACATCATGCTCGGGGAGTCCCACATCCCCTCCCCTCCCGCTGTCTCATTTTTTCCATTTTATCCTGGTTTTGTTTTTCACTTCCTCCTTTCTCTGTCCCGGCAGAGCATTTTTCCGCTGCCGTCTTGCAGGTTTTTTTTATTTTCTTTCTTTCTTTCTTTCCCAGTTCAAAGCTGGTTCTGTGGCTTTACAGGAAAATGTCATTAAGTCATTCCTGAGGGCGAGGAACAACAGTTCCTGATCGGTGAGATCAAAGGAAATAAATTAATTTGATTGAAAACATTAAAAATAAAATCTGTATGTAACACATTTTCCGAGGACTTTTGGCTACAGCCAGCAGGGAAATCTGGCTGAAGACACAAGTGGTAAAAACCCCTTTTTGAGTTGCCCTCATGCCAGAGCCCAAATTCCATTTGGCTGGTGCTTCCATGGGAATCAGCCCTTGCAGGGTAAAAGGCTCCCGGGTGATCAGCAAATTGCTTTTTAATTAAAGATTTCTCTATTTTTCCCCTGGCCCGAGGAGATTCCTGCCCCATTTTCTATCTGCAGGGACAGGTGTCACAGCCCCCCAGGGATGTAGCACCAGGATTTTTGCTGGGTTTTGAGAGGATTTTGACTTTATCTGCAGGTTATGCCGGCAAGTCTTGGTCCTGGGGCACTGCTGAGAAGTGGCACCCAAATTGGCAGCGGCTTCTGATGGCATAGAAACTCTGGAAGCTCAGTAGGTGGCACGGGGCAGTGAGACCACCACAAGAAACCAAAGCTGGGATCTGTATTGTCCTGGGAATGATCAGGGAAAAAGCCACTTTACTCCCACTGAGGGTGTTTGTTCACTCTGGAAAACGATGATGACAGTCAGGTACTTGCAAGGGCAGGCAGTCAAGGCAGTGAGAGGAGGGATTGACCACCCTGAATCCTTCTTTTCTGCTTTCAAAGTTCAAATTCAGGTTGTTTTCCCCTATAAAATGAGCTGCAGATTCTCCTGTGCCCCCCACCCTCTTACGTGGCACGAGGCCCTCAAAAGCTGGGAATAAAAAGGAAAACCAGTCCCAGGGCAGCTGTGGGAGCAGAACAGAGAAGGGGGACCCCCCCCCCTCCTAAATAATCTGGGATCTACAGATAAAGGAGCTTTCTGGAAGGGTTTAAACCTGTCAAAATGAACACTGAGCAATTAAAGAGTCCTTACGTCTATCAAGAAGGGTGAGAACAGCAGTAATCAGGGACAGAGGCTGGCACGGATAGAAACCTTGCCCATTTGCACTAATTCCCTAATTGCCACCTCCCAGAAACCATCCTTGCACTGGGATCAAACCACACACCGCGTGTTTGCAGCAGAAAAGATGAAAAACAGACAAATTCATGCATTTTTTATTATTTTGGCTGCAAAATCCTACGAGGCTGTCGAGGCCGCGGCAGTGAGAGGAGCGGGGCTGGTGCTGTCTGCCTGTGAAACAGCTATTTTAAGGCTGTATTTGCTTCACTCAAACTGTAGAGAATCTGGGAAGCTGCTGGGAAATGGCTTCCTGCTCACTGCAACACCCTCCTCTGGTTTTCATCCCAAGTGGGCTAAAACTGGGGGTACACAGTGTAATTTTACTCCTTTCTCCTCTTTATTTTTCAATCTCAAAGCAGCTGGAGCATCCCCAAGCCTGGGGGTCTCACTGCTACATCCACAAGAAGGTCCAGATGGCAAAAAAAAAGGTGGAAATCAGGGTTTGAGCCAAAGCAGCTGAATCCTGAGCAGCCTCAGACTCTGCTGCAGGGCTGAAATCTCACAGTGCTCCCCAAAAATCCCCTCAGGCTGCACCGTGTGGGAATGACACTTCATTTTCCCTGGAGACACGTTGTCCTGGGGCCTTGGCCAGAGATAAAAGCAACAGGTTAAAAGCCAGCTCAGCCCAAAAGTAGAGAAACAGCAAGGAGATCTGGCTGGCTTGGGAAAACCAGGGAAAAATGGGAGGGAGGGGTGGCTGGAGGAAAAAATCCCAGCAAACTGCAGGATCCTCCGATCCCGGTGCAGACCCTTGAGCAACACACACAGATTTAGGGTGGAAAAAATCCATTTTATCATGCCAGGGTCAGAAACATCATCTGACTCTTCCCCCAAACCATCCCTTCGCCCCCAAGATTGGAAATAAGGGAATTGAGACGCTGGAGGGGGGTCTGGCTGCCGCATGGGGGGTGCTGGTGGTTGGTGTTATTTCACCCCCACGTCTCCATCCCTGCCGGAGCAGGGAGAGAACGCACACCCAGGAGCCGGTGGGGGCCGTTCACCGGCGGCTCCCCGCGTGCTCGGGGAGGTGGAGCAGCCCACGGAGAGCCGCGTCCCCGCAGCCGCCGCCGCTCCCGCAGCAGCATCAGGCGCAGGCGGCACAGCCGGAGCGCGGCGGCGGCTCCTCCTCGGCCGGGCGGCTCCGCATCCTCCGTGGTCCAGCGGGCATCGGGCACGGCGGCTGCATCCCGGGGTAGGGGCTTCACCCCCGAGCGGGGGGAGCTGTGCGGGGACACCCCCCAGCCACATCTGAGGGCTGGGGTGGCGGCGTGCGGGTCTTTCTGATTGCCGGGATTAAAGCGGAGCGTGCGAGGCCGGAGCGGAGATGCTGCCGTGGCGCCGGAGCAAGTTCGTGCTGGTGGAAAATGAACGTAAGTGCAAAGGCAAGAGCCTGGGGCCGGGGCTGAGCTACGCGGCGCTGCTGGCCGGGTTCCTGCGCTCCTGCCCGGACCTGCTGCCCGAGTGCCCGCTGGAGAGGCTGGGCAGCGTCTTCCGTGGGAAGCGCCAGAAAGTGGAGCTCAACAAGGAGGACCCGACGTACACGGTGCGGTACCTGGGCAACGCCGTGACCCTGCACGCCAAGGGCGAGGGCTGCACCGAGGAGGCGGTGGGCAAGATCTGGGCGAAGAGCGAGGCGGGCGCCGGCGGGGCCAAGATGAAGCTGACTCTGGGCCCCCAAGGCATCCGCATGACGCCGAGCGAGAAGGGGGCGCGACGGCCGGGCCACGCGTACCTGCTGCACCGCATCACCTACTGCGCCGCCGACCGCCGGCACCCCAAGGTGTTCGCCTGGGTGTACCGGCACCAGGTGAAGAACAAGGCGGTGGTGCTGCGCTGCCACGCCGTGCTGGTCTCCAAGGCCGACAAGGCGCGCGCCATGGCCCTGCTGCTCTACCAGACCTCGGCCTCGGCCTTCAGCGAGTTCAAGCGCCTCAAGAGGCAGAGCGATTTCCGCCACGTGCAGCAGCAGCTGCTGGGCGACGCCATCGTGCCCTTGGTGCCCCTGCGGCGGCTGCTCAACGCCAAGTGTCCGTACCGCCCGCCCGCCGAGAGGGCCCGCTGCGCCCCGCGCCTCAGCTCCATCCTGGAGGAGGAGGAGGACGAGGCCTTCGGCCCCGGAGCGCCGTTGGGGGACCCCGGGCGGGCAGCGGTGCTGCGGCTGGCCAGCGACATGAGCGGGTGCAGCCTGCGCGGGCCGCGGCCCCCCCTGTGCTGAGACCCCTTTTTGGGGGGTGGGAGCCGTCCCTGCGCCCTAGGCCGGTGTTGGACCCTCCTCGGGGATGAATCTGGACAAGGCGGCGGCTCCTTTACAAGGAAGACCCATTGTGGGGTGGTGGGTCTGCACCCCCTCGGCCCCACACATGAACCTGCTCTCAGTGCCTCCTCCGCTGTGGCCATAATATAATATATTATAATATAATATAATAATAATAATAATAAAACGAATGTGTGTTTTCTGCGGTGTGACGGTGCCTGTGTCTCACCCGGAGCCTGGAAAACGGCAGACCAAGAGTTAAGCTCAGCATCGAGGTGATTTTGGGTGGTCTATTCTGGATTTACCTCCCAAAAAGGAAGCTGAGGATGGGGGGGCTGAGGCATCCACGGCGCTTTCTGCACCCTCCCTGCGGCACCGAGGGCTGGGAGAGCTGCTCTGCGTAGTCATGGCAACTTGGAGTTTTAAATATAGAGCTGGGGGGCGGCTGTGCCTCCTGCGTCAGGGAGCTGGGAGGGGGGTCTGGCCCCTTGGACCCCCCTGGAGAGCCCGACCTGGCCTGCAGCCCCCTCCCCACCCACCCTGAAATTAGTGCCAAGGCTCTGAAGATCAACAATTTACCAAAAATACTAATTTTTTTTTCTTCCTCTTTAGCTGTTTTTTTTGGAATAAGCAATGGCAAGGAGATGGGTGGGGTGGGGCAGGGTCTTGTGTGTGTCCCCTCCACAGGGACCTGCCTGCATGGGGTTCAATTAAGCAACAATCAAATCCAATAGAATGGAATAAAATCCTTTTTTTCAGCACTGGGAACATGGGGGGTGATCCCACCAAAGGTGTTGAGCAAGACTTTTGTGTTTCCAGGTTTATATACTTAGTTAAAACTGAAACCCAAAGTTAAACAGGATATTTTGGGTGACTCTGAACAGCTCCAATGGGCCACTCTTATTTCTCTTAGCTCTGTATTTCCTTTTAACTAAACAGTGTTACAGCTTCAGGCCTCTAACCTAGGCAGGTTTTCTGATTTATTTCTTACAGCTAAGCCTCTAATCTAAACAGGATTTTTGGTTGATTTCTCAAAGTTCATCCTACAGGGTTAAGTTCCTCCTTGTCTAAAGATCTGCGTGGTTAAGAGAACTGACAAATTTGGCTACAAGTTAAAATCAAAAATTAATATAAAATACGAAGTCTGATTAAAAATTAGTAAGATCATGTGATTTTACGTAGAAGGGATAAAATCCATTGTCCTGAGAGGGCTCTGTATCAACCCTCCCCTGGTGTTTTAGGGCTGGAATTTGGGGACATGCCCCCCCTTTTCAGCCCAGGGCATGGCCTTGGCCTGATCCCCCCCAAGTTTTGCAAGGGGGGTGGGATTTGTGCTGCTCCTCCCCACCCAAGCACTGTTGGGGGGCACTGGGGAGGGTCCCCCCAGCACTCTGGATTTGGGGACAGGCACCAAGATCTTACAGGATGGCTGAGATGTGGGATAATCCCCCCTTAGCATCTTGCAGGGCTGGGGTTGGATGTCCCCCAAGACCCCCGGGGTGGGGAGGACGGGGGGGCACTGGGGATGCTCCCCCTGCACTCTGGGGGTATCAGGATTTGGGGCCCACTCCCTCTCAGGATCCTCAGGGATGGCTGAGATGTGCGTTAATCCCCCCTTAGTATCTTGCAGGGCTCAGGCTGGATGTCCCCCCAAAACCCCTGGGGTGGGTGGGCTGGGACCTGTCCTGACCCCCAAGGCCCCAAGGCCGGGGTTTAGCGCCCTAAGGCCGCACAAGGCCAGCACCTGACCCCCTTTCCCCCCATATACCCTGTGTGTGGGGTTTATTCTGTGCTCCCTGTTTCCCCTACAAGGCTTTGGGGGGCTCCCCGCGCCCCTCCCCGGCCTTGGCGGACCGCGCGTCTCTATGGCAGCAGCATGGCTGCCAGAGCGCCGCTCGTGACGTCATCCCCGCGCGCCGGGCGCGCTGGCGGTTGCCGTGGTGACGCGGGGCTCGGCGCCATGGAGGGCGGCGGGCGGCCCTCGGCCGCGCAGGCCGCGCTGTTGGCCGCCAGCACCGCCGTCACCGCCCTGCTCTACTCCGTGTACCGGCAGAAGGCCCGCGAGGCGCGCGGGCTCGAGGTGGGTGCGAGGGGTGCGGTGCGGGACCGCACGGGCCCGGCCCGAGGCCGCGGCCTGGTGGCGCCGGCTGAGCCTCGGCCTGTGTTTGCTCCCCGCAGGGCGCCAGGAGGGTCCGGCTGGACGGAGACCTGCGGTCGGTGCTGCTGGAGGCGCCCGGGCGCTGCGTGCCCTATGCGGTCATAGAAGGTAGGACAGGACCTGCATCGGGACCCCAAACAGGGGCGGGGACACATCCCCCCC
>VWZD01004859.1:42784-53423 GCA_013396695.1 Sakesphorus luctuosus | reverse complement strand
CCCCCCCCCCCCCCCAGCTGCTCCTCACGGAGAGGGGGGGGAGGGAGGTTCATCCCCAGCCCCTCATCCTGTGCCCATCCGTTCATCTTCCTCGTCACAAGCAGCCACTGACTCCTGACAGACAAAACACGGGCTCTCAGCCCTTCTTCCCCAGCTTAGAATCATGGAATGGTTTGGGTTGAAATGGACCTTAAAGCCCCTCCAGACCACCCACTGAGCTGGACAGGGACACCTTCCCCTATCCCAGGTTGTTCCAAGCCCCATCCAACCTGGCCTTGGACACTTCCAGGGATGGGGCAGCCACAGCTTCTCTGCCCACCCTGTGCCAGGGCCTGCCCACCCTCTCAGTCAGGAATTTCTTCCCAATGTCCCATCTATCCCTGCCCTCTGTCAGTTTGAAGCCATTCCCCTTGTCCTGTCGCTCCAGGCCCTTGTGCAAACACCCTATTTTTAAATTTGTTTTCCAAGCACCTCACCTGCCCCTCGGATTTCCCTCCCAGGTGTGGTGCAGTCGGTGAAGGAGACTCTGAGCAGCCAGTTTGTGGAGAACTGCAAGGGGGTGGTTCAGAGGCTGACTCTGCAGGAGCACAAGATGGTGTGGAACAGAACCACCCACCTCTGGTACGTGCCTGGTGCCCACAAACATTCTCCTTCCAGACCATCTCAGGTGCCCTTGGAGGGTCTGATACCTGCAGTGACCTCAGGTGTGACCAGAGTGACCAGGTGCCTCAGACCTGGACCCCACAGTGGCCCCCACAGTGATGGCTGCCAAAGCAGGGCATGTTTGGCTGATTTGAGGGCTTTCAGACCTCACAGAGAGAAGAGCACATGGAGTAACCCAATATGGGCAGAGCATTGATCAGCCCCACCTTGTTATGGAGGTGGCCACAGGATGGAATTTCCCCCCAAAAACCCACTTTCAGAACAGGAATTAGTTGCTTGTGGGTGAACCTGCACCCAGGGGACCTGAGGAGAGTCCCAGGGCAGCCTGGCCCTCGAGAGCTGCTGGAACAAGAGCTTGGTGATGCTCTTTGGTAAGCACTTGACAACACTTATCAAACTGGGGGGGTGTGACAGGTGGTGCTTCTCCTCACAGGGCACGTTGTGACAGCTGGGAATGCCACGGGGAGGGGATTAGGTGGGACACAGCCCTCTCCAGGTGGTCCTGGAAGCTCAAACTGCTTGTGGAGCACCGAGGTGAGGGCAGAGGGGCCTCATGCACAGTGGACAGTGCCATGAGGGGAAGGTGCCTTCTGTCAGTCCCCAGAACCAGCAGGCCAGTCTAGGCAGTGTTTCCCCTGGGGTTTGGGGACGAAACAGGTTCACTTTCCCCCCTTCTCCCTCCCCAGGAATGACTGTGAGAAGATCATCCACCAGAGAACCAACAGCACCCCCTTTGACCTGGTCCCTGCCGAGGACGGCGCCGGCGTCACCGTCCGGGTGATGAAACCTCTGGACGCTGCCGAGCTCAGCCTGGAGACGGTGTATGAGAAATTCCACCCCTCTGTCCAGTCCTTCCCTGATGTCTTCGGCCACTACCTCAGTGGGGAGCGTCCCAAGGGCATCCAGGAGACAGAGCAGATGCTGAAGGTGGGCACGGCGCTGACCGGCGTGGGAGAGCTGGTGCTGGACAACACCACCATCAAGCTGCAGCCCCCGAAGCGGGGCATGCCCTACTACCTGAGCACCATGGATTTCGACTCCCTGCTGCAGAAACAGGAGTCCAACGCCCGGTTTTGGAAAATCCTGACCGTGGTTTTCGGCTTCGCCACCTGCGCCGTCCTGTTCTTCCTGCTCCGCAAGCAGTACCGGCACCACCGGGAGAGGCAGCAGCTCAAGCAGATGCAGGAGGAATTCCGGCAGGCCCAGGAGCGCCTGATGAATGCTGAGGATGGGGAGACCCTCAAAAACGCCTGCCTGGTCTGCCTGAGCAGCACCAAATCCTGCGTCTTCCTGGAGTGTGGCCATGTCTGCTCCTGCCACCAGTGCTACCAGGCTCTCCCCGAGCCCAAAAAGTGCCCCATCTGCAGGCAGGCCATCACCAGGGTAGTTCCCTTGTACAACAGTTAGTTCTTTGTGGTTTAGGGCAGGAGGTTTTTGGCACTTAAAGCTGCCTCTTGCAAAGGGGTTTTTGTCGCCTCGCTGTTTGGGCAGTGGAGTTTGGGGAGGGGAGGGAGCTTGAGGGAATGAGTGCTGTGATGGGGTGGGCAGAGCTGGGTCTGAAAAGGTGAGTGTGCAGCTTATCAGAGCCATCATGTTGTGCTCTGGAGGTTTTTTGGGAGAGGTGACTGCTTGCAAAGGCTGAGGTGCTCATGGGGAGACCCAGCTTGAAGCTCTGCCATTAAGATTTGGACTCAGGGTTTGTGTCATGGTTGCTGAGCCTGTGATCTCTTACCTGGCTGATAAAAACATGGGGAAAACAAAAATAAGATGTATTAAGAGTTTAAGTGTTCTCAGAGGCTGCAGAATTCCTGTGATGCTGCCACACAGCTCCAGAGCCCAACACAGCAGGTGAGGCTTTTGGAGAACTCATATGCAGGGTGTATGAACACGGGAATTTTGTGATCCCCCCCAGAATGGGTTTGTGACACCAGGCCATGATGATGGGGAGGTGAGAACACTGTGGCTGATGGCTCTGCTTGGCTTGAGCTGGGGTAGAAAACAGGTTGTAAAGTAATAAAATAGGATGAAAAGTGTGTTTGTGTCAGATCATTCCCCTGGGGGTGATGGGGCTTCTGCTCCCTGGGGTGGACATGCTGAGCCTGAATCACCCCAAGCTGTGATGGAGGTTGGGTGAGGGGGTGGGATCCTGTCCCCCCACACTGGGCATGACTCACTGCTGTCCCCTCAGGTGCTACCAAACCCCCAGCTCACTCAGAAAAAATCCCCCCATTTTTCCATAAGTCCTGTGTGGTCCCTGACCCTGAGGGCGTTAATGGACCCAAAGTGCTGCTGTAATTAACATTTGCTGGGGAGGGCAATTAGAGAAACACTCCTGGAGGTGGGGGAGCCTCAAGTAGGAACAGTCAAAAACCCCAGGACAGAAGCAGCCCATGGGATTTGGGGTAGATCCCTGCTCCATCCATGCCTGAGGGCAGGCAGAGCTGTTTGCACCCCCCCAGCACATTTAAAAAGAAAGTTTCCCTCCAACTGGCAGGAAAAGCAGAATTTAACCCAGAAACGGGTTGTTTCCTTGTTAAACATTAGCCAGACCAGCCAGGCAGCGTCCCAAGGCCGTTCTGGCTGAGTGGCATGACCTGCTGACTGGATTTTGAGGAAAAGCAGGTCCCTGTTTGTCCCAGTGCCAGGAGGGACACATCCCACTGGCTGTAGGTGGCAGTGGCTGCCCGCCACGGGGAGGCAGCCTGTGAAACACAATCCCAGAGAGAAAAGCTCAGAAATTCAGTCAAACCCAGAATACAGCTTGAAACAACAAAATCTTGCTGGAAGAAGCATCCCTCCTTTCCAGGGGACCAACCACCCCAAACCCCCTCACCCCTCGGCAGAGGACAGCAGGGAGGTCACCTCCCACCTCCCACTGGTGCACAATGTGGCCTCGAGCATCAGCGTCTTGCCTGGGAAGCGGAGCCATCAGGCAAAGCCTAAAAATACCCTCGGGGGGGACTCTGCTCCCCCGTTACCTTTCGCCTCCTGTTTCCAAGCTTTGCCTGCGATATCTCGGGCGTAGCCGCAACCTTATGTAAGGAGCTGACAGCTCGGGGGCGGGTGGGGGTGCACGGCAGAGGGGCTCCAGGGGATGAGGATCCCAGCAATCAGGGCTTTGGAGATGGGAACAGCACCCCAGTCCTGGCACCAGCAGGCATCCCGTCCTTCCTGTGACCCCATCCTGCCCGGCCCCAAAACGAGCCAGGCTCCCAGTTCCAGAGAAAACCCATAAGCCAGCCTTGCACTAGCAAGTTTGTAGCTGCTGTTCCCGCTTTTTACCCCCGACTCAGCTTTGCAGAGGTGCCTAAAGCACCTCACTCCGCTGTGGTCTTTCCCAAAACGGTAGCCCCAACCTTCCCATCACTCACTTTGCTGGGCAGTAACCCAGATGACCCACACTGCTGTGGCAACACTGCATGGAAAACCCCTTGGAAAGTTCCACAGCAACCCAAAAGTCCCCCAGGAAAGGCTTGAGCAGGGACACGTCCTTAGGACCCAGAGCCAAGTGCTCCCGAAGTTGCAGCCCCTCTCAAAGTGCCAGGGACCTGAGCTGGCTCATTTCTGTTGGGCTCTGCAGGACATAGTGAGGCTGAGCCCAGAATCCCTGGGGGCAGGTGCTGGGCTCCTTGAGGATGCTCTGGGGCCGCCCTGGGTTACCTGGGATTTAAGCCAGTAACCTGGGTTACCAGGGATGCCAAGGGGCAGCTCCGAGGTCTCTGGAGATGCTGCAGGGCATCTCTGGGCTCCCTAAGAGTGCTGTGGGGCAGCGTAGGCTCTCTGGGTGTTTTTGTAGGGCAGTTCTGAGTTCCCTGTTAGGCAGCTCTGGGGTCTCCAGGGATTCTGCGAGACACTCCATGAATGTTCCTTGGCATCCCCGTGCTCCCCGCGGAGGCTGCGGGGCAGCTCCTCGAGGATGCTCCGTGCTCCCCGAGGGGGTGCCATTTAGGCAGCTCCGGAGTCTCCAGGGACGCTGCGGGACAATTCGGCGATGCTCCGGGGCAGCTCCGCGCTCCCCAGGCGAAGCTGCGGGGCAGGCGGCGGGGCAGCCCCGGGGATCCCCGGGGTGCGGGCTCCAGCCCTCCGGGGCGGTGCCGCCGCCGGTGCCGGGGGGGCCGAACCGGTCCCGCCCCGNGAGGCTGTCGGGGGGCGGCGGCGGCGGCGGGTCCCCCCCCGCCGCCCCCATGTCGGAGGGGCCGCCCTACGGCGAGGGGCAGCTGGCGGGGGACGCGGCCGTGGGGCAGCTGCCCTTCCCCGTTCGCCTCCGCGGCGGCGACGGGCTCTTGGCCGGAGGGCAGGGCAAGCGGCCACCCAAGCTGGGGCAGATCGGCCGCAGCAAGAGAGGTGGGTGCTGAAGGGAGCGGGAGGGAAGCCGGGATGCGGGGCACGGCCCCAGGGATGGGGTGGGATGCAGCGGGTACCCTCCCGTGGTGTTGGCATCGCGTCCCGAGGATATTTCCCAGGGATGCAGGAGCATCCCCAGGGACAGGGTGTGATGCTCTGGGTTCGCTGAGGGATGTCGGGCATCGTGTCCTGGGCTCCTTCCCTGAGGATGGGGCATTGAGAATCTTACGGGATGCAAGGAACATCCCCTGGGACAGGACACGGTGCACTGGATACCCTGTGGGATGTCGGGCATCGGGTCCCAGGGACCTTCCCCGGGGATGGAGGGCAGCAGGGCTCAGCCCCAGGGATGGGGTACGAGGCACTGGGCTCCCTGAGGCATGCTGAGCATCATGTCCCACGGATCTTGCCCAGGGATGGGGCATTAAGCACCTTCCTGGGATGCGGGGCAGCGGGAAGCATCTCCTGGGACAGGGTGTGAGCACCAGGCTCCCTGTGGGATGTCGGGCAGCGCGTCCCAAGGACTGTCACCAGGGCGTTGGGGAGCGGGGACAGGACATTGTCCCCTGTGCCCCGTGTAGGACAGCACGGACCTTCCCCGGGGACAGGGCACCATTCCCAGGGGACCATTCCCAGGCCAAAGTGGTCGGGGGGACCTCCCTTTTGGACAAGGCACCATGTTCCAAGCCCTTTGGCAGGGCTCCCCCAGGTACAGGGCACCAGGTACCATGCCAGGTACCCTGGGGACAGCACTCTGGGTACCCTGTGGGGTGTCAGACACCGCGTGGCTTCGCCACCCACCCCACCAGGGATGTGACACCCCCTCCCCAAACCCACCCCAGGGTGACCTTGGGCGAGGGGACCACGGCAGCAGAACATTCCTCACGCTTCTCTTTCTGCTTTCCAGTGGTTATTGAAGACGATAGAATTGATGATGTGCTGCAAAACCTCTCCGAAAAGGCCCCTCCCGGTGTTTAAAGCCTCCCTGGGGATGCTGGGCTGAAGCCCCGGGCGGAGGGGGTCGGTTTACAACGGCAAAAAATGACCCGCCAGCACCGCAGCGACCGCCCGAGCGAGCACCGGGAGCGCCGTCCTCGCCCTCCTGCAATCCCAGAGCACCACGGCACGTCCTGCCCTCCGGAGACGCCTGGAGGGGAGGGCGGAGAGCGAGCCAGATCCCCCCGAAATGAATGAAAAAATAATAAATTAAGAAAAAAAATTATATATAATTGGGAAAATAACCACCTGCTCCACACCCCCCCGCCCCGAGGGATGAACGGAGGCGTCACGCCACGGCTCTGAATTACTCGGGATTGCTTTTCTCGGGCTGCTGAACCTTGTGCAAAATTAGGGGGTAAGAGGAAAAGGGGGCAGAAAAAAATGGGGGGTGGGAGCAGCCCCCGGGGGGGTCTCCCCCCCGGCCAGGGCTGTTCCCAGCGGGCACCTTGTTTACATTATTTAATCTTGCAAAAATGAATCCGTGCACTTGGATGTACCACGCTATCCCCTTCCGTGTGGTTTTTTCTTCTTTTTTTTTTTTTATGTTGATGTCTTTGGATGTTGGGAAATTATATAAAATAGATATATATATAAAAAAAATTATTTAATGTAATCACAAGAGTGCCAAACACTTGGAGATGCCGGAGGGCAGCGATTCCCTCCCCGAGACGAGCAGCACTCGGGGCTTTCTGCTCTTTCTAGGGCTCGGTCGATCTCTCGTGGGGTTTTCTCTGACTTCTCTTTTCTAATCTTTCTTTTTAACTATTTTGCATGACGTGCATTAAAAAAAAAAAGGGAAAAAAAAAAGAGGAAAAAAAAAAAGGGGCCTTTGGCCCCTGAGCTTGGTTCTTGTTTCTGTTTGCGATTGACTGACAGACCTCAAGTTTTTCTTTCCTCCTTTTCTTAAATATTGTGTATGTTGCACTTTTATCCACTACACAGGGCTATTTCTGCAATGTCCAAATAAAAAGGAAAATGAAACAAAATGGGAAAAAAAAAACAATTTATAAGTGCGGATCTGCCGTGTTTTCCCGCGTGCTGCCAAGGCCCAGTGCTGAGTGTCCCTCCCTGTCCTCAATAATCCCAAAATAATTAAGGAAAACCTTGCCACTCTCCAGCACGGAGCCCTGTTCAGGCTGAACAATTAATTATAATTCATATTTATTTATAGGATTTTTTTTTTGATGGGAAAATGCTTCGAGGGTGCAAATTAAATGGAAAAATTCAATGTGAGGTCCTGAAAGTTGCTGTTGGGGATGGGGGGGAAAAGGTGTATTTCCCTTGCACTGCTGGGAAAACCTTTGGAAAATGGGAATTTTCATCCCAGAGATGCCTCACTCTCTCCCAAAACCCAAATCCTGGTGTTAAAAAGTGCTGTTATCCCTCCTGCCACCCCAGCAAGGGCAGGAGCCAAGCTTTGTGCCAGGGGAATGAAAGTACATTCAGGGATGGGAAACGGCTCTGGGGAGGGGATTTTATTGCAAAGAACACCATATATTGCAATAAAAGCAGGATGCTGCTGAGCTGGGATTTGTACAGGATGAGCTGGGGGGCAGGTGGGTTAATTTGGGGTGGGACAGGGAGCTGGTACCCAATTTTCGGGGTGTCAAGGCCACACAGAACTCCCTTCCCCAGCACCTTTCCTGTTTATTGCTCCATTTTTATCCCACCCAGGTTCTCCCACATCCAGGATGGGATGAGGAGCTTTGCTCCCTTGGAAAAATCCCCAATTATTTTAATTTTTCCCCAGCAGGTTCAGCTCAGAGGTCGCAGCCACATGAGTTGGACTCTGGGGACACAGTTTTGCCCTCGGGGTTTTCTGTCCTGCGGGACTTTATGCACCTGGAAAAGGCAAGATGGGCCTCGGAGAGGGATTTTTTTTCCACCAAAATTAATATTTTTTGTCCCAACCAGCATCTGGTGGGGGGGAGTAGACCCAGTTTAGGGGAGGGCAGACCCATCCAGAGGGGCAGAACATCCCAGGTCTGCCAAGGAGGCAGCGCTGAGGAGCTCGTTAGACACATAACCAAGAATGCAGCACTTAATTAAACAAGTTTATCAAAAAGCCTCTTTTTTTACATGAAAACCTGATCTATGGGTCCGGCAGACCCATTTTCCCACTTCCTCCCATGCATCCAAAACCCCTCCAAGCACCCAAACCACCCTGAAACCCAGCTGGGTGTTCCAGGGGTGGGGTCCACGCATAGCCCCGGGAGCCCCCCAAAAAGGCACCTCCACACCCGGGAGA
Organism: Sakesphorus luctuosus; assembly: GCA_013396695.1. Classification (NCBI taxonomy): domain Eukaryota; kingdom Metazoa; phylum Chordata; class Aves; order Passeriformes; family Thamnophilidae; genus Sakesphorus; species Sakesphorus luctuosus. The sequence goes on along the minus strand of VWZD01004859.1, from coordinate 45,169 downwards.
AGCCGGGAATGAACCGGAGAAGCCGCAGGGGGAAGGGAGGCTGAAAGAAGAGGAGATTCTGCTAAATTATAAACCGCTCTTTTTTATGCATCTTTCATGCACGGCACATAAATAATGGAGCAGGAGAGCCCGGCGTGCCGAGCTGGCTGGCGGGAGGATTCGGGCTGGAGGGGCGAGGATGGAGGGATGCAGGAGGGATGCAGGAGGGATGGTGGGGGGAGATGTGCCCAAGAAGAGCCCCCGCCGGGCATCCCGCGGCCAAGCGTGGCCGGGAGATGATATTCTGAAGGAGGATTTAAGGATTAAACTGGCCGCGGGGCAGGAGTTTATTGCATACATTATTTAACAGATGGCCCAACGCAGGCGGCCGGCTGCCTGTGGTCTCCCCGGTGACCTTGGCTGGGAGATGCCAGGGCTGGGAAGGGAACCTGGTGCCGTCACCGTGCTCAGGTTACAGGGATACGAGGGGAAAAAAAAAAAACAACAAAAAACCGGGAATCAGCACCCAGCAGCTCCAGCGCCAAATCCCCATGGAAACTGCAAAAAGCCCCACCCAACCCTGGCCCATATGGGCTGCTTGTCTTGGCAGGGGTGGGAAAAAAAGGAGGAAAAAATAAAATCTATGGGAAAAAAGCCGTTTGCAGGTTTATTTGCTGGAGGGAACTTGGCACTTTTGGAAGAGGAGGGTGCCAGAGGGACACGCGAGGAGGCACGAAGGTCCCAGCGGCACCCACAGCACTTGCAAAATCCCACCCCCATGCCCAAACACAGGATTTAATCCCATTTTTCTGGGGATTTTGGCACCGGGGGAAGGTGCTGAAACAGTTGCTCCCGCAGCAAAACCAGCCCTGACCTCTTACACCAGAACCAGGGGGTATTTTTATCCATCTCTAAAGCGCTCGTTTTCCACAGGCTTTAAGGCACCAACTCTTGGAATCCCCCTGGAATGACCCAACCCTGGGGGGCTCTGAGCATGGATTCCCATTCTGGGGCTGGATCAGTGTCCCACCACCGATTAACCACAAGAGGAGCTGGCATTAAATCACAGAAAAACACCCCAAAATCGAGGGCAGTGGGTTGCAGTCGGGGCACAGCAGAGCAGGGGGGGAGTGGGTGAGTCCCCCAAAGCTCTTCCCAAAAGGACGCCCATGTAGCAACTGCCCAAAATAAATATTCTCCTTTTCTTCCCCTCCTCCATCAAAACTAGGGCATGTTAAACTAGGCCAGCACTCCTAAAGTAATTTATTTATCATGGGGAGGGAGCAAGGAGGGACTCTGTGGGCTACAGAGGGGGGATGCTCCACCCTGCCCCCAAATACTGTGGTTTGGGGGAATAAAACAGGTCAGTTTTCCTCCTCTTTCCTTGCTGAAGGACCACAATTACCCAGAAGGAGGCAGCTTTAGTGACCTTTGGTGGAAAAGACACCAAAATGGTCGTTTTAGTGGGATCAAACCCTTTTTGATCCATTCTCTCGACTGTTTTCACCGCGTGGGGTTTGTGTTTTATATCGTGGCATTAAACAGAAAATACGCTTTAGAAAAATAAAAAATGGATAAAGACAGGGAGAAAATTGTTTCCTTGCTTAGAAACTCAATTTCCCCCCCCTGCTTTTTAACACAGGAATGAGAAAAACCCAGTGGATATCCAGAATCTCTCAGCCCATCCCTGCCTGGGAATGGGGTTGGCCAGGGCGGGGCTTGGCCAGTCCCTCCTGCTGGGGCTCCCCCATCAACTGTGGCCTTGGGGCTTTTTGGGGGGGCTTAATTGCCCCATACTTTGGGGTTTCCCCTTGGCAGAAAGGGCTTCTGGTGGTGTGGACCCAAAGTGTTGCTTGTTTGGGGGTTTAGAGGGGCTGCAGGTGCCCCGTCCCTGGGCTCTGTGTCCCACAGCCACTAGAGGCCACTGGGGCTCTGTCATCCCACCTGATTTATTCATGCAGGACATCTGGACACACAACAGCCCCTAAAAATCTAAATCCAGGGGAAAATAATGTATATAATGCACAGAGGCAGCAAAACTGGGGGGGAACAGGGCAGAAAAGGGCTGTTCAAGAGCTGAGTTGGTGTCTCCAGGGACATCCCCACCACAGAATCACAGAATGGATTGGGTTGGAAAAGCCCTCCGAGATCATCAAGTCCAACCCTTGGGCCAACTCCAGTCCCGTCACCAGATCATGGCACTCAGTGCCACGGCCAAGCTCAGCTGAAAAACCTCCAGGGATGGGGAATCCACCCCCTCTCTGGGCAGCCCATTCCAATCCCTCAGCACTCTCTCTGCAAAGAAGTTTTTTCTGCTCTCCAACTTCAATTTCCCCTGGCAGAGCTTGAGCCCCCCGTGCCCCCTTGTCCTATTGCTGAGTGCCTGGGAGAAGAGACCAACCCCCA
>VWZD01004859.1:18140-42778 GCA_013396695.1 Sakesphorus luctuosus | reverse complement strand
GATTGGGTTGGAAAAGACCTCCAAGATCATCAAGTCCAACCCTTGGGCCAACTCCAGTCCCGTCACCAGATCATGGCACTCAGTGCCACGGCCAAGCTCAGCTTAAAAACCTCCAGGGATGGGGAATCCACCCCCTCTCTGGGCAGCCCATTCCAATCCCTCAGCACTCTCTCTGCAAAGAAGTTTTTTCTGCTCTCCAACTTCAATTTCCCCTGGCAGAGCTTGAGCCCCCCGTGCCCCCTTGTCCTATTGCTGAGTGCCTGGGAGAAGAGACCAACCCCCAGCTGGCCACAACTTCCCTTCAGGCACTTCCAGACAGTGCTGAGGTCACCTCTCAGCCTCCTCTTCTACAGCACAAACAACCATGAGACCCCACAGAGGGGTCCCCAGATCTGGTCGAGCCTTTCAGCTTCCCAGGCCTGTGCTGAGCACCAGGAGGAATTTTTGGGAGCCCCCTTCCAGCTAAACACCTCCAAAGGACATGGAAAACAAACCCCACGTGCAGCAATCCCTCCTGGGCTCACCAGGAATTCTGTGGAGGGGTCAAGAGGACACTCCCAGGATGTGGCATTCCCCACATTGGGAATATCCTGCAAGAAAATCCCTAAATCCCTCCTGCTGCTGCCTCAGGGAGCCTGGAAGCAGAACTGCCTGTCTCCCCAGGTTCCTGATTTTCATTTTGCCTGGAGTTAAAATTTTCTAGGATATTCTAAACAGCCGTTCCCACTAAAGAGGGAAACATCAGACATCTTCATTTATCCATCTCTCCAGGTGTCAAACTGTTGCATGACAATAACAAGTGGGAGACACCTCACCCAAAAAGGAGCGAAATTCCACTCAGAGCCAAATGCAGCAGCAGATGCTCAAATGAAAAAAACAAACCTGAGGCAGCACCGGGCTCTGCAGCCCTGCCAAAGCCTTTCCAGATGAAGAGTCAGTGGTTGGAGGGGATTATTTTTTGGGGGGGAGGTTGGGGTGCCTGTGCAGCCTCACATTTGGGTATTTTCAGCCCCTCAGAGGGCAGGTTAGAACAGCCACTGCCTCCTCGGCGCTGCCCCAGTTCCCAGCCTCGTTGGCTCTGGAAGAAGCTTCCCTGCCAGTGATTTTTCCAAGACAATTCCTCCCCTGGGTTTCAGCGGGATGTGCCTGTGATAGCAGTTGCCCTGTTAAATTCCTGTTAGCAAAGCCAGGCCAGGAATATGAAGGAAACCAGAAGAATTTGGGCTCCCTTCCACGCTACGAGGTTGCAATTATTAATATATATATTGTATATAGTCTATTACAGCATTATATAATATTACATAATATATAAAAATAATTCGTTATATAATGTATAATATCATCTNATATAATTTTTACGGAGATATGTGACACCCGCATGGCACTTTTTCTTTGCAGATATCCCACCCTGCTCAGTCTTTCCCATGGGAAAAGGTGAGCAAAGGAACCACCGGGAGCACCTCCCACGGCCCTTGGAGTTTCATGTGCACATCTTGAAGCGTTGCCCCTTGCTGGGGTGGGAGAATAAAAGAAAACAAAGGAAAATAACCACACCACAAAAATAACCCCCCAACCAGGCCATGTGATACAACACTCTGAAATACCCGGTGGTGAGTCACGGGTGCAGGGATGGGGCTGATCCAGCTCTGAGTCAGCCTGGGCAGGCTGTTTGTGTGTCCCCCCCCCCAGCTCCCTGTTTCCCATTTTTGCTCCAAACCTGCACAAATATAAATAAATACTCTCTGACTCAGAGACACGTGGTGGGGCTCAGCCTGCAACAGCCCCTTCAAGCCACCCGAGTTCCTGATGGTGCCACAATGACAGGGCTGGACACACCTGAATCCCACAAAAGCCAGGCCTGGGAACCTTTGAAGTGTTCAAAATGTTTTTTAAAATGCGTATTTTTGGAGGGGGAAACACACACACAGGAGGTTCTCGCTGATGCCACTGCAAGGGAGCACTTGGGATTTTCCAGCTAGCTCTAATTAATGAGTATTTTCTCAGCTTAGGATCATTTTAAACATGAGGCACCAATTAATTCCCATTGGTCACAGGCAGGGGGAAGCCCATACATAGCAGAGACCCTGCCCAGATGGGGTGAAACCTCATGCCCAGGACACCCACATTGTGAGGGGCGGTGGGTGCTGGTGGAACTGGGATGAGGCTCAGCTCCCAACTGGGTGCAATCCAGTCCCAGCCATTCCCAAGCCACAGCATCCTACAACATCCCCAGAGGGATGGAAAACACCAAGAGAAAGGGCTGGATTGGGAGGAGGCACCTTTTGAAAGCTGCCCTTGAGTTATTCCGGCTGTATCTGGACAAATACAGGGCAGGGAAACACCTCCTTGCTGGTTTAACCTCCAGGTGGGGTTAATCCTCAGCCTCATCCCAGGTTGATGCACCATTCCCACGCCGCAGGGTAAGGAACGGCAAAAGGCAGGATCAGGAGGAGACCCGGCAGCATCCTCAGCATCCTCAACCAGTTTCCATAGCAACAGGTTCGGCCCCAGATCGGCGGCGGGTGTTGGGAAGCAGGGACGAGGAGGGGGGTCAGGGGGACCCCAAGAGCGGCAAAAAACGGGGTTTAATATGGAAAATCACTTTGCACCTCGGTGTCCCAGGAGCAAGAAGAGGCTGAGGCCGAGCTCTTGGAGCTGTGACCCAAAGCACACCCCTCAGGACAGCCCTGCCAGGGAGTTTGGGAAGCTGCCCCCCATCCCATCGCCCCTCTGAGCACACACCCCCACCAGCCCATTCCAGGTGTATCAGCATTCCCAGTTTAATTCCCAGCCCAGCTGTCAGCTCCGTGAGCTCTGCCACAGCCTTTCCTGTCTCTAGCCAGGAGCAAACAGCCACGAGACCCCGGAGCATCCATCCCACGGTCCTAAACGCCAGGAAAACAGAGGCAGGGAGCGATCCGGAGGCAGCCGCCCACCCCCGCGGCCGAGCAGCGGCTGCCGCACTGTTACACAAGGCTCCAGGCTCTTGCATAAGCAGCAGCAGCCAGTGCAGCCCCGAGGAAAGAGGAGAGACGAGGGCGAACCACGGCCCCGAAGCCGTGCGGTGGGATGGGATCCGCGGCCAGAGCCCGATTCCCGCAGCGGGATCCCATGGCATGCACGGCAGGGATGTTGTGCAGCCGGAGCCATCCCTACACGAAGTGATGCAGCGCCCTTGCAGCAGGACTGACTGACCCCATCCCTTCCCCGGCTTTGTTGGAGAGACCTGAAATAGCAGGAATCCAACCCATCACAGCTGGAGAAAGGCTGCCAGAAGCCCCAAAGCCAGTGAGCAGCCTGAACAGCAGCTCTGTGGCATCCAACACTCGCCTGCCTCTGTTTCCAGACCTGGAATTGGGGGTATTCCCAGGGGAAGACCATTTTTTTAAATCCTTTTAACCAAGCAGGGGTTGGGAAGCACCTTGCAGGGCTTGGGCAGGTTGGGAGTAGCATCACCCACTCCTGGGGAGCCTCTGCAGAGCAGGACTCATGTGGGTGAGCATCAGCCTTCAGCTCCCAGTGCTCATCCCAGAGGAACAAACTCTGCCTTTAACCCAGCACCACCTCAGCACCTGCGGTGCATTTGGCCAAACCCCTGGTAATTTTGCACAGGGCAGATCACCCTTTTTATGCCCCAAACCACGTTGGGTTTTCTCATTGTGGCGCTTTGGCATCAGCTCATCCCACCAGTTGTCACAAGCACATGGCAAGAGAGGGGTGCATGGACCTGCAACCCCAACCAGAGCACCTCTCCCAAGGGATTTACACCCTTTCCAGGATTCCCTTCCAGGATTTCCAGGGTCTGTGCTCTGCTGCTCTGAGGCTGATGCATGTTTTGAACCCAAGAGTTTCCCATCCCACAAACCCACATCCTCTCATTACCCACATCCCTCATTTTCCTGCCTAGTGCAGAGAAAGGGTTAATAGCAAAAAGCCTGGAAATCCCCTAATTTAGTGAGCAGGGAAGCTCACAGACCTCTAGTTTAATCTTCTAAATCTGCAATATCACATCCATATTTTGAAGAAATTTAGTGATTTTAACAACAAAGGGACCTCCAGAAGGCTGTGCATGGAGGGGACAAGCTCTTGCAGGACTCGTGTTCATCCCAGCCCAGCACACACTTCCCATGGCAAAGGTGACTTTACAGGGGGCACAGAAAAGAGAAAACCAGGAAAGGACATTGCACAAAAGGGGTGATTCTCCTGATTTAAATGTGACCCCTAAAATCAATGCTGCAAAGTCACAGGCACCCCTAGAGCCAAAGCAACCGCTCATCAGTGACCCTTGGGCAGCAATTCCTGCAGACAAGGGGACAAACTTCCATCCATCCTCCTTCCTTGCATGGGGAATGGCACTGCAGGGGCAGCAGCCACCCCAAAAAGCAGAGCACTGGGACAACCAGTTCACTGGCAGGGTCAGACACCCCCAAGCATGCACCTATCCCTCCTCTGAGACCTTCTAAAGCTCAGCCTTGGGCCTTGTACTGCCCTCAGGACAAATAAATCACAAAAAGTCAGTGCAGTTGTCCTGGGAGAGAGCACAGAGAGAGAAAACAACCCCAAAGAACCCAAGCCTCAGATCCTTGAAGAGCTCCCAGCTCCAAAGTGAGCATGTGACCATCTGATTGTCCCTAAAGGACATTATTCTGGTGCTGCCCAGTGAGCTGCATGTGTGAGACCCCCAAAGCCCCCCCAGGTTTCTGTTTTGCTGGGGTGCAGCAGAGCCGTGGGAGGTGGTGAGGGCGAAGTGTGAAGTCACAGGGGGACTGGCAGCTATTTCTGCTCTGTGTCAGCACCCACTGACAGCACCCTGAGAGCACAGCAAAGCTCCAGGAATCTTTTCTCCGCGTCAAATCCACCTGTTTGTATCCGTATTTCTGTCCCCACAGGATTGCAAGGTGTGGAGCTTGTTTGGTTTTGGGTGCAAAACTGGGGAGTTTGGGGTCGAAGTGAGCTGCTGGTGGGCACTGCACTGCACCCATGGGATTGGCATTTAGGTTTTCAAGACTCCTCATTCTCCCTTATCTGACGGGCAGAAGCCTCTAGAAATCCCTTCTCCTTCCTTCTGCTCAGGGTCACTCTTTTTTCCCCTTAATTTCTGGGACTTGGAGCAAGAGCCAGAAAAACGCAACTGATTGTGTAACGTTTTGCTCCAAAAGCTTCTTAAACAGTCACATATTTCTATTGGATTTCCCTTGCCCTTCGCTGCTGATTACTGGAGTATTTATATATAAATAGAAGCTGTCTTCCCTGTAATCTGCTTGTTTCTCCTAATTAACTCGGGGCTGTTCTCCTTGGGCTGCTCAGCCCTTGGGTTTTGGGGGTGCCAGCACCAAGCAGTGCTCAGCGCCCCCAAATCTGCCAAATTTCAGCTTTTTACCTGGTTCTGAGGAAGCCAAATCCTCCTTTCCCAACTTTGTTCAGTCCCTGCCCCACCCTCCCAACCCCCAGCTCAGGGAAGAGCTCGAGTGTCATTTCTTCATCTTCCTCCCTCCTCACAAAACTTTCCCCTAATTTATGGAACGTCTCGATTTGATAATTATTTTAATCATTATTACTCATCTTTCCCCTTTCTTCCTCTCCTGAAAACTTCGTCCCGGGCCTGCCAATCACTTTAATAGCTGTTTACAACCTATCATCAAGTCTTGCATAACATCCACATGACTTCGCTCAGATGCCTCCGACACCCAAAAGCTGCCCCTGAGCTCTATTTCAGGAGCGATGGAACCCACGGCACCAACCGGCTGCATCCCCCGCCCGGCATGCCCCGGTCCTGGGGTGGGGAAAAGCAGAGGGAAAAACACACCCTCGAGGCAAAACTGCTTGGTGGTTAATACAAGACAACCCCACGCTGCTCCGCTGAGCAGGTTTTGGGGGTGAGGGTTTGTTTGGTGGGCTTGGATCCCTTTCCCCATCATCGATGTGGCTGCGTTGCGCCTGTTTGGAGAGCTCAGGAGCTGAAAGCACCTGGAACAGCGCCTGGATCGCTGAGGATGCTCCCGTGGTGGGGCTGTGGCTGCGGCGTGGCCTCTGCCCCCCGCTCTCCTCAGCAGCGATGGGACACAGGCACTCAAAATCATGCCAAATGCTGTTAAAACCTTCGTTTTCCAGCAAAGTCCTCCACCCCGAGGCATCGCCCGTCGGCGGTGGGTTGGCGGGGGACGGGGGCAGAGGCACAATCTGTGCAGGAACGGCTGCCAGCCCTTTTCGGCAGGCGATGCTTGGGTTGTGGGGCGGAGGGGGGGGGACACACGACGGCTCTTTTTTAAGCTCTCCCGTCCTCCCCCTCTCCCGCAGGTTTCATAACCCTTCAAAGCACGAAAAGGCTCCTCGGTTGGCGGTTAATGAGCCCCTGCGGAGGAGGAGCCGTGGCCGTGGCAGGAGGGATGTTGGGCAGGAAAATCTCCCCACGGAGGGATCTCTGTGGGGTCCCACCATCCCCCACAACCCCAGAGGGGCAAATTTGCACCCAGGCTGCTCCAATTTGGCCGGTTGTCTCCCCAAAATGCCCCCTTGGCACGGCGCTGCCCAGGGCTTGGAAGTCTCTCCCTCCCCGGGCAGACGCTTCGTGCAAATATTTACACAGCGTAAAGGGGTTTATTTGTTCAGCTACAGCTGACAACTGTATCCAAACTAATTTCTCTTAATAAGGCACTCGCGGTCACCCTGGCAACAGCACCGGAGCGCCCTTCCTTAAGGCGATGACTTAACGGGGTGAAAATCCCCTTGGATGTAAAGGGAATGCTGAGGGGAATCTTCTGGAGGCGCTGGAAACATCCATTTCCCCTCCTTGGGAGACCCGGAGATGGAGTCCAGAGGGGGAAAATCGGGCCAGAATTGACTGATTTTTGTATATATGGAGGTGTCACCAAGACTAGGAGGGCATTGAAGCAGGTCCTTGCTTGCCAAGAGGAAAATAAGGGGTGACTTAGATCCTACCTCCTGCTTTGGGTTGAAAAACATGATGGCTGCGTTATTAATACCTGTAATTACAGTGCTAATTAAGGAAGGTGTGGGATGAAGGCAGGATTTTGGCACCCTCACAATGACCCAGGGGACAGGGTAAGCTGCTGAAAGCCCAGGTAAGAGGGAGATGCAGGAAGAGAGGGCAGCAGGAATTCCCAGCTCCATCTCTGCCTCACGGAAGAATTAAACAAAACTTCCCCTGTTTCTTCAAACCCTGGATCGATTGGTTTACAGAGTGCTGGGCAATTCGAGGTTTGCAAAACCCAGCTCCCCAAACCCCAAAGGAAGCTCCTTCCCCTCTGAAATCCACTGAACTGAAGCACTAAATTAAGATGGTTTTTTAGGGGGGGGTATTTTATTGCACAGCCACACAAGGATCCAGCCAGGAAAACCCACCAAAAACCCACCCCAAAAAAAAGGACTGACACGGGGAAGTCAAGCAGGCTGTGATTTACTGGGACAACAACACTTCTGCAACAGAGAACACAACTGCACTGAGGCCCCTGGCCAGAAAAACCTGCAGCATCACTGAGCACCACCACGCTGGGGACCTGGAGAGGTGACACCAGGGCAGAGACTGGGGGGATCCTCCTGGGGACCCTGAAGAGGGGACACTGAGAACAGAGGGGTCCTCCTGGGGGCCCCAGAGAGGTGACACCAGACCAGGGAGTTGTTCACAGTCCTGGGAACGTGGGAGAGGTAACACCAGAGAAGAGACTGGAGGGATCCTCCTGGAGACCCTGGAGAGTTGACACTGAGAGCAGAGACCAGAGATTGTCCTGGGGACTCTGCAGAGGTGACAGCAGCTCAGAGACCAGAGATTGTCCTGGGGACTCTGCAGAGGTGACAGCAGCTCAGAGACCAGAGATTGTCCTGGGGACTCTGCAGAGGTGACAGCAGCTCAAAGACCAGAGATTGTCCTGGGGACTCTGCAGAGGTCACAGCAGCTCAGAGACCAGAGATTGTCCTGGGAACTCTGCAGAGGTGACAGCAGCTCAAAGACCAGAGGGGTGCTCATGGTCATGGGAACCCCAGCGAGGTGACAGCAGAGCAGAGACCAGGGAGACATTCACAGTCCTGGGGACCCTGGAGGGGCGACACCAGATCAGAGACTGGAGGGGTGTTGTGGTTCTGGGGAGGCTGGAGAGCTGACACTGAGAGCACAGACCAGAGGGAAGCTCCTGGTGACCCCAGAGAGGTGACACCACGAGCAGAGACTGGAGGGATGCTCGTGGTCCCCAGTGTCCCTCCCATCTCCCCCCTGACACGTGGACACAAGACAAAAGCCTGCTGGGACATGGCAAGGCTGCTCCATGCCAAGGGAGGGAGTGAAAGGCAGCGGGTTTTGGGTGGGCTCCACGGGCATCCCAGCCATGCCAAGGACAGCAATTTGTGATTCCCTCCATAGGCACTTGATCCATCAATCCCAGGTGTCCCTGCTCTGCCTGTGAAGCTCCAAAGGCACACGTTGGCTGCAAGGGGTCTCACAAACACCCTCTGGGATTGCAGAGGGGCTGAGGGAGCCCAGCACCGTGTGGATGTGATGGGGTTTGGTCCCAGTCTCTGTCTGGCCCAGCCTGTTGGTGCGTGGCTGGGCTTGTTCCTCCTGGCTGTGACAGCAGAGCTGCTGTTCAGATGGTCGTTCCCAGCCCGGATTTGATCCATGTGGCGAGCATGTTGTCAGGTGTTAATCTTCTCTGGAAGCCACCTGAGATGGCAGGAGCCTCAGGAGAGCTGGGACTCAGGGCTGGGGGTTGCAGCAGAGGCTTGGCAGCAACTGGGCACTGGGAAGAGGCAGCCAAGCAAGGACAGGGCAAGTGGAGGAGGCAGGGAGATCTGCTCTGGGAACCAGAAGGAACCAGGATCAGAGGGAACTGCTGTAGCTGGAAGTGCTGCTCCAGTTGAACATTAATAGCAGGAGCAGCTGAAAGTTCCCTCTCAGGGCAGAATTCTGACTGCTGAGTGCAGGATTTTGCCCAGACTGCTACATTCACAGGGTTTGCTCTAATAAACACACACATCCCTGTGCCAGAGGAGCTCCTTGGAGATGTTTCCTTAAGGACTGATCCCTGCACCCTCAGTAGCCTGCCCAAGTCTCCCTCCTCAGCCTCCCTACACACTGCCTGGGTTGTAGCACAGCAGGTTGAACTCCAGGTTTTCATCCCAGTGACGGAGGAGCACGAAGAGCTGCTGGGCTGCGGCTTTCACTGTGGTCAGGCTGGATCCCTCTGGGAAGTCCTGCCTGCTCAGCCACAGGTTGGCTTTGGCAGCCACCAGCTCCCACTCGATGAAGTAGGAGGCAGAGCTGTGCTCCAGCCAGGCCAGGGCCACCGCCGTGGCCCAGAGCGTCCCCTCGGGCTCCGCCTGCCGCTGCCGCTCCACCTCGAGGAGCAGCGCCCGCACCTCGGGGCCGCCCGTCCCCGAGCCCCGGCCGCTATCGGCCTCCCACTCGGCAGAGCCCAGCGTGCTCTCCGGGGAGGAGAAGCGGCGGATGGTGATGGCCGGGGGGGACAGTTCCTTCTCGGCTCTCAGAGCTCTGGAGATGCTCTCCACAGCGCTGCCCGAGGAGTGCCGGAGGCGGGCGCTGTCCTCTGTGCGGCTGCTGGGTCCGTCCAGCACCACGCCCCGAGCGCTGTCACTGGTGGTGGGACTCTTCCCGTGCCCACCGGGGACCAGGAGCTGCTGGCTGGAGCCCAGGTTTTTGTGCTCCGTGAAGGGACTGGTCTTCTTGGTGCTGTAGGAGCCGGAGGGGCTGAGGGACAGGCGGTGGCAGGCGAAGGGCGACGTCCACTTCAGCTTGTCCATGGGGATGTTGACGGCGTCACAGAAGGCTGAGTTCAGGAGAAAGGCACCACAGGCCAGCTGCAGGGACACCTGCAAGGGATGGTGGGTGCACAGGGAAGCTCTGAGGTACCAACCACTTGTGGGAAGTTCAGGAAAATGAGAATGGATGGGGTCAGCTCTCTGTCTCTGAGCAGACCACTGGACATGGTGTCAGAGACAGCAAGAAGAAAGATCTGCAAGGATCCTCCCTCTGCTGCCCTGCAGTGACCACACAACCCCAATCAGACCCAGGAAGGAGCAGCTCACCAGGGGAAGGTAGTCCATGCTCTCATTGTCACCCTCGGAGCCGGCTTCGCTCCCTCTGCTTGGAGATTTCCCCATGAAGCCTTTGGCAGCTCGAACCAGCAGCCTGGTTTTATTGAGGGCCAGCCTGAAGAGGATGAACATGTGGCTGTAACCTTCATGCTGCTCCTGCTACCCACCCTGGCCTCCAAAAGCCAGCCCTGGTCCCCACACACTGGCATCAGGCTTGGTCCCAGCTCTGCCACTGTCCCAAGGCGACCCTTCTCTTGCCCTTCACTTGTGTTCACCTATTAAGGTCAGAGGAAGGTCAAGCTGGCCCATACCTGGCAGCAAAGAGCCTCTCAAAGGACTTTTGGGCTTGTGCAGAGGAAGCAGACAGGCTCTGGAGAGGCCCTGGGGAGAAACAGAGCTGGGGGTAAATGAGTTGCCACGGGAGAGAGAAAGAGAGCACAGTCGATGTCCTGGGACACGGCCTGGCTTGTTCATCTGCTGAGTCTTTGGCAAAATCCTTCCTCCTCCCCTGCCTCATTATTCCTGTGTGGATAATAAAACTCCCACACCTCTCAAAAATGAACCTGGGGGAGACTTAGACCAGCAGTCCCATCAGGCTCCATCCCTCGTTCCCCAAAAAGAGTCAGGTCTATTGTTCACAAGCCTAAACAGGTCACAAAGCTTTATAAAACTCCCCAAAACTCAGCAGAATATTTGGCGAAGAGCCCAAACCACGAGTTTGATGCACCTGCGCCCTGGTAAGTGCCACCAGGTCTTTCCCTACCTTCAGGGAGACGGCAGCGCTCCCAGGCAGAGGAGGGAGGGGTGTTGGAGGGGAACAGGCTGCTCTCCTCGGCATCTGGAATGGAGCAACCACATCAGGACCATCACCCAGCTGACACCCCTGTCGAGCCACCACCACTCTCCCTCCCCACGGCATCAGCGGGGAATGAGCCTCATCAGGGCCATGTTAATTCAGCTGCAGCTCTGGCAGTGCCAGACAAGGTCCAAACCAACTCGTCTTCATTAGTGGAGGATTTGGTGACAAGCGAGTGTCTCACATCCCCTTGCCTCTAATTACACCCATTTCATCCCTCGTGTTATCCTCGTTACGGCTGCCAATTAACTTCCAAGCGTTGTCAGCAGCACGACCCGCAGTTTAGGGGTTTCAGGGTAAATTGAAGCTTCTTCCCCATTTAAGGAGATGAGCTCCAGCCAGACACGTGTCTGATGAGCAAGGGATCCAAAGAAGAAGGCAGAATTAAACAAGACCTGATAAAATGTCCCAAACCAGAGATCTGTAACACCAGGAAGGAGACAAACCAACCCCCAGGGACTCTTACTCATGCTGTAAAATCCATCATCTCCATTCTGGCCACAGGCTGAGTGGGGACATCCAGGGGAGAAGCCACGATGCCTTCTGTTCCCTGAGCTCAGGCGCCTCTGGTTGCCTTGCTTGGATGCTGCCCCTTGGCACGAGAGAAGGGAATGGCCAGGGTTAGAGAGGGACTGGCACACACATGATGGCAACAAAACCCACAGAATGATGAGGCTGGTCAGGAACTGTAGTGACAGGACAAGGGGGAATTGCTTCCAATGGACAGAGAGCAGGTTTAGATTAGGTATTAGGAAGAAATTCCTCCCTGTGAGGGTGGGCAGGCCCTGGCACAGGTTGGGCAGAGAAGCTGTGGCTGCCCCATCCCTGGAAGTCTCCAAGGCCAAGTTGGACAGGGCTTGGAGCAACCTGGGATAGTGGAAGTTGTCCCTCCCCATGGCAGGAGATGGAATGAATGATCTTTAAGGTCCTTTCTAACCAAACCATTCTGCAACTCTCTGGGCATCTTTGGGCATCCAGACCTAAGAGTAGACCTTTTCCCTGGCCATGGCAAGCAGTTCTTATCATCAGGAGTTCAGCCATGGCCTTGGGTATAGAGTCTGGTGCAGAACTGAGCTGTGACTTCGTAGGGTTTGCCCTGAGTGAGGTTTCTCAGTAACACTCTCCCTCCCAGGACAAAGTTTCACCCCACGTTACCTGTGTGGGTGTACTGGACCAGGGTGGGCAGGTAGGAGCTGGTGCTCAGGTCCACTGGCACGAAGGCTGTGTACTTGCTGATGACATTACAGGCCTTGCTGGTGTGGACAGCGTTGAGCTGGTACCGCCGCCCAGACCCTGCAGGGAGGGACACCACACTCAGAGTCCATGCCACGCCTTGGGCCAGCTCCCAGACCCACCTCCACGCTTGGGCTCCATGCCCAGCAGGGACTGTATCCCTGCATTGCTCTAAACTCTGCCTGCTGCTTGTTCTGCTCGTATTTTACATGCCCAGATGCACTTTATGGAGGAGAAGTTTGACAAGAGCCCTGGACCTTCAGCCCAGGGCAGTGATGTGTGGCTGCTGCTGGACCCTCACAGTCTGATGCTTCCTCCAGCTCCAGCTGACCAACTCCTTAAAAATAACCATGTTACACGATGCATGAAGCAGAGAAATCACAGAATCATGGAATATACCGAGTTGGAAGGGACCCACAAGGGTCATCCAGTCCAACTCCTGCTCCTGGGGAGTGTGAAGGAGCACAAGTTCAGGCACATTAAATGCAGAAGCAGGAGAAGAGCACAAGGCAGCTGGATGGAGCTGTCACGTGGGGACTGTATGAGACATTTCCCTAATATTTCACCACTTCTAGCTCTTGTTTTAAAATTCCAGAGGCTGCTGAGGCTGCTGGAAAGCCCCTCTGAGGCCAGGCAGGGTCTGGCTGCAGCCAGCAGTGTGTTACCGTGCTCGATCTCACACTCCTTCTCGGCGAGCTGCTCCAAGTCCCTGATGACCGACTTGGCTGCCAGGTGGTGGAAGGTCTCATTCCACAGGTCTGTGTCCCCGTCCCCCTGGCTCTCCCGCTCTCGGAAGAGAGGGCGGATATCAAAGGGGACTTCCCACTGCACGGGCTCGTTGTTCCTCAGCCCCTTCACCACCGCCCTGCAGAGGGTCCTGGGGGAGCGCGGGGAGCCGCAGGCAGCGCTGCCATCCGGGTCCTGCTGCTCCCAGTCGGAGGAGGTCTCCGTCTCAAACGTGAGGGATGGATGCTGGGCAGACTCTGCAGAGAGGGGAGAGGCGGATCATTAATCACATCCCCGGGAGCTGAATTCCCCGCTGCCGCCAAGAAACCATAATTAATGCTTCCTAATTTTCACATGGTGGCACGGAGCACGATGCCAATGCCACCAAAGCCTGGCATGGCGCGGTGATGCTGCCCATGCCTCCCCCTGCCCCAGTTACCCTGGTCCCCGGGGCTCCGGCTGTCGGATGAGCACCGCAGGGACGCGCTGGCATCGAGCGCTTCCAAGCCCCTTCCCGGAGTCTGCGGCAGCCCGTCCAGCACCGGCGGGGACGTGGTGGTGTCGTGGCAGAAGGACACGCAGCTGCGGTGGAGCAGGGACGGGCGCCTGGCACCTGTGCCACGGATCCTGGTGGCAGAGCCATGAGGGCTGGCTGGGAAGGGCTGAGAGCAGAGCAGATGTTATGGCTGGATCCAGCTGCAGCCGATGGCATGGACCTGCTCTGTCCTCTCTGATCCCTGGCACGAACCTGCTCTGTCCTGTTTGATACCGTCTGCTCCCTGCACAGACCTGCTCTGTCCTCTCTGATCCCGGGCACGGACCTGTTCTGTCCTCTCTGATCCCGGGCATGGACCTGTTCTGTCCTCTCTGATCCCGGGCACGGATCTGCTCTGTCCTTTCTGATCCCTGGCACGAACCTGCTCTGTCCTGTTTCATCCTCTCTGCTCCCTGCACAGACCTGCTCTGTCCCCTCTGCTCCCTGCACAGAGCTGCTCTGTCCTCTCTGATCCCTGGCACGAACCTGCTCTGTCCTGTTNCCCAGTCCTGCTCTGCCCCCTCTGCTCCCTGCACAGAGCTGCTCTGTCCTCTCTGATCCCTGGCACGAACCTGCTCTGTCCTGTTTCATACCGTCTGCTCCCCGCACAGACCTGCTCTGTCCCCTCTGAGCCCATCTGATCCCTGGAATGGACCTGCTCCATCCTCTCTGATCCCTGGCACGGGTCTGCTCTGTCCTGTTTCATCCTGTCTTCTCCCTGCAAAGACCTGCTCTGTCCCCTCTGCTCCCTGCACAGACCTGCTCTGTCCTCTGTGATCCCGGGCATGGACCTGCTCTGTCCCTCTGATCCCGTCTGCTCCCTGCACAGACCTGCTCTGTCCCCTCTGAGCCCATCCCTGGAACGGACCTGCTCTGTCCTGTTTCATCCTCTCTGCTCCCTGCACGGATCTGCTCTGTCCCTCTGGTCCCATCTGCTCCCTGCACAGACCTGCTCTTTCTCTCTGCTCCCTGCACGGATCTGCTCTGTCCCTCTGATCCCATCTGCTCCCTGCACAGACCTGCTCTTTCTCTCTGCTCCCTGCACAGACCTGCTCTGTCCCCTCTGCTCCCTGGAGCAAACTTGCTCTGTCCCTTCTGTCTCGTCTGCTCCCCGCCCGACCCCAGCACGGGGTGCAATCCTTGTGTCCTTCCCTCTCTGCCCATCCCCAGGTGGGATCCCTGCCCACAGCATTCCACCAGAGCTGCAATGTCTGTCCCTGAGGGGTCCTGGCCCCAGGGGCTCCTTCCCCAGACATGCAGAAGGTGAAATATGATCTTCATCCCTCCAGACATTTTAATGACTTCACTTGGGAACCAAAGGAAAGAAGAGAGACAGAAAGATCAAGGACCAGTTGCTTAGTAACGAGAGGAGAGAGGAGCAGGGGATGGGAGAAGGGAATTTTTATCTTTTTTTTTTTTTTATGAGTCTATTTCTCCACTTTCAGGAGACATGAATCCCCCACTCCAGCACCTCTGGTGTCACATCCCACACAGATGTTTTCCTCTGCAAGCTCTGAGTTTTATCCTTGTCCCCAGGGCTGTGGGAAGGTCCCCTAAAACTGACGTACTCTCTATTTTCCTAGCACAACACCACTGAGGGACAGAGATGGTATGAAGTGGTGGATCTCCATGCTGGGTGAAAGGATATTTTCTCTGGGTCACAGGCCAGAACACGATCTCCACCACCACTTTGTGCTCTGTGAGACCACCAGCAAAACTGGGAGGCCAACAGCTCCAGGAGTTACTTACCAAGATAATATAGAATCACAGAATCACGGAGTGGATTGGGTTGGAAAAGCCCTCCGAGATCATCAAGCCCAACCCTTGGTCCAACTCCAGTCCATTAACTAGATCATGGCACTCAGTGCCACGGCCAATCTGCGTTTAAAAACCTCCAGGGATGGGGAATCCACCCCCTCTCTGGGCAGCCCATTCCAATCCCTCAGCACTCTCTCTGCAAAGAATTCTTTTCTGCTCTCCAACTTCAATTTCCCCTGGCAGAGCTTGAGCCCCCCGTGCCCCCTTGTCCTATTGCTGAGTTCCTGGGAGAAGAGACCAACCCCCACCTGGCCACAACTTCCCTGATGTGGCACTTCCAGACAGTGCTGAGGTCACCTCTCAGCCTCCTCTTCTCCAGCACAAACACCCCCAGCTCCCTCAGCCTCTCCCCACAGCACTTGTGCTCCACTCCCTTCTCCAGCCTCCTTGCTCTTCTCTGGCCCCGCTCCAGCCCCTCAATCTCTTGCCTCAACTCAGGGGCCCAGAACTCAACACAACACTCAAGGTGTGGCCTCCCCAAGGCAGAGGCCAGGGGAAGGCTCACTGCCCTGGGCCTGCTGGCCACGCTACTTTGGATCCAGGCCAGGAGCCCATTGGCCTTCTTGGCCACCTGGGCACACTCTTGGCTCATGTTGAGCTTCTTAAAAGCAAATTACTCAAAGAAGCCACTGCCAGACCCTTTCCATTCAAAACTTTCTCCTTCCCCTGCCTGAGCTCTCCTCCCAGCCAGAGGAAGCCGGCTGGGAATGGAGCTGGGGGTTTAAGCTGCCCATTTGTGGCGCTGACCTTTCCTTCCCAGCACGGGGTGTGTGGAGACGAGCTGAGGGCTTGTCTTCACACCCCCGAAAATGTCAAGCCCTGGCAGCAAGACCGGGAGCTGGGAGAGCCTCTGGGAGCCCTGGCAGCAGGAGGGAGAGCAAAACCAGGCTGCATTTAATTAAGAGCAGGATTAATGCTGTTAACCATTTACTGCCCTCCAGAAGGGAGTCGTTTCCATCCCTGCCCTCACACCGAGCATCCCATGGGCAGGAGGATGCTCTGTGGACCTTCCTGGTACACGGCATGGAAGGTCACTGGTACCCCTAAAATCTACCACTGCTTGTATTCCCCACCCTCACTGCTGCAGCTGGAGGGCAGAGGTCTCATCCCTCCCTACAGAGCACTGGCCCTGCTTCCCCTTTGCCCCCTGATCTCACCTCCCACCCCTCACCCAGCAATCTCTAACCCGCAGCAGAAGGGAAAATAAAGCCCCAAACATCCCTCACTCTCAGTTTCCATGGGAACCAAAGTGCTGCTGGTCCTCCCAGCCCTGCAGATGCTGATTGCAGAGCAGAACATCCCGGTGAAGCCAAGGATGGGAGAAAACCATCCCCAATTTTTCCCATAGAATCGGTTGTAAAATCTTCCCAAATTCCACCTGCTGTGGGCAGGGGACATAATCCTGTTCAGCAGATGGATCATCACACAGGTCCACATCTCACCCCAATGCTGCTTAAGGCTGTGGATCCTGCAGGGAATCTGTTTTGGCACTGAGCTCCTTTCCCCTGCAAGGCACTGAAGTGCCACAGCCCCGCAGAGAGTTTAAATCCCAAATTTCGGGGGGTAAGAAGGAAGAGCAGGGTGAAGCACAGGCCACTCAGGGGGAGGGGAGAGGAATTTAGCAGGGAAAAGCTGGGCTGCCATGGCAAGGAACTGTTATAGGATATCAGGATGGCACTCTGCTCCTTGCTTGGCTTGTTTCCCACGTGTCTGTGATATGCTGCAAAACTGTGTTTATTATCTATGTCTATTATCAATATTTGTATCTTAGGACCAGTGTGAGCCCTTTCCAGGCCCTTTCCCTGGCTCTGATATTTCCCTGCTGCTCCTTGCTGGCTTCCACCTGCAGGTAAAGCCTCACCAGGGATTACCTACCTGAAAATCCACTTGCCAGGGCTCGGGGCTGACCTGCTGCAGGTCCTGCCGGCGGCTTTTCCGAAGGGGGTTTTTCACCAGGGCTGTGCCAGGATCGCTGGCCGTGGGCACCTTCCTGCCAGGCTTGTGGTCAGCAATTTGGGTGGTGCTGTATGCCCGTCTCCTGGAGGAGCCTTTCACATCCTTTCCTGAATGTGGGAGAGAGGATCAGCTCTGCTCCAGAGAGGGATCAGCCAGGACCACCTGCCTTGGGTCATGGTAGGAGGCAGGGGGACCACCCCAGGGTCCTGCCGGGGCTGAGGGGGCCACACTCAGCCCTGCAAAGTTTTAATGAAACCACAAAAGGAAACGGGAACACTCAAAATTCCTGCAGATGTTGGAAGAGCGGGTTGGGGAGGTTTTGTCTGAGCTGTTTTCAGACAGAAAAAGCCTGACTGCACTTCCCCAAACCTCCCTGGAGAAGACAAAGGGTTTACTAATGAAATTTAATTAGTGCAGACACTCTCCTGTCAGAGCAAGAGTAAAATTTGCCTCGGAAAGGCACGATTTCTCATTGCTTTTGACAAGTTTGAGGGGATGCACAGCACAGCTCCTCTCAGAATATGAGGGAAGAACATCCTGTGAGTAACAGAGGCTTCCCCAGCTGCTTTATGCCACATGCTGCTGACACAACCCCCCAGACACACCGTGGTGGGGAGGGGGGGACACCCTGGGGACAGAGTTTTGGGTCTATTCCCCATCTCTCCTGACTGGGAAGCTGCTTTGCAGGTGCAGGGATGGTCTAGCAGAGCCACCCATTCCAGTCCTTCACACAGTGCTTGGGAAGCTTGTAAATAATTACGTGGTCAAAGCCAAAGCTTTGAAAATCTCCAGGGTATCCAACTCTCCAACTCTCCTTGATTTCCTGACAGGTTTGGATAAAACATCCAAACCAAACAGGCTCGCTCAAGCCTCGGGAGATCTGTCATCCCTCCTGCAAACCGCTCTGGCTCTTTGCAGCTGAAGACACTTATTTATCAGAGAAGCGAATCCGGGGAACAGTGACAGGAGCTTGATTAGAGAGACAGGGGCATCACACCCACAGAGGGAACTCTGACCCGTATCCGTGTCCGACTCTCCCCCGGGATCTCTGCCCACCCCCAGGTGGTCGGGGGAGCGCTCGGCGGGGCAGGAGCCCTCCGAGTCTCTGGAGTGATTCCAGCTCTCCGCGCCTGCTCCCTCCTCCTGGGAGTGAAAGAAAACGGAGCTGCCCGACTCCTGGGAGCGCATCATGCTGTAACGCCGCCGCTTGTCCTGGGGGGAAGCAGAGAGAGGGAACAGGTCCCACCACCGGCTCCTGGCTGGGAACAGTCACTGGGAGCCCCAGCACCCTTATCCACCGCTTCTCCCCCAAAGTCTCACCCACCATCTCACTTAAGGACAGAGTCAGGAAGAGGGAAACACCTCCTGACCATGCAGAGCTGAGACACTTGTGTAGGCAGACCCTGACACCCCCCGCTCCCAGGACAGCCCCACACTCCTGGGACAGCCCCACAGACTCACAGATCGGGGGTTGGAGAGGTACAGGGAGGTGTCACAGATGATGCCATAGCCAACCAAATGGTCACCAGGGAAGAGACAACTGGTGTTGACAGGGGAAACCAAGACCTCGGTGCTCTCAGGGAAGACCCACTCCACGGACACGTCACTCAGGACTGGAGCCATCGCCTTCTTCAGCGACCTGATCATCTGAGGCAGCAGCAGAGGGGACAGGTTAGGCAGCAGCTGAGTGCTGTGTGTGCTGTGGTGCATGAGCTGTGTGATGCAGAGAAGGGGAAAATTTCTTCAAACAAATCCATCAGCTGATTCCTCCCCTCTCCTCACAGCCTGCTCCCTCTCAGCCTACTCCAACACCCATCCCAGCACCCCCAGCAACTTGGCACAGTTGTGCTTGGCAGTGCTGGTTAATGGTTGGACTCGACAATCTTACAACCAACTTTTCCACCCTAAATGACTGTGTGATTCCATGATTCTTCACCAAGGGCAGATATTGATGGAGCACAAGGCTGATCTTGCACACACTGTCAGCACAGGGCAAGGTGGGAACTTGTGGCCAGAGGTATCTTGTAGCATCCCCTGCTCCCACCCAGCACCCAGGAAAAGCTGCTGACCTTCACTTGTCCAAGGCCCATCCCTGTCCCAAGCCCTGACACTCACACACAGAGTGACAGCACTAATATTGCTGGAACAGCTCCTTGCTGGCACAAGCCACTGCCGGGGATCAGCAGTGAGTGCTCTGCCAATCACACATGTGGAGGAGATCAATATCTGTGAATACCTCATGGACAAACCTAGCAGGGAGCCATCCACGTGAGCTTCCCTGCACACCAGGGGAACTGAACACCGGATTTAGAGGCAGAACAGCTCAAATATTCCCTATTGTTCCTTGTTTTTTCACAGGCTCAGGAAGACACACCAGGCTGTGTTTTATAAGGCCATTAATTGATGCCTCAGACTGCTGAAGGCACCGAGCTGCACAGCCTGCAAAGCTCTTATTAATAGCTCAATAAAAGACCTCTCTCTTCACTGTCTTTGCTTTTAATTTACATCAGAAATGTTGATGCCGTTCTGTCTTGGAGAGGCTTTGTGTGCTCCAGGTTTCTGCAGATGGGAGGTTTGCTGAACTCCTCATTTTCAGATCAAGAAGGCAGGAACGGGCTTTTTACAGATATTTAGGAGCTAAAGACCCAATTCCCTGTGGGTTTGGTCACGCAGAGGGTGACAAGCCGGGCGCTGTGCTTTCAGCGGGGGACAGAGCCGTCCTCACGCCCAGTTTGAGGCACACGGGTTTGCTCTTCATGGGAGGAGTGGGAACGAACCGCCTTCAAAGCCGGCGCAATAGGCAAAGCCATGGCAGCGCATTCCTCTCTCTCAACCCCGCGCTCCTTCTCGCCCGAGCAAAGCCAGGGCTGAGCCCGACTTCAAAACTAATTGGCTGCTTTGATGCCGGTCCCTCTGCCCTCGCCGGTGTCTGAGGCAGCGGCTGCCTTTGAAGGCAGAGCTGCTGTATCGCGGCTATCGCGTCTCCCCAGCCCCACGCGCGGGGTAAACACACCCTCCCACTCCCTCCGCCAGCCGGAGATGGAGATGCTCTTTCATCCCCTCCCGCTCGCCCACCTGCAGCCGGGGCGGGGGGAGTGGGAAGGCAGCGCAGGGATGGGGAATAAACCCGCTGCGAGCCGCGGCCCCCCCTTCGCTGCACCAGAGCATCGTTAGAGCCCCCCGGGGCGGTCCCCTGGCAAGGAGGGGATGGATGTACCTTGGGCTGCAGCCTCTCCCCCTCCTCCAGGAACTCGGCGATGCCCCTGGACACGGCAGCCAGACCCCGAACCAGCCTCCTGCAGGCGTTTGGTCCGAGGCCGAAGGTGTAGCACCTGCAACGGGACGGGGAGAGTCAAAAGCCAGGAGACAACCAGCCCCCAGCCCCACGCAGCTCATCCACTCCCCGCGGGCAGAAGATCCTCCCGTCTTTATCCCACTGCTGTGTCCAGAGGAAATTAAACCAGCTCCTCTTATAGGTGGCTGGCAGGGGCGTGAGAAACCTTCCAGTGCCTGAAGGGACTCCAAGAGAGCTGGAGAGGGACTTTGGAAAAAGGCCTGGAGGGACAGGCAGGACAAGGGGGAATGACTTCCCACTGCCAGAGGGCAGGATTAGATGGGATATTGGGAAGAAATTCTTCCCTGTGGGAGTGAGAAGGCCCTGGCACACATTGCCCAGAGAAGCTGTGGCTGCCCCATCCCTGGAAATGTCCAAGGCCAGGCTGAAAAGCACTTGGAGCAACCTGGGATAGTGGAGGGTGTTCCCTGCCCATGGCAGGAGATGGAATGGGATGAGCTTTAAGGTCCTTTCCCACTCAAACCATTCTTGGAGTCCATGAACCACCAGCCCCCTTCTCTCACAGACCTCAAACCCCTTCCCCAAAGACCAGCAGGACCTCAAGCCCACCCCTGTGAACACAAACAAGCTGCTTTGCTGCTGGTTCAGCTCTTTTCCCTGCTGCCTGTGGTCAACAGCACTAAAGATCCAGCAATTATCTCTGCTCACAACTACAATAAACATTTTCTCAAGGAAGGAGGATCCAGCCAGGAGAAGCTGCTCCCCTGACTCCCAGCTCTGTGAATCAGGATTTGGTTTGGGCTGAAGGCTGGAAGTTGAGCTGGAGTCCAGGCAGGAATGGCAGTGCCAGATGGGGATGGATGTGGTAGGAAACCAGGAGGATGGAGAGGGTGAGAAATGGCAACTGGCCAGGCCAGTAGATCGCTGAGAGAGAAACCACCTTCAGCAGCAAAGTGCATCTACGTGAGGGGCTTTTCTCTGAGGGGTTTTTAATCCCCAGCTGGCTGTAAATCTGAGGCCAGCCCCACACCCCTCTTAAATAAGGCTCTGATCTTCTTTTGAGATGGGCCATGCACACAATCCTGCCTTCCAGGGTCACCTGAGACCACACTCTAACTCTGATCATCCATCCCACGCCTCTGTAAGAGCGAGGAGTGGGATGCCCTGTACAGCTGGGAAGCAATTAGACCTCCATGTAGCTAAAAACCCACAGAGCAGCTTCCCTGCTAAGCCCTGAAGTCGGAGGGATGGGAGAGGAATCAGGATTTCTTACATTTTTCTTATGTTTTGTGCCCCTTAAAGAGGCAGAGGAGAAACCAGAACAGTCTGTGATCAGGGCTGGGAAGCCAGGCTGGGAGCTGGAGGCACAAATTAGCTGCATTTTACATCACTCCCTTTCAGCATATTCAATTCTGCACAGCCCCATCCTGGAAGCAGCTGGGGTGAGCCCCAGATGTGCTTTTAAAAAAAAAAAAAAATAAAAAAAAAAAAAAAGCCAAGGAAGATTGTTGGCGTGTCAATCTCTCCTAGCAGGAAGCATCAGACAAGAGCTGTGAAGTTGTCAGCTCAATTATCCTGCTTTTGATTGTTTAAAAAGCATCTGAACTTCTGGGATCTGTTCCAAACCCTTTGAGGTTCTCCCATGGCTCCCAGCAGCAATCTCTCCTGCCTGTGCCTCTGAAGTGGGGATGTGTGTGATGTGGAGAGGCACATCCCACCCTGGGCCGGGATTTTGGCCCCTCAGGGGGGTCCCTCTGTACCTGGTAGAGCAGGAGTGGTCCCGTAGCAGCTCCAGAACCTTCCCCGTGTTGCTGATGGCCCCGTCCGTCAGCAGGAAGAGCAGCCGGGGGTGGCCCCTGTGGATGGGCTGACGGATGACCCACCTCAGAGGGGGCAAGATGTTGGTGCTGCCCATGTCAGCTCGGATCCTCCTGAGGCTCTCACAGGCCAGGGCCAGGCTCTCCTGCCCAGAGGAGCAGTGGATTGTCAGCACCAGCTCCCTCCGAGCACCCAGGAGCCCCTTTGCTATGGAGACAGGATGAGGGAGCTGGGCTGGGGAAGACAAAGCTCTGGGAGGACCTCAGAGCCCCTTCCAGTACCTAAAGAGGCTCCAAGAGAGCTGGAGAAGGACCTTTTACAAGGGCCTGTAGTGACAGAATGAGGGAGAATGGCTTTAAGCTGAGGAAGGGCAGGTTTAGATTAGATATTAGGAAGGAATTCTTCCCTGTGATGGTGGTCAGGACCTGGCACAGGTTGCCCAGGGCTGTTGTGGACTCCCCATCCCTGGAGTGTCCAAGGCCAGGTTGGATGGGCTTGGAGCAACCTGGGACAGTGGGATGTGTCCTTGCCCATGGCAGGGGGTGGAATGAGATGAGCTTTAAGGTCCCTTCCAACCTCTACCAGTCTGTGATTCTGTGAAATGTGGGTTCACCCACCTCACAATAGGCCTGACTGGCAGGAAAGAGGGTTTTAAAGGTGGATCCAAACCCAATGATGTTGAAGAGACAGGTTGGCATCAGGCTCTTGAGAACGACCAAAAGGGCATCCTGGGGGTGGAGAGCAAACAGACATCACATCAGGCTCTCCCTGGCTGCCACAGCAAAAGCTCTGCCTGGAGCCATCCCACCTTATTCCCACCTGCATTTGCCAATAAACCAACTCATCCTTCCCCATGCACTGCAACAGGGACACGACTCTTCCCAAAGTCCCTTAATGGTGTTTGGGACCCAAAGCAGTGAGGAAAATGGGGAGTCTTTGGAAAGAAAAAAAAAAACAACACAAAAGACCAACCAAAAAAAACCCACAAAAACCAAACCAACAAAGAGCTGAACAAATTTTTGTTTTTGTTTTTAAGGGATTCAATTTGTGCTGGCAACAAGGAGCTGCAGCACCGCCGAGCTGGTGGGTGAGAAGCAGAGTGTGAAATTGAGAAGTGCGACACGCAACGCATCTCAATGCCTAAACTCGCAGAAAATAAACAAACAGCTCAAAGTTACACAAAAGGAAAAGCCTCCCCCATCCCCAATTCTCTTGTATTCATAGCTGGCTTCAATTAAAATAACTGGGAGACAACAGTTTGAAGCTATTTTCTTTACCAGAGGTGGTTATCTAACGTGCCTATTCCTGGGCTTTACATAAGGAAAGAGCAAATTGGATTGTCAGAGACATTTGTGATGGTCGTGGACAACTCCAGGACACAGCCTGTGAGAGCAGCAACTGGGCAAGAACTGCCCAAGAAGCTCTGGGGCTTGGAGGAGCAATTATGTGGCAGGAGAGGAGGCCAATTTAAAGGGAAGTGTTTATTTAAAGCAAAATGTAAAGCAAAGTGTTCAAGAGCAGCTCGGTTCTTTTTAAATGCTGATCAAGGCAGACTCCTGCCAGTCTGCAGAGAGCAGCAGAAACCCTAGAGCCGGTCCCAGGAGGAGCTGCCAAGGTGAAAATGAGAAGGAACAGCCACCTTGTGTTGTCCTGTGCTTGGTAAAGACCGAGTGACCACGGAGGGTACACAGAGAATCAGCTCCTGGAACCAGCAGGGAGGTGGTGCTGGGTCAGCCCAGCTCCCAGTTCCTGAAGGACTCAGTGAGGTAGAGCTGGAGAAGTGAAAATCAGTGGAATCCAAGAGCAGGGCTGCCCTTTAACGGGCTCTGGAGTGCTTTAATCCAAGCTGTTATCTCAAACCTACGAGGATATATTTATCCTGCTGCTCCCAGATGGCTCCTGGGATGCTGCCTCTCCCAGATCTCAACGCTGACATCCCATCTTGGAACCAATTACAAGGGAAAAAAAATACAAATTTCCAAATGTTTCTGTTAAAGCACTTCCCAAAGTGGGCAACCAGTGCCTGGTTGCTGTTTCAGCAAGCAGGAAGATTTATTGCTTCTTCTGGTAAATATTGATCTTGATCCTGTTGCACTCAATATCTATACAGCAACTCAATAAGGAGGGATGTTTGCTCCCAGAAAAGTCAATTCCCAGTTATTAGTGTAGTTTTGCCAGCGAGCTCAATACACCATCACAGCCTGGCTCTTCTTCCTGGCTGCATCAGGATGGGCAAGGAACTGGCTGCAGGGAACTTAAACCTCTGAACTTTTCACCCCAGCTGCTTTGGGTGGGTGTCCTGCTCCACTTGGGCCATCCCATCCCATCCCACCCCA